>OZ038486.1:13742437-13864937 GCA_964036315.1 Acanthosepion esculentum | reverse complement strand
GACGATGTAAAGAAAATCTTTTGTTTATACTTCATGTCAACCAACAGAGACGTCTTGTTTTTAAAGCATGAAACCATACTTGCGTAACAGTTACTGGTGTGGATTTTATAAGTGAATCTACATCTAGTGGCTGTTTGGAATGGGATTAGTTAAGTTAATGTGAAAAGCCTAGATAGTCAAGTTAGGTCCTATGCATTTGCTTAAACGTTTTTGTCTCTATTAAAGTCTCAGAGAGAGTGAGACTTGAACATAATATATTTACAAGTAAAAAGTCTGGCGTTTGAATTTGTGTTCATGTATGAGATGAGAAAAATGTCAACCTCAAGAAAATGGAATTATCGCAATGACACAGTTAAACTTCGTTTGTGGGCTATTGGAAAAACAAAATGACCATCAGACAGAAATCAGATGGGACAGGAAAAAGATTTCTTTTTGAACAAAATGATGGATTGTTGTTTCCTTGTCCGTGAGCTGAACAGATAATTCACGAGAAAATAAATAGGTGGAGGTTTGACATTGTATGAGCTGATAGAAAGATTGATAATGGGGGAAACTATAATTTTACCAGATACTGTCCGTTGGTGGAGGAAATCTAGCTATTTTAAGATAGGAATTTCGTTGAGCAAATGAGGCATGTTGGTGAAGCCAGTATGAATCCACCTTAATAGTGCTGATAAGGAGTATCATTGGTTTGTTTGTCTTTTTGTTGTTGTTTTGTTTTTTACGGCATATCAACCTCAATGGGTTATTTAATGCCACACAAGATTTTTATTGCTGGTAATATTTTTTCAAAAAATGTATTACTGGTAATAATTTTTCCAAAAGAAGAATTGCTCGTATTAAAACCTATTTTTATACTTTCATAGTGTTTTGACCCCTTTTAGGAGGGGGTAACTATTTTCCCATAGCTGGGACCTTGACAGGTGCTACCACCCCGGGTCACGGTGGACCTTGTAACAACAGCAATTAAGAGGTGGTTCCACGCTCCTCAAAACCTTTTGATCAAAGGCCTTGCTGTCGGATGTAGTTTATCGTCTGACCCAGGACGCTATGAGTATCAATCAGTAGGTACATGAGAGTACGAAAGGAGACTTTGAACAAGCCAACTATGAAGAACTTGATGAAAATGATAAATTTAGGGTTTTTGACAATAAATTAACCCAGTCCATCCATACTGGGGTATCATGATATAAGAAAATCATTTATGGGCCCTTGAAACAGTTGCAGTTATTTTCATGGTCTGGTTGTCAGAAAAGACACTGCATATTGACATCCCCAGCCTTTTTGCCACATACACCATCATCCTACTTGCAAGATACTGCCTGAGAAGTGTTGGTCAACTGAAGAAATGTTTCCCAGTTTAAGAGTCACCAGTTTTTGGCAGTGTTGTTGTTTTTGTGATATGTTATAAATTGTGTAAATATCTACTAACTCACTAACCAGCCATAGTTCGATAGACCACAGCACGAGGAAGGGTTAAACTGATAGCTGCAACTCTCAGCAAATAAACTTTTATGTTGTTTCTATAAGCGGGATTTGGTTGTCTCTTCTGGAAGTTGCTTTTTTCTTTTATTTCCCTTGCAATCTGCCGCCTTCGTGCCTGATAATGTTGCAAGCATCTTTACATAAGACTTCGTCATGTCAAGAACAATGTAGGTAGGGAAGATTGACTGGCTGAGTGAGACTGCCTAATACCAAGAGACGAGATAAATAATGTTATACTGATGGCAGTGGGGTGAGTAGTAAAAAGACGTAAATATTGGGTGTGGTTCTGTCCCTTTACGTCGTTTCTGAGTCTGTTTAAATAAATAACGTCCCCTTTTCTTTTTCCTGACAGTCTTAATTTGGTTTTCCACTGATCAGACACTCCGATGAGGAGACAGTCGCCAGCATTATCATTATATCTGATGGTACATGAATTAACTTCAAAAACAGAATGAATGTTGGGAAAATCTACTTATTTTGTTATGTATGCCTATTTATGATGTTGATGTCAGTCTCTCTCTCTCTCTCTCTCTCTCTCTCTCTCTCTCTCTCTCTCTCTCTCTCTCTCTCTCTCTCTCTCTCTCTCTCTCTCTCTCTCTCACTCACTGGGGCACCAATAAAAGTTTATTGAAGTGCAGTTTACCTTTCGAAAAAAGCAATGAAACGGTCAGCATTACTTTGTATTGTGAAAATATTTTAATCGTCTGAGAGAAATCTTTTACTTTTCATCAACATGGCTGATGCTAATCTCCCAAAGAATGGCTCATTGCGTCTTCTCGGGCTAACGTTTTCCCCTGACAAGAAGTGGAAAGATTATATTGAATCAACTGCTAAGTCTGCTGCTAGGGAAGTTGGTTCACTGTGTCGTGATAGATCATTTTTCTCGCCAGAATTTATCTTACATATTTATAAGTGTACCATTCGTCTTGGCGTTGAATATTGCTGCCACATCTGGTCAAATGCTTCTGCTATGTATTTAGAGATTCTTGATAAAATCCAGTCAACTTTGATTTTCAAAAATTCAATGTTAATTGCTATCTTTTGTTTTCTTAATTCCTGTTTTTTTTTGTTGTCTCTCCTCAATAGTGTTTTTTTTTTCTCATATTCTTTCAGACTCAGTAACCCCTTACATCTTAGTGGCTTTATTGTCTTGCTTGGTGTGAAATGGTTTTTTAAAAAGCCTCTAAAAATTAGAAAATTATTTTTTCTGCCTGGTGTTGAAGACCAAGATTTGTTGTCCGAACAATAAAAAAAAAATTTTATATAATAAATTAGTAATAATAATAATTAATAATAATAAATCAATAGTACTTGCTTCTTCGCTTACGAAGCAAAATTTCATCGAAACTTTTCAGATAGCAGAAAATTTATATTTAGCGCTGCTTTTATAAAGTCTATTCGCCATTTTATCTCGGTCTCTATACTGACATTGTGACGAATATTAGTACTGTGCTACTAATACAAATCTGATGTCATTCCGTTATCAATGGCATCAAAACGTAATGTTTTCTGTTTGTTTCTTTCCTTTCCTTATTATAGATTAAACGTAACGTTCACTCTCCTTCATTGTTCTTGTGGTCAACGAAAGCAATAAAATCCCCTAGTGTTTCTACCTATCGTTCGAGTAACCGCCTTCTATTCTCTACTAGGGAAGTATAATTCATTTTTAGATCTTTACTTTCACTTCCACACAGAAACACACAGAGAATAATGGTCATCGTCTCAAATTAATCTATGACTGACCGCTGCACCGACTAAATTTGTTTGCGACATAAATGGGTGTTTGTCAAACAATGTAATTTTTTCTAACTTATAAAATAGTAAAAATGTTAATCTTCTATGACGCCATTAACACGGCTTACGGTCATATCACGTTGAAACAGCGGTTCCCGTACGATCACTGAAGTTAAGCAGCGTCTGACCGAGCCTGGTCAATTGCTCGGAAATTTGTCCTGGCTTTCCCGCATCAAAGGGTTGAGGTTAAAAATAGGGCTGAAAATAATTGCGAAAAAAAACGCGAGTAAAACAGTAAGATTAGAGAGGACAAACTCTCTCTTTTAGGCGCGTACGAATAAAGAAAAAACTCCTGCTCGGTGAGTACAACAAAAGAAGAAAGTGTTAATTTACAATTTATACAGAAAAAAAGTAAATGGGTGGGGGGATGATTAGGAGAGAAAGAAAGGGAAAAGAGAAAATGTTCTTAACTTAAAAAAAGACTTGCTCAAAATATTTCTCTGAGCGCCTAAAGAGTTCTTTAAGCGATTAGATATTATTGTTAAGGTTCAGATAGATACACTCACAGTTCTTGTAGAGTTGGAAACCCGTTCGCAGATAAAGGAATCCTGCAGTTGAGTGAGTTGCCAGGTCGACGACAGAAGTCCAGTGGGCTCGTCAGAAGGAGTGGTGAAGGGATGCAGCCTTGGATTGGTCTTGAATAGTGGACCGACGTTCGTTCTTGACAGCCCTTTAGTAGTACTTCTTTGGTGAAAGAGGCGATGGAGCTCCCTAATGTCGACCTCACAGACGGTGGGCAGTATTCTCACTGGCAAAATAAGCAAGATTCTCCAAATTTATGGAGTTTTGGTAGGCTCCGATGGATCGATGATTTTCCCCTCCAAAATCGTTGTACAAATTTCCTGGTCCCACTATTGGTCAGAAAACACATTCTTATCTCTGATAAAAATCAGGGCCCTGGGAGCCGGTTTTGAAGGTACTGAAAACAGGTTGGTGTGAAGAAGCTGTGAGGTTCCTCCCAGACTTTGTGGCACCATGGAAAGAATGATGGTGGTGGAATTCCCTTTTGTGTTTTCCAGCTCTCGCGTTAGCCAGAAAATATATTCTTATCTCTGATAAGAATTAGGCCTTGGGAGCCGGTTTTGAAATTAAAAAGAGATTGGAGTGAGGATAGAAAAAATAGCGAGAATGTGAACTGGTGAATTGTTGTTCTCAAATTAAATTCCAACACAATACCTAGACGGGTAACCGCTTGGGAATACCAGGTGCTCTAAGCTTGGTGGTGTAATGGATAATGACTCGAAATTGTTAATTCCAATTTCAGTTGGGTTCGCTATATTCACTGACGAAAAAAAAACCCTTGGGAAACTTATAAATCTGTCGGAGTTAGCTCCTCCTTTATTCCCTAATTGTTCACTAGGGGTCGCTCTCCCTATACTATAAATACTGGGCAACTTCTTGCCTCGTTCTCTTTTCTACTTTGCATGTCAGCGAATACATTTAAAAATGTAATCTCTCTTAGAGATCAGCGTTTTCGCCCACTTGTGGGAAAACGCCATGAAACACATACACGTACGTACGAATATTCACCAAAGAACAAACTCTTTACGTCCACACACAAACACAAATGTTGATGTCTTTGTCACTTGTAAATTTGTTGTTTAATACATAAATATTTGTTGACATATATATATATATCGGTCTTGTTTGTTTTCTTTACATATTCGGTTAGACTCAACTTGAGTTCGTCATGTTCTTATAGTTGAGCCTTCAGTTGGATCTAGTTGGACTTTAACAGGAATAAGCAGCACGTGTTCCTAATTCATCAACTCGCAAACACACACGGTCCTCTACAAATCCTCCTTTTTACCGCCCCCAGCTATGGATTAATTTGTAAGACTTGTATCACTCAAAGCCATTATCTCAAAAATAAATAAATAAAAATTCCTTATAAAAAATTTAGATTTCGGCATTAAATAATCTGTAGGAATCCCTCTACTCGTTTTTTTTTTTGTTGAATGTTAAAATTCGGAGTGTCGGGATTCGATACAATAACAAAATATTGTTGCTGGGTTGCTCGTAATTCGGCCGTTTAGAATAATCACGATTTTCATTGAAAGAATAAAATTCAGTAGAAATGACAACGTAGTTTCGACAAATAAACATTAACGACAAAAATACAAACAGTTGGTGATAGATTGGAAAATAATGTCTTTTTGTTTGGGTTAATAAAGTTCTGAAATAAAATATAAATTGTTTTTGAGTACGTATGTGAGAAACAATGAAATGTTGTTATATGTGTGTGTGTGTATGAAAAAAGTCAACACGTGCGTGCGTGGTTCATAGTAAAGAGGATATAAGACATAGAAATTGTTTCTTACTGTTGGCGGTGTTACCGTAATCTGAAGTTTGTCAACGCTTTTAGCATGGGGTCCTGAAGATCATAAGCGAGAGTTACGTGGAACTTGGTGACAGCTGTGTGTATCCTGTTTGGGGTTGGATTTTGTATGTTTTATGCACTTTTTTGTAATAAAATAGGCTCCAGAATTAAATTATTTATTTATTTCTAATTGGCCCTAAAAAGCGAGGTGGTATGTCTTCTACTACGTCCGCACGATATTTGGGCGGTATCTACCTAAAAATAATGATGACTAATACAACAAACTTTCTGATTTCTATTCTATGATTTTCTTGGTGTGTTTTAAGATTTAAGTATTTTCTTGAGTGTGATTGGTTTATAAATATTGTATTTGATATCTTAGTAGACATGACCAACCTATGCCGCTATGTAAGATTGCGTGTTTGGTGTTTTTAAGTGAAAGCGCATGTTCAATATGTAAACAAAAGATAGAAGCATACAAAAACTTGTGCCTCTACTACGAATATTTCTTATTTTTATGGTGGTGACTGTAGTGCAACAAATTTCTGTGTCTCTTGAGTCTGCCCGTTCTCTTTCTGCTCCAGAAGCTATGGTAGGTAGGTACAACTATTGTATTCATGGTTGAGTTCAAATCAGACTAGAGCAGAGATGGAACAACCAATGCATCGAAAGGTGGGAAGAGAGTTCAGTCGTCCGTGGACCGGGGATCCTAACGTTCCTCAGTGGGACCTTAATTGCCACGTCGTGCTACATCTTGGAAAAAAGGAGTATTTACTCCTGTATATATTACATAAGTTGTGGCACAAGGCTGAAAAATGGGAAATGGAGAAAAGCTGGTCATCACTGTTCTTAAATTTAGATTGAATCAGTGAATGTGACTAGTTAATCATACTTATAATAATACTTTCACCATAATACCACATTTATATAAAACACATGTATACCACAATCACCAAAACAACGCATTCTCTCCATGAATAGCTTAACTGATATCCCAATTTTTACATAAATGTGGAGAGAGGAATGAACAACATGATTTTTATTTACATCATAAAATAACCCCATGATTTGCATGAATATATATATATATATATATTTTTTTTTTTTGAACGATAAAAATTATTTAAAAAATTAATTAAAATCTTCAGACATACTATTTTGAAAGTAGATTAATATTCTTATGCTTTTATTATTATTATTTCATTTAGATTCCTCGACTAGTTTCGGCCAACATGGCCATCATCGGGAGAAAAAATGTTTCTGCTTGCTGTAGCAGTAAACTACAGAAATGAATGTCTTGATGGAGAAATTAACTTTTGTCTGTAGTTTTCATTTGTTTTTTTATTTGTTTTTTTATCTTTTTAACATGAGTTTATTAACATTCCTTGTGTTGGTCCAACAGTCTCTTTTAAGTTATCATTTGAGATAAGAGCTGGATGGATTCATGCTAGTTTCCCTTTTCCTCGGTCAGTTCAGCAGTTTTATTGGTGCCTGGAGAGGGGATGGTAAGTGTGTGTGTGTGTTATTTAGTTATTTAGTCTCTGGTAAGTGTGTGTGTGTATGCGTGTGTGTGTGCGTGTGTGTGTGTTATTTAGTTTTTAGGGAGTGAGTGAGTATGATATGTGTTAGCTTGTATATTGCTATGGCTGTGTGTTATCATTTGGCTCATTAGGAAAGTGAGTGAGTATGTTGTGTGTAAATGTGTATATTCGTGTGGGTGTGTGTATAAGTGTGAGGCCTCAACACCTCCGTAAGCATGTCTGTTTTGTATGGGTGTGAAATGTGGGTAGGTTTTGATTTGTAGGGTTATGTGTTACTACTATCTATATTGTTAAATTTATGGTTTAGCCCGGCTGGAAACAGCGTATGTAAACGTCGTATCCACTAATTTTCATGGAACTCTAAAATCTTTCTAATGTTATCTGCTTTGGGCTTTTCTATTCTCTCAATTATAGTGAATTTGGCATGGGTTTTGAAGTCGTGTTTTTCTATGCGGAAATGTTGTTCTACAGGTAATAATTTTTCACGGGGAGTCGACTTAATTCGATTGCGATAATTATTAATTCTGTAGTGAAAGGGCCATTCAGATTTTCCTACATATTGTTTCTGGCATAGTGTGCATTCTAGGAGGTAAATTATGTTATGACTTCTACAGTTAGAGTCGTGGTAGATTTTGAAAGTAGATTTAGTGACTGAGCTAGTGAATGAATTCGTGCGTTTAACGTGGTTGCAACATAAACTTCTTTTGTTGTTACATGGTTGGGAAAATCCTGTTGTTTTTGTTGTTAGTTTATCACGGATTACCTTGTCCCCTAAAATGCGGTTACTACCTATGATTTCTTTTAGGTTCTTAGGTCTACGATATGCTAGAAGGCCGGGTTCCTTAAATAGTTTTTTTTAGGTCTGGTTTGAGATGTAGTATTTCCCAGCGACTTTTGATTATTTGGGATAGTGGAGGCAGAGTGGGGTTGAAAGTGGTTACTAGAGGAATGCGGCTAGATTTAGTTTTAATCTTGTATATTAGGGTGTTTTCTCTAGGTGTGGAAATTGCTTTATTTATTTGTTCCCTGATTAGGTGTTGTTTATAGCCACGTGTTGTGAATTGATGCTCCAGATTTTCAATGTGTTTGTTTAATTCTTCATTGTGGGAACATATCCTTCTGAGTCTAAGTGCTTGTCAATAGGGAAGGTTCTCTTTGAGGTGTTTAGGGTGGGAAGACTTAAAGTGTAGATAGTTGTGGGTGTCGGTGATTTTAGTGTGTAGTGTCGTTTGTAGTTTCCTGTTTTCATCTATGTAAATGCGTGTGTCTAAAAATGTTACTGATGTTTTGGATTTTTCATAGTCAAACTTAATTGAGTCGTGTACTGTGTTTAGGGTCATGAGGGATTGGGTGAGTTTGTCGTTACTGCCCGTGTATACAAAGAATATGTCATCGATATATCTTGCGTAGAATACGCAGTCGTTACCAATGAGGGGATAGATATGGGTCTCCTCAAATTTTCTCATGAATATTGTAGCATATGAAGGAGCTGCAATGGTGCCCATGGCACAACCTCTTATTTGAAGGTAGTGTGCTCCATTGAAGTTGAAAGTATTAAATGTAAGAATATGCTCCATGAGTTTTATGATAACTTCTGTGGGAGGTTCTTGTTTTCTTCTTTTAGTAAGTGCTTCCTGAAGGGCGGTTAGCCCTTCGATGTGCTTAATGTTTGAATAGAGTGACCGTACGTCCATAGTCACTAGAATAGCATTCTCTGGAACTGTTTGTATGTGGTTAATTTTGTTTAGTAGATCTGTTGTGTCTCTGATGTAGGATTTTACTTCCTTAGCTAGGGGTTGTATGTAATAGTCTACATATTTTGAAATTTTGGTCGTGTGGCAGTTGAATGATGAAATGACGGGCCTTCCTGGGTTGTTGCTTTTGTGTATTTTAGGGAGGAGATAGAAACGAGCAGGTGTAATGTTTGTGGGTGTAAGTATTGTGCATGTTTCTTTGTCGATTAGGTTGTTGCGAAGCATTATGTTTAGTGAGCTGGTTAATTCTTTTTGGTATTCGGGAAGGGGATCTGTAGGTAAGCTTTTATAGGTTTCTTTGTCGGCTAGTTGTTTGTTTGCTTCTTTAATATATTATATACACACACACACACACACACACATATATATATATATATATATATATATATATATATATATATATATATATATACATATATATATACACACACACACACACACATATATATATATATACATATATATATATGTATGGGAAAATGGGATGTTCCTACGCCCCAGAAACCAATGTTTTCTGCCACGTAAAAGGGGATGGGTAGGGGAGTGAAAACTGAAAATGTCGGGGACTAAAAAGAAAAGAAACGTGGCCAATGACCATTCACTCCCGAGTGAAGTTATGCAATTTTCAGAGAAAACAAAATGGAGTAATTTTTCCTACTTTAACCTATGTGCGTTGGGTGGGCATGGTTTTTTTTTTAACTGTCGAAAGAAAAAGTTCTTCAACCAGTCAGCTCATGAAGTCACTAGGGATTAACATCATTCACTTGCAACAGTCACCCATCTTTCAGTCCTCGGAAGACAGTTTTCTCCCTCTTCACCATTGATCCTGACCTTCAGCTAATGCTGAAAAGGCGCAATAAGTTGATGGGAAGACAAAGACAATGATGCCCCCGTGGACTTCATCCATCCTCGTCGCACATATCACCATTCGCATCACGGCTAGCAAGCAGACACATAGTGCTTCTTCCTGTCAGACAACGAGCTCACGTTACTACAAACAGAACCGGCATCCAGGACAAAAAATTGTCCATGCTGCATGCGGATCATGTCGCCTAAAAGAGGAGAAACAGAGTGAGGTAGAAAATGTTTGCCTTTTTATAAATTTCAACAACGCCACCTAACAGCGTTTTACGAAAACCATATTTCCGGTTCCTTTACACTTAGCATCATGGGAAAATGTATTTCT
Source organism: Acanthosepion esculentum (assembly GCA_964036315.1). Lineage (NCBI taxonomy): Eukaryota > Metazoa > Mollusca > Cephalopoda > Sepiida > Sepiidae > Acanthosepion > Acanthosepion esculentum. The sequence goes on along the minus strand of OZ038486.1, from coordinate 13,854,857 downwards.
CTTTTTTTATATTATTCATTATTGTTATTTTATTTATCGATTTCATTTAATTCCCCACAACGCTAAACAAAAACAGCCAACACAATGCTGTCTTTCGTGTTTATGCTCTACAAATTCGGCATTAACCCAATCTTGTCTTAATCCTACTAGATCAATACAGAATATCAAATGTTGACTTTACCTGATTCGTATATATAATTTGTCTACATTTATTGTCAATCAATAGTAGAACTGTTCGTCTGAATCAAATATTAATGAATAGAAAAGTGAATTGTCTCTTGGTCGGTTTCTCAAGGAGAAGAAAAAAATCCGTCTGGACTCTGTTTCTGCGTGCCAATGGCAAACAAACGCTTTGCTAAACAAACAACAAAATAAATCGCAAAGGAAAAATCAACTCAGCTGATGTTGGATCCAACCTTATATAAAAATGAACGCACGTCGGCAGTCGACATTTTAAAAAAAGAAAAGAAAAAAGTAAGTCACGAACAATGGTTGGCGTCTACTCTTATTTCATCCCAGTTCTGTTGATGATACTTCTTGGCCTCTTTTTCCAGTTGGTTGGCTCTCAGAATCCGTGTACGTATGTTTGATCCTGTTTTTCTTTTCCTTTTATAACTATCTACATTCTTTCACTCAAATGGTTTTTCCCTTTTTGAGCCTGTGCGGATCTATTACGCACGAACATACATACATACAAAAATACAAATCACATACAATGCCAAGCATTCATTGGCTAATAAATCACCACTACATTACTCAAGGCAATTTACAAATCGCAGTAATGCGACAATTTTGTAATCGCTCTATTTTTAAGTAGTCAATTTTGTGAACTTTTGGGAGAAGCGGATCACAGAAGCTTTCTTAAGTCTCCCTAAAGCTCGCTCGCTGATTGGTCGATGCCAACCAATCAGATCGTTTGCACGTGAAGAATAATTTTTCTCGCGCAACGATTTGGAGCCTATAGTCACTTATTTAAGTCAAGATTTTCTCATCTCAATTAGTGAGAATTCAACTGCTGAACGAATCCACGGCAGTTGAAACCATGCACCAACTTTCTCACTCACATGCTGAACATAACTTGTACACACTCACATAAACTCTTCTTACACAACAATACCTTTCAAGAACAAACATTACAAGAGACTCTTATGAACACTTTTCCAGTGAACTTTTAACCAAATGACTATTTCTCACTGAATATTAAAATAACAATAAAGAGAGACAACTCTTGATTAATTAAACCTTTTCTTAATTAAATGCATGTTTTCCTTCACATCGTTGTTTGATATTGTACAACTTATTAACTACATATTTTATGTGTAACAATGTCTTTTGGTTCTTCTTGCGTGGGCCTTGCTTCTTTATCTAAAGTTAAATTAATGTGAAGTCCGCAACATTTGATTGGTGAAGTCCGCCACAAGCCAATTTTTATTCAGACTACTTATAGAAAATGTGTTAAATTATCGAATCATTTGAGGTATATCAGATTTTAAATTGTTCTTATATATGTGTTATATAATGATTAGCAACCTTCTTTCGCTGGTTCTATTGCAAGTAAATAGCGAGATCAGTCCTCACTAAGTGGCCCATGTTTTCAGCTTTGTATCACATCTGACCGACGCTTAGTAAACTATATATATATATATATGTATATATATATATATATATATATATATATACATACATATATATATATATATATATATATATATAGTGATATTGACTATGCCTGTATATATATATATATATATATATATATAGTGATATTGACTATGCCTGTATATATATATATATATATATATATATATATATATATATATAGTCGCCTGTATATATATATATATATATATATATATATATATATATATATAGTCGCCTGACGATTGCACTAGCATGAAACAGACTGTCGCCTATAAGTGCTGACTTCCATGTCCACTTTTATATATATATATATATATATATATATATATATATTATATATAGTGATATTGACTATGCCTGTATATATATATATATATATATATATATATATATATATATATATATTATATATAGTGATATTGACTATGCCTGTATATATATATATATATATATATATATATATATATATATTATATATAGTGATATGGACTATGCCTGTATATATATATATATATATATATATATATATATTATATATAGTGATATTGACTATGCCTGTATATATATATATATATATATATATATATATATATATATATATATTATATATAGTGATATTGACTATGCCTGTATATATATATATATATATATATATATATATATTATATATAGTGATATTGACTATGCCTGTATATATATATATATATATATATATATATATATTATATATAGTGATATTGACTATGCCTGTATATATATATATATATATATATATATATATTATATATAGTGATATTGACTATGCCTATATATATATATATATATATTATATATAGTGATATTGACTATGCCTATATATATATATATATATATATTATATATAGTGATATTGACTATGCCTATATATATATATATATATATATATTATATATAGTGATATTGACTATGCCTATATATATATATATATATATTATATATAGTGATATTGACTATGCCTGTATATATATATATATATATATATATATATATATATATATATATATTATATATAGTGATATTGACTATGCCTGTATATATATATATATATATATATATATATATATATATATATATATATTATATATAGTGATATTGACTATGCCTGTATATATATATATATATATATATATATATATATTATATATAGTGATATTGACTATGCCTGTATATATATATATATATATATATATATATATATTATATATAGTGATATTGACTATGCCTGTATATATATATATATATTATATATAGTGATATTGACTATGCCTGTATATATATATATATATATATATATATATATATATATATATATATTATATATAGTGATATTGACTATGCCTGTATATATATATATATATATATATATATATATATATATATATATATATATATATATATTACATATAGTGATATTGACTATGCCTGTGTATATATATATATATATATATATATATTACATATAGTGATATTGACTATGCCTGTATATATATATATATATATATATATATATATATATATATATATATAGTGATATTGACTATGCCTGTATATATATATATATATATATATATATATATATATATATATATATATATATATATTATATATATATAGTGATATTGACTATGCCTGTATATATATATATTCAAAACATCACTGAGACCTGTTAACATATAATAAGGATACAAAAGCGATCAGCTCTCTTTGCTCGAGATAAGACACGTTGGCCACGTGACGGCCGCTTAATGGTGTCACTTCATTCTGTCGTTGTACAACAGCTAAACTGATCGATTGCTTTTTTTTTAGCCTGGGCCAAGGATGAAGCTGAATTTGCCGCCTCCAGCAAATGCTACAACTTATAAGCACATGGTGCCCTTTCCCTTTGAAAATATATCTTCCCCAGATATAGAAAGCAACTCTCGCTCGCAGTCCTCAATTTGGGAAAACCCAAGACTCGCCGTTCGTGGAATATGTCCTCGCCTTTGATGAATCCAACCCGTTTGAACCTGGATTCCTAAACACGGCTTCTCCAGAAGCCCAAAAGAAACTCCATATTATATGGAAGACCCTATCCTTTAGTTCTGCTTAGATTCTGCTTGGCCTGTAAACATATGTGATATATTTTCTCTGTATAGGACACACGTACATATATATATATATATATATATATATATATATATATATATAAAAGTGAACATTGAAGTCAACACTTAGAGGCGACAGGCTGTTTCATGCTAGACGTAAACGGATCGTTTATTTAATAATTTATTTGTGTCTGGGAAGGTAATGATAGCTATATTTTCCTACAAGCAAAGTTTGCAAGTTTTGGATTGGTTGTTGTAGGCTGGTGATCTTTTCCTTATTTTCCAAAATATCCGCCAAAATAGACTACCCACAATGCACCACTGACCCGTATATATAAATAGCCAAGAAAAGAAAAAAACAACACTCGTGGCCTGACGATTGCGTCTAGCATGAAACAACCTGTTGCCTCTATCGGCAATCACATCAGCATTTGATAAATTGCTACCAAGTAAAACAAAACAAGTAACACAGTCCTATGCACCAAAAAGAAAATTTCTCCAAGGAGAAAAATTTATTTTTAAGCCTACAAAAATAATACATCGTATTGGGAGCAAGGGACAATTGAGAAAAGAATTGGCAAGATGGTTTACATAGTTCAGGGACAAAAATTCTCACACAGAAGACACGTAAATCAAATAAGGAAAAGACTGTTACGATGCTAACGGTCCACCTCAGGAAGAGTTAATGGACACAATTTTCGATACGTTTGATATAAAAAGACCGCAAACAATGCCAGAACCAAGAAAATCGTCTCGAAAAAGAAAATTTACAGAATCTTTGGAAATAGATCCAAAGAAAAAAAGATATTAAAAACCCCTGCTACGCAAAAGCTTCGGAAGGGGTTGTTATGGGAACTTCACATAATTTTAATGAACTATCCCGTACACCATAAATACTGCGCCTCAAGAGGAAGCAGTAGTGTGAGTCAGTCAGAGACAGTCGCGTCAGACGATTACTGTAAGACATTGGAATAGTGATACTTCGAGACAACATAGTTCTCTCTAACCTAACCTGATTGTTATTACTAACACTTCTACTTCTTTTGTACATATTCTGTTTGTAATATATCTGTGTTATTCCATACCTGTGTTTGAGTTATTCTTCATTGGTTCTACCTTGGACCATCACCGTGGTACAAGGAACCTGGACCATAACACATTGAATATTATAGTTCTTTTTATGAACTGCTTTTAGCAGTTCACCTATCTTGAAAAAATACGTTAAATTCTTGCAATTTTCAAATACCCTTTTAGTTGTATTATATATATTTATGTGTGTGTGTGTGTGTGTGTGTGTGTGTGTGTGTGTGTGTGTGTGTGTGTGTGTGTGTGTGTGTGTGTGTAATAATCCATTGGTAAATAATCCAAGTGAATCCTAATAATTTAAAATATTCAAACTGACCCACAAAATAGAGCTCAATGTATTTATTATAACAGAGCATATAAATTACATAGAATAAAAATACAAAGTTACCTTATTCGAAAATAGCTATTTCGACCCACAAGATTTTTACTGGTCTAAAAAAACAAATCTTGTGGGTCGAAATAGCTATTTTCGAATGCGGTAACTTTGGGTTTTTAATCTATATATATATATATATATATATATATATATATATATATAAAACTGGGCTACGAGAAAAGATAATACTTTACTATTCCATTCGCGAAGTGAACCTGGTGACTCATTCACTTTGGCTATCATAACCTTTTTTTAATGTGTATTGTTATTGGGGCCAGTTTGTTTATCTTGATTGTTATACTCACAATATTTTGGTCATTATACTCTTTGGCATTCCTTAAGTGTAACCGTCTTGGTATTTGGAACCGAACACGTTATTCAATCTACATGAGTAGATTGTTCTCATTCTGCTTTCCATGCTGATGTGAGATAACTCTTGTTAGGGGAAATAACTCATATCCGTCGCGAGTTTTATTCGCCCTTATGTCACTCGTTTGTTTCTTCCACTGAACCACAGTATGTGACATTTCAACACGACCAGACTTAGGGATTTAACACACAATTGTCAGGGAACTAGAGATGTCTTAACCAACATAGGACCAGATTGAATAAATGGCTTGATTCGGGTAACGTATACAATGACACCTAAAGAAAGCCGAAGACTAGAACTACCGAAATAGAAAAAATTGTGGAAATGTTTTGCGTGTCTGTTTTGTTGAATACTCTCTTTAAGTCTTACTAGCACTCGCCATAAACATTAGCTCTCACTAACACCCAAGACATCCTCCTTATTAGTTACAAGACAGGCAAACTCCCACCGCCTAATATCATTACTACATAGTAGTATGCTAAAGGTAGTATCAATAAAGATTCCGCATTGTTCAGATATATTGTTTTATCTCATAGCTGTATAGCGTTCTTATTCATGTTCATTTGTTATTAGCACAATAGCAAAATACAAAATGTTTCATCCCTTTTCGATATCTCGTGTGTGGCGGTTCGATGAGCGACGAGTGAACGTACCAATGTTTTAAAGATGCCTAAAAACTTTAATTATATACAGAATTTAATTTTTCTAATGGGTATTAGCTTTAGGTTATTATCTTTGAAATTTAATTTCAAAGAATATAATTAAATTATTTAACATTATGTACCTCCAAAATAAGCGATACGTAAGGTATAAAATCCATTTTAAAAATTAAAGATCTTTCTTGAAGCTTTTATTTTAGTTTTAATTGGGATCTACTATATTAAATTTAATATTTCCTATAAGCAAAATACTTTGCTGTATTTCAAACAGAATTTAATTCATTGGAATTATCTTTTTAAATTGCCAAAATCCTCATAAATTCATAATTCCACATAACATAATTCTCTTTATTAAAAATATTTCAAAAATAAAATATAGTTTTCTGAAACTTTATTTAAAGATGATTAATTGATTTAAAGTTTAATTAATCTGAATGAAAACAAATATTATTTACTTTTAATTTAAAATGTTGCAGAAAATATTCTTAACTTGAAGATAAGTATTTTTATGGGATGTTTTTGACACTTATCGATAACCTGATATTTGCGAGATTGATGTAAGGTGAAATACAACGTAAACACCTTCTTTAGATAATTTTTTTTAACTACCCAGTAATCTTAAAAGATTGAAATATTTTAAATATTTTAATATTTTAGAGAATTTTAGGTACTTTGGCTTTATAGAATTCCTTACAATGGTGTCGCAGTTAGCTCCTCCTCAGTTCTTTAATCCTTCAACAGGGGTCTCTCTCCCCTGAGTATAAATACTGGCTGACCCTTCTGTCTCTCTCTCTCTCTTTTCCGACTCAGGCCTTGAGTCGCTACCTCGTGCGGAGGTGAGGTAAAATCTCTCTCTTTTTCACTTAGGCCAATATGTGACCTCTCTCAGATACAGCGTTTCCCAAATTCTGGGAATACGCTAAGAACAATACACGTACATACGAACACTCACAACACACACACACATAATTTCTCCATACAAACCCTATGTAACAGTCCATGTCTTTGTTTAACTTGTTTTGTTATTAATATATATTTGTTTACCCATATATATCGGTCTTGTTTGTTTTCTTTGTCTTCTTTGGACTTAATTAAAGTCCGACATTCTCATGTAGCTGCACCCGCCAGCAGGAAAGTTTAACCTTCTGATATCTCTTCACATCTTCACCCCCACGGTCCGCTACAATGGCGTTTGTTGAAGAAATGTGAGAAAATTACCAATAAAATTTAAATTTACTATAGTTACCGCTCTTACTTTCTGATAATGTCGTGTATGGACGTCTGTATTTACAAAAATCGACACGTTTATACACAGAAAAAATTCAAATTTAAAAAGAAATACTGGGGGTCGCTGTAGTGTAGTAAGCCTTACCATTTATTAGTGAATATAGTTTTTATTTAATAGAAATGTTACTTAACCGATACAAATTAATACAAAATTTTAAGAGTTAAAAGTTTATAAATTCTTCTAATAGTGTTACTGTTAATATATTTTATTAAAAACTCAGCAATTTAAAGCATTTCTAATTAAATAATGTCTAATAATGTTTTATTGCATTTTTTTATTTTACGATTCGTAGCAGATTTTCTCTAACTGGGTGTTCTGTTTGATAAAGGAATTGATGATTTAAATTCTCGGATGACTTGTCCTTATAGCTAATATAAGCAGTAAGCGCTAAAAAAAAAGAATTTTTCGAAATTTCATAAAATTAAATAAGTATGGTGTAACAGATGTACAAAAATATACTTTTACAAAGACTTTCTAAAGAAACATTTAAAAAATAATTTAATTAATTTGTGAATAAACCCAGAAAGACGTCGAATTGTTAAATAATGACGGTTAGCACCACCAGCATTATTTAACAAATAGATGTCTCTCTGTACCTCAAGGGTAGAGAAACAATGACTGGATGAAGCAGCCCCATAGCTGTTGTACGATTTTACGTTTCACCTCTAATTATTAAATTGTTAATAAATTTTCAACGGCGTCATTATTTTCCGATTGCCGCGTTCACCAATTTTTTCAGCTGGATTGCCTGGTGTTGAATAAACAGTCGCGATTGAACTTATCACGAGTAAACACAACAGTCTGAATCCATCCCCGGTAAGATATTCGAAAGCCAAACAGTTGTGTTATATTTGCGGACCAGCATACGTACGGGTTATAACTGCTGATTGGCGAGGTCCGGGTTAGACCTTTGTATTCTCCAAACAAAGAATAACACATCTTCGAGCAAATTTGAATACAATTTTATTTAATAAAAATTGTAACAATTATATAACACTTCACGCCGGGTCAATTCACACGCTGTCAATAAATCACTCATGTCCAAAAACACCACAACCGTCTTAAAAAAATTCTAGAGTTTTGAAGCTTCACCCATATACCGTAGTGTCATTAGCATAGAGATATTCACAAATGATCGAAGGCAGATCATTATGTAAAGTAGAAAGAGGGTTGGACCGAGAAAAGATTCTTGGGAGAAGCCTGCATTGATAAAATCACCCACAACATTTGTTTTATTGATCGAATAATCATTATCTATGAGCCAGTTTTTCCTTTCTTTTTCTTTTTTAATTACCTCTATTCTAGCGCATTGTTGTCGTTCATAGGTGAAGTGTGCCGACAACCTGGTTTTAATTGCAAGAAAATCTACCCGAACTGCGACTCAAGAATTCTAGTGTCAGTCTGCTTTGCCGACAACAAATATTATTGCGTGGAAAAAGAAGCTACCCAAGAAAACTGTGAGTATCATTTAATTTCTTCCAGTCTAAGAAACCGAATCTTTTAGGGATTCGGTTGCAGTCAATGGAGAAGCATCAGATTCGGATTTACTTCAAATTTTATATTTATAATTACAGTGTAACCCGGATATAAGAGAGTTGTCGGGACCGGAGAATACGTCTCTTATATCCGGGTTTCTCTTACATCCGGGTTTGGTCTATTTTGTTTTATTAACACAGGCTCTAATTTGGGACCAGAGAAAATCTCACTTATATCCGGGTTTCTCTTATATCCGGGCCTCTTATATCCGGGTCTCTTATATCCTGGTTACACTGTATTTTGCTTTCTTTTGAAATCAATTCAGGTTGCGTTTCAGAGTTCATTCTTGGTCGCCAACAACAAAGACGGGAATGGAAATTTTAAATTGTGTGATCAGAATTTTCATAAATCAAGCAAATATATCTACAGCGTTGAGCAAACAAAGGTCTCATAAAATATGTTTAAATACCGTCCTCCGTTATCAAAAGAAAATTTAATTTTTCTCTATTATTATTATTATTCGAGACCGCAGAATACTCGGCTCAAATCTCCCTCCCTTTCTCTGTCCCCCTCTCTCTTTCTCATATAATGTCTCCAATGACTCCGCATGATACCTTTGTATTGCTGATCGTTTCTATAAATACATTCAAGAGAATAAAAAAGTGCGTCCTGTTGAGAGTACACTTAATGGTAAAGTGTCCACTTTTCGAGCGCGACCATGAACTCAATTATAAGCAACACGTCAAGTTTTGAAAAAAAAATCTTCTGAAATTATTTAAACCCGATTTTTTACCCAAGTACTATGGGTTTTACTTCTATAGTATAGACACTAGTATTAGTTGTGAATTCAAACTGACCCTTCCTCAAAAAAAACAAAAAAACAATTTAAAACATAACATTTTGCCCAGTGATTTCATATGCATCAAATCTCTTTTTCAGGTCTTTTGTGTCAAGAAAATGGTATCTCCTGCAAGAATCTTTATCCCAACTGTAATTCTACGGCTTTACTTTCTGTGTGTTCTATGGACAACACATATTATTGTGTAGAGAAAGTGTCTGAAGAAAGAATCTGTAAGTTTTTTTCTTGGCTTCTTATTTTATCGGAAAGAACTATATTTCCCGTTATACGCATTTACTTTTGTATCTATCTATATTTCTGAGATGAGGTATTATGTACATTATTTACATTATTTGGACTATTGTCCTCGTCTTTGTCCCCATATTTATTACAACATTTCGGCCGTTGTACGCTCCGGCTTTCTTCAGGTGGTTGGAATGTCGAACTGAACCCTTTATTTCGCTCACTGGGGTAGACTGTTCTAGTTCCACGTGCCATGTTTAATGGATGTCAGTTATCAGTTATCTCCTGTTAATTTTCCCTCTGCTGTCACCAAAGAGTGTGAGTTCAATACCCAGTTAAGGCAGTGGAGAACTTGGAGAGGGGAATTAACAGGAGATAACTGATAACTAACATCCATTAAACATGGCACGTGGAACTAGATCAGTCTACCCCAGCGAGCGAAATAAAGGGTTCAGCTCGACATTCCAACCACCTGAAGAAGGCCGGAGCGTACAACGACCGAAACGTTGTAATAAATATGGCGACAAAGATGAGGACAATAGTCCGAATAATCTAAATAATGCATTTACTTTTAATATACACGCAGAATACTGAAGAAAAAAATTAATTAGTATTCCCGCCCTCCTCCAATAAAATTAAGGAGAATTTAAGCAAGAATAATTGCGGCGATAGTGTTGTTATTTTATTCTGTATTTTCTTTGTACTGGCTTAGCAAAAAAAAAGTTCGTTCTGTTTTTGCCGTTAGTGGCAGTAGGAGCGTTTAGGTTTTGATCATTTTTTTATTGTATTGCAGCAATGCGACAGCCGTCATATTCGCGGTCATTTTTTTAAATTGTCAAAATTAGAGCGTTTTGTTTATTGGCTATAAAATTGAAAACTTTAAAAAATGCAACATCTTTCGGTATATTTTATATAAAAATACACAAAAATTATACAGTTTATGGAGCAGACTCTGTGAATGATCGAATGTGTCAAAAGTGCTTAGCGAAGTTTCGTGCCGGAGATTTCTTGAGTTCTTTAAATTCCATGATCGTGTAGACTAGTTGAAATTATTTACTAATTTTAAAAGTCACAAATATGGGGTACCCAATGAGGCTCGAACACGCTAATCAGTTGTAATGATACCCATGTGGAAAATCATTTGCATGCCAGTCTGTTTATCTTAATCGCTTTGGTAATGGTAATGGTGGTGGTGGTGGTAATAATAATAATAATAATAATAATAATAATAAAAAAAAAAAAAAAAAAAAAAAAAAAAAAAAAACAAACAAACAACAACAACCAATATCCCTAACAAATTGTAACCAGCAATTCATGTGCAAGAGATCGTCGGGCAAGTGAAATGGACCACCACTAAACGCCGGTATTCATCCAAAGATGATACTGGGTATATGTAAGACAAGAAATCAATCTTCTATTACTGGCTCCTTTAAAAGACTCATTTGATTGATTCGAACAAGTATTGCTCCCAATTAGACCGAGTGAAGGCATTAATCGAGGAAAAGCATCCAGAATTATTTAACACAAATAGCATAATCGTTCATCATGATAATGCTAAACAGCGTGTTTCTTTGGAGACTAGGTCCAATTTTTTACAGCCTGACTGACAAATTTTCACTCACCCACCACATTCAGAAGATATTGGATTATTAGTATTTAAGGCGGTCGTTACAGACTTTTGTAGCCGACCTAAAAAAGCGATTGGTCACAAAATACGTTTTTTCCTCCACTCATTTTCCACGCCGCGAGCATTTATCTCAAGTGGGTGCGAATTTTAGCTTACATCAACGTCCGCACCCTACATCATTGACAGCCGTCGTAAACATATAAATAGCGCAGAAATTTTCAGTTCAAGAGGGAGACATCCACCAGCTACTGAATTTCATGTCGGCAGATGGCAGGAAAGCAATCACTAATTACTTTTTTCCAATCCCTCAATAACCGCGGCCAAAGAACGAACTCATTGATTCACGACATAGCCATGGTAACCAGATTACCATGCGAACACCTCACATTAGCGACACCAGTTAAGTTTCTTTCTATCTCGCAAATGTAATTAAGGAAAAGACATTTCGAATTCTTCACCATGTTCACAACTATGAAAACCACTTTTACCTGTATCCTCGAACACTAATACGGTACACAACCGAATCACACACAGTAAATACATGCTGTCATTTTTGAATAAATGTTATTTGGAATTTGTTTAAACCAAGTTTTGTCTTTGTTTCGAATTGTTGCTTGTAAATGATAAATTTTGTATGTTTGAGCCTTCGGTGCTGATCAGGCGTTGGAAGTCCTCAACACTTTCCTTATTGAAAAAAAAGTTAATAAATAAAAGGGTTACATTCCCTGGGAGACTTCAAAATACATCTAGATTACTTCTTTAGAAATATAAAAAGTTCTGGGAGGATAGAATTATGAAGTTGCTTGAAAGATGGCAGAAGACAGTGAAACAAAACAGTAAATATGTTGTTCAATAAAGTTAGTGTCAAGAAATGATTATTTATTTTTACTTAAACCAAGCGAGCTTTTTTGTGAGTTTGTGTATGGGAGGGGATGATTTTAAAGCAATTTTTGAAAAAGTGTACATTATATATAACATGAAAATACGACAATAACTGATAACAATAGCTGAAAATGTATGCCTTAACTATGTTATATATTTAGTTTAATGTAGGTACCTCCAAAGAAAAGCGATACCTAAGATTTAAAATGAATTGACGATTAAAATTCTCTAAGGGCTTCTGCTTATAATTAGTATAAACATTAATAAGGTAATCATAGAACTGATGAGTGAAGTAAATGTTAAAAGAACATTTTCCCTTTCAGGTCCATTGTGTCAGGAAAATGGCTTCTCTTGTAAGAAAACCTATCCGAATTGCGATTTTAAATCCCTACTTTCTTTGTGCTTTATAAATGATACATATTATTGCGTGGAAAAAGACCCTGGCGATAATGACTGTAAGTATGTTTTCCTTGATGTCTAACAAGGAATGGATTTTTTTTACAGGAAGGTTCACCCTGTACAAGCCTCATTCGTGGTAGGGGTTTACGTTAAGGGGTAGTTTATATGGACAGGAGGAGAAATTAACGGTTAACTCTAGACTTGAACAGATTAAGATTGTAGTGATCGGGGAAACATCCTCTTGGGAGTTCTGTTCCACAGGAAGAAGCTGTTTGGGTGGTATTTACTTCTCGCCGATGGAATTTCAAGAGTAATATTCAAGAGAAAAACGTACAAGCTAGTATTAAGTAAAATGTTTCTTCTTTTTTATTATTAACTCAGGTTATTTTAAATGACAATAGGAAATAGTAAACATACCAATATTTGCAATGAAAATCCTTAATAGGAAAACTTGTGGGTTCCGTACACGTAAGCCGCTAGTGACCGCCGATGGCAACGCCAGCGGGTCTCTAGCGGTCCGCCATTGTTAACATTGCCGAGAGGAACACGCTGGCGGTCTGACAGCGGGCCATCAGCGGTAAACGCTAGTGGCAGATTGGTGGCTTGCGTGTAAGGTTATCCCATTTGACTCAACCAAAAAACCGTCTCTTGGGGGCGCTCCTTTAAAAATTCGTGCATTTTCCTCTCTAGTCTTTTTCCTCTTTTACAGCTTCTGGCTATTTTTACCATGACTTTCTAAAAAACAAACATTTCTAAAATAAATTCATTCATTTTTTAATAAGTTCTGAAAGTTTCATTACATTCCGACAATTATTTAATTTTTGCAAGAATTTCCACATTTTCAACTGAAAAAGGCGCTCAAAAAAACCTAATGCTAAATATTAGGTGACCTCTGACTTAAAAAAAAAAAGATTTTCAACCAAAATTTCAAACGTGCTGAAAAGAAATCTTTTTTTTTTTTTTAAATAATTAAAAAATACTTTGGTCCCTCCTCTTATTAATAACATAAACTTTTTCGCGATAAAATTTTGCTTTTATTAAGTTTGGGGCCTTTTTCATCAGGGTGCCATTTTTTAGCGAAAAAGTGCACATACCTAGCCTATAAGATGTAGTTGCACGAGCGGGAGAAGTGTCCCCCGCCAGGAAACGTTCATTTTCATGGTTTCCTGTCTTGACTGTGTACACACACATACACACGTGTTAATACGTGCATTGTCGTTTGTTTTGTGTTGGTCATTTTTACCTGGACACACATCCAATCCGCCAATATTTTTTGTGGAATAAAACTTTCCAGGGACCGCTACGGCGTAAATGTTTATTATCCAAAGTGTTGATAACCGCCACACGTTGGTGATTGTAATATATTTGCCCAAAACATACAAACATACATTTTGTTCTGTTCAGCTACAATCATTATTTAAAGTTCATATTTAAATGCACAACACAGACTAGGTGTATATTGCATGAGTGAGAACTTACAACAGACTATTTACATAGAAAGAATTCAAAGAGATTGATATCTAATTGAAATCAGTAGAGAACCCCGCCACCCAGAGAGTGCGCCGAGACTTTACTTGCCACATCTTGATTAAAAAAAAAAAGATTTTTCGAACAAGATTTGGTAGACACTGTGGTTTAAATACAGGGTGAGGCAGAGAGGACGGACATTTTTGAAATGACTATTACTCAGCCCCAAGGGGAGGTACCATATGTCTAACAGTTACCATTCGGTCCGTGGTATCTTAGCATTTTTTTTCAGTTAAAGCCATGGCGCTATGGACGATAGAGCACCGCATGTTCGCCTACGACAGTTTCGTGAAGAATAACGAAGTTCAGCGTGAGTTTCGTCACTGATTCAACATTCACCGAAATCAGGCTGTTCCCACTCGTAACACAATCTTATGTTGGGTTCATGTACTTCGTACACGGAGTTCACTAATTAATAGAAGACAGGTGGGGGACCCACGAACGGTACGTACCCCAGAAAATGTGGAACTCGTCGGACAAGCTTTGCTGCTGCAGTTCGAATCGCTCTGCTCGGAGGCATTCTACTGAACTTGGATTTTGCATGAAGCGCTGCATTTTCACCCCTACAAATTGGTCATTGGCAACAGTTGAGACCCGGGGGACTATGCACAGCAAATTACCTTTGAATGTCAGATGGAAGCAATTTTTGAGGCAAATGACCACTTCATTTTGTAATGAAGCTCATTTTCATCTCAATGGTATGGCGAACCAACAGAATTTTTGTTATTGGGCTCTTGAAAATCTGAGAGAACTGCACGAAAGACCACTGCACAACCCAAAATTGACGGTTTGGTGTACTGTTGGAAAAACTGGCGTCATTGGACCTTACTTTTTTGAGGACCGTAATGGAAATACTGTTACTGTGAACTCCGAGATGATAAACAACCTCTTTGTGTTTGAATTACGACGGAGATGTACTCCTATCGGTTGCGTGGTTTTAGAAGGATGGGGTGTCGACCCACACATCCAGATCATCAATGGACGTTATTCGCTCTCTCTTCAGTGACCGCCTCATTTCCAGGTTTGCTGGCACTCCTTGACCCCTCGGTCGCCCCTGACTTGTCCATGCATGATTATTTCTTGTGGGGAAACCTCAAGGCACGTGTGTATGAGAATAAGCCCCGTACACGATTTGAAGAAAGTCGCCCAAATCGACAGAACAATGCTGGAAAGAGTGGAGGCCAACTTCCAAGAACATCTTCAGAAATGCATCAATGAAAACGGACACCACATGAGGAATGTTTTCCACATCTCAAATGTTAATTCAATACAAACACATTGATGGCAATAAAAAAATTTTGAAGCTAAAATTAATGATGTAGTGATTTTTTTTCAAAAACGCCCGTCTTTTCTGCCTCACCCTGTACTTATCTATCATGTACTTACGTATTACGTATTTACATATCATGACATGTTTCCAATAAATCAACGGAATTAATGGTGGCTTTCTAAGCGTAGCTTAGATGTGGCACAAGACCGGAAGTATGGCGCACCTAGATCAGTTGTAATTGATCTAGCGAGACAAGCTTGTTAACCATTACACCACGTCGAAGTGCCCAAATCAACAGCACAATTTTTGAACCAGAGTGGCCGCTTCTTGGAATGGGAGACAAGAAGAAAATCTACTCTAAATCCCTAAAAACAGTCATTAAAAATGTTCGTAATGGTAGCGGGACAAACCTGTCACCGGATTGTTTTTGGGAGGTTTTAAGCTTTTAAGTCAAGGGGACCGCAAATATGAATTTGCACACTAAAAATTAATTCACATCACTTCCACTCTTTTTTACTGTCGGTCAAAGTCTTTTAGCCTTACAATCGATTCTCAAATTCTAATTTAACTATATAGATAGCTGAATGGAATTCAGGCTGTCAGTATTAAATTTATAAAACCAAATAAACTTTAGTTAGTAATATTCAACAGTACAATTAATTTTCACAATTAAATAAGATTTCATATGTTAAGTGTGCATGTATTTATTTATATTTGGGAGAATAAAATATTTGTATTTGGAAGACTTTGTTTGTGCCATGGCTGGTGCGTACTATCCCCGAACCGCCGGACTATATTTTGTGATTCTTGCTATCTTATCAACATTTGCTTTTTTTCTGCATACATTTATATACGTTACAAATTAAACTAAACAACTATTAGTATTAAATTTTCACAGATTTTGACGTCATTCTGGGGTCATCTTTTTCTTCGTCCAAATCCATGAATTTGTTTTGTTCATGGTAAGTCTCGAAAAAAAAAAAAAAACTCCATATAAAATTTTAAATTCACTATTCAATTTTTTAAGCAAATCTGAAGCTGATTGTAAAGATTCCAGCAAAACATTGTTGATTTATCTAAGATGGAATCATCTATTATGACATGTCTCTAATTTGTATTTAGATGCATTGCATATATTTTCAATTTTTGTAGCTGAATTGTTCGCCTATATTGCATATGATCCATTATTGTGCATAATTAGGTTACAATAAAATTTGTATTTTATATGAATACTACCTTATGAAAATTGAGATGTAGTAGAGGGGGGCATATTATAGGTTAGGGGGCACAAGACCATGGCAGCGGCCCTGAATCGTGCCATAAATTTTGTAATAAAAAAGAAATACTTTTATTTAAAGAGAATTCGTCCGAAAGGTTGATGTTTTTTATAGTTTACATAAATGATTATTCTACAGTTCAAACCTGATGGAATCGAGAGAGCCGCTCAGTGAAGTTAAGGCTGATTGGTTATAAAATTGTGGCGGCCTTTTACCACATTTATTTAATTTGTTTAGGAACCCAAACTGATGTAAAAGAAAGGGGCACGGCAAAGGTATCAAATATATATAAAAATTGTATTCAACAAAACATACAATAAAGAATGTATACGAAAAAGCATGCAAAGAGTAAGACAAGAGTTGTCTCTCTTTGACTATCAAAGTTCTCTGAAAGAAAATAAGAGTTATTAGTCTAAATGTTTTTAAACAGTTCTGCCGTGCAAGAGGAAAATTATGTAAGTGTGATAGAATATCCAGTTTGAGAGTTGAGTGAGAAGATGGGCGCATAGCTTCAACTGTCGTGGATTTCTGAAGTCTCACTCGATGTTTAACAACACGCCCACGTGTGTCGAATGTGGCACAAGGCCGGTTTAATGTGGGCTTTCCGAGCCCGTAGGCTCGGGCAAAAATTTCCCGTAGAACCCGTATAAACGGGATCGGGGTGGTCAACCACCCCGAACGAGGTTCTGCCCTTCGGCGGAACCTCGTCCGGGTTCCTCTCCGCCCAAAGGCAGAGAGTTCCCCTCTGCCTCAGAGGCAGAGAGTTCGACCGAATAGCTGAGACGTCCAAAAAACTGAAGTCTCACTCATGCGGCTCCTCTTTTCTTATGCTTATGTATAGGTGCGCGGGAAAAATAATTCTTCACATGCAGAGTTTCGAGGAGACTTCTGGAAGCCGGTTCTCCCAAAAGTGCACAAAATCTACTATATGAATGAATGCTGTTGGAGATTTGAATTTGTAAGAGTGTATGTGTGTTTGGTGATGATCGCCATAAAATCACGGAAGTTTTTTGATTGGCCAGAAATTGTGGACGTTTTGAATGTAACTAACGCAAACACTCGAACATTTCTATTATGTGTTCTATTTTTTTTAACACTAATAATAATGATAACAACAACAATAATGTGATTAGAACTTTAAAAAATTCTGAACAGGATTTGAGTAAGTCTTGTAATGTTTTTTCTATCCTTTAGGTCAACGCTGTACAGAACCCGGTTATCACTGCGCTAATCACTACCCAAACTGCAATTCTGAATATACTACAGAAGTCTGTGTTTCTAATAAACAATTTTTGTGTGTCGAACGGTTACCGTCCACACTGCCGTCATCAACGCACCACATGACAACA
The DNA here is from genome assembly GCA_964036315.1 of Acanthosepion esculentum. Taxonomy (NCBI): domain Eukaryota; kingdom Metazoa; phylum Mollusca; class Cephalopoda; order Sepiida; family Sepiidae; genus Acanthosepion; species Acanthosepion esculentum. The sequence continues at coordinate 13,836,426 of OZ038486.1, read as the reverse complement.
ACCCCAGTTCGAACCGTGACTACACCCAAAGTCAATACTAGTTTGGAAGGTAGAACTTCAGTTTCGAAACTTTCTCATTAACTCATTGTACCCGAGGATTGTTTTAAGTTTCAAATTGCATACTTTTGGTCGGAAAATTTAAAACCTGTTCTACATACATGCATGTCGTGAATCCTTTCAGAAATCAGTCCAGTGTTATATACTGCGTGTATGGTTGCAAGAAAAGGAGACAAGATATGTTACAATAAAATTATCAGTATTGTCAGTGTGAAGGTTCAAGGCGGAATGTCTCTTTGTAGGCTAGGGAAGCAACTTGGTGGGTGGGGAGATGGTTGTGTATGGGTCTAGTTTTGAAGCTTGTGTCGGGTCGGTTGACTGGGAATCCACGAGTAAATTCCGTGACCCGTTAGTACATCACACCCTGAAACAATAATAATACTGAATGATTGCAGCAAATGAAAAAAACATAGCCGGTCAATGTTAAAAGAGTTATACGATGTAGAGTCTTTATTTTCGTTTTTATTTAAAAAGAAAAAATGACCAGCAAAAAGAACTACATGGTCTTGTTCCTCGTTTACGAGTGTCAAAAAGTTGGCATCATATTTTCAGACTCCTCGTCTTGCCTGGCTGATCGTTTGAAATGGAGATCTACTCGGATACACACATACTTAAGGTTTGGTGCACTTCTTTGGATGCTCAGTGAGCCCTGGAGACTACCAAACTGTAATTTTTCAAACTTCTCTTAAATGGATTGCATTATAAGGTATTGGCCTATTGATGGTGGTGGTGTGACCTGACCTACAGGGATTCAGGCCCATTTCCAAGAGTACGAGACGAACACAAATTGTCTCGGAACTATAACAAAAAAAAAAAATTTCATTACATTTTCCGTGTGGATAACCGTTGCGCCACTCGCAGCTCAACCAAATAGCATTTGCTATTTATTAGCATATGTATAGGTCCCCACTTATCCCATATATATATATATATGAGAGAAAATGAGAGAGAGAGCGAGAGAGAGATAGAGAGAGAGAGAGAGAGAGAGAGAGAGAAACCACCCCCAAAATGTATACAGACTTTAGGAAAGGAAAATCTTATATATATATATATATATATATATATATATATATATATATATATATATATATATATATATATATATATGAAGAAATATAGTCTTAAGATGTGCTATATTTATGGGATAAAGTGCTCAATATATCAGAGATAGAGCGTGTGTAAATATAAATGTGAATATAGAAGTCAACACTTAGAGGCTACTGACGGAGGTCTGACGATTGCATCTAGCATGAAACAGACTGTCGCATCTAAGTGTTGACTTCTATGTTCACTTTTATATTTATATATATATGTATATATATATATATATATGTGACACTATTTAGCTGTGGTAATTGGCTAACTAATTAACCATAGAAATTAAAAACGGGAAATACTCAAGGCGAGAAAGAGCTATATCGAAAGACAGACTGAGCGACATTTTTTTTTAAATGGGAAAAGATTTTATTTCATTTACGAAGAAAGGTACGTTTCGCAAAGGACAGAAAATCTGTAAGAGAAAGCCAGAGTTAAGATTCTGTCAAAATTAATTAATGTCATGATAAGAGAGTGACGCGCCAAGGGAAACAGAATTCGGGAAAGAAAGACAAAGTCAAGCACACATGGCGGCCAAAAAACAATTTAGGCTTCGGTCAACTGCATACAGGCAGAGGAAATCAATATTAGTTATCTTTCAGAGATAACATTTAATTTTTATTCTTGGGTCCCGACGAAGAAAGCCATCTGTTATATGTACGCATCTTGGCATGACAAGGGAATTGCGTAAAAAAAAAAATTATTATTAGTTATTCAAACTGTTGATGACTGACACAGCGTCGCCAAAAGTGAGCATTTGATGATACGAGAATTTTAAGACATGAGAAAAATAAAGAATTTGATTCTCAGTTAAACACGACCACCCAGTTAAAAGTTGACTAGCGGAGAAATCAGGTGTCGGGTTTTGACAGTGATTAATGAGTCGGTAGAGATTCTGCTAAGTGGATTTTGGGTGGCTTAGGAAAAAGATATGAGAAAAATTTAATTATGGCAATGTGGAATTCATAAAGATTTTGGCCGATGAAGAGGATTCTGGAAGATAATTTTAAGAGGGCCAGTCTAGCCACACCCACGCTGCCGAGCGATCATTGGCCAAGTGGTGGCGTGAGTGATAGGCGAAGGTGAATGTATGAGAAAGGCGGAGAAGTTGTTAACACCCACTGAGAGGATTGGTATGAGATACCAATATGAGAAAGGAAGAGTCTAGGAGGATAATTCTCCTCCGACCTCTCCTCACGGACGAGGGAGAAATCCCCCGAAATGGAAAGTGATTAATCTTCCAAAAATGGGAAGTAATTAATTTTCCTGTCCTGAGGACAAAGAGAATTCTTGTTGGGAATCGAGAATTATCGAGGAACCCAAACCACGTCCGGCTCCACACCGGGTTTTGGTCGTTGTCCATATAAACGAACGTCCCCGGGCGTTCCAGAGTTAGTTCGAGTTGAGTACGAGAGAGTTCGGGTTGGAAAATAGCGCCTCGCAGGAGCTGACCAAGATTCCACGCCTTTTGACTTAGTCTTCCTACCAAAAGCAAGTTTTATTGAAGAGCGACTTAAGATACCAAAACTCGCTTAAAGAAACGCAAAAGAATGTCACGAATCCATAGAAACAGGCTGGGAGAGAGAGGCACTCCTGCATTCAACAGACAGACAAAGATAATTGTTATTTCTCAACATATTTGATGAGTTTGTTTTATTATTTCTTTTACTTACGTTTGTGCGGTATCACCTTTACCCCGGATTCAGCTTGCACTACGGCCTGGCGCCTGATTGATTTCGTCTACCTAAGATCAAAATCACAACGTCGGTAGGTTAGACTGGAGATCAAAGCAGTTACTTCGGCAACCAGACGTTGGAGGCGAGCTGGGAACGACAAAGCTGATATCGAACCGGAAACGACCAGATCGACCGGGACACAGGCTGGTGGCAGCGACAAAGAGTCAACCCCAAAACGCTGATGGAAGAACCCTTACAGATTGGCGCCGCAACTGGGAATTGACCACGGGCCGACGGCGCAGTGTCACATATTGGCGACGTGACCACCGCGACCACACCAGTGGGCGTCCCATATTTGTGCCGTGGTAAACCAGGGTTCGACCGCCAGTGGGTCTCACATATTGCCGCTGCGACGATCGGTGTGAGGCACATATTGGTGCTGCGACCAAGACATCGACCCTAAACAACACCGGGTGTGTCACATATATATATATTTAAGTAACGAAAATCTTGGTAATCCGTATGGATAATCCCAAAGGAGGATGAAATCCGGAGAATGTTAAGTCAGAGCGAATAATTTAAAGAATAAACAGACCTCTTTAAGGTCCCATTGTTATAATTTATATCCCGAGAAAAATTAAAATCTCAGGTGAAATAAATTATAACAATGGAACCTTAAAGTGGTCTGTTTTTCTTTAAATTAATATATATATATATATATATATATATATATATATATATATATATATATATATATTGTAATACTAAATTTATTTACACAACACGAGAGTAGTACAAGTTATCTTTGAACTCTACAATCACAAGAGGTGCTCAAAATGGTGACCTTTAGCTTCCAGACATTTATTAGTTCAGTGATGTGCTACTTCGGCAACGTTGGCCGAAGCGTCCAGTGGGATTGCTGCACATCAGTTTCAATTTCTAGTCTAAGGGCTCCCAATATAATGCCATCTGTCGAGAAAATATCCTACTACAGTAAACAATGTTATCGCAATTTGATAAAACTACGAAAGACAAGTTTGTTTTCCTTTCCTGAAGTGTGTATACATTTTTTGGCGGATTCTATATATGAGATAAGGAAAAAATGACAGCAGTTGTGGAGGTCTGTTCACTTGACATACACATTTTTAGTTAATGACGGCCTCATTTAATTATAAATAAATAGTAATTCTGACTAGTATCGTTTTGGTTTCTGCTAAAAATGGTTCTACAACTTTCCTCGAGCGGATGTTGTATTCGGTTGTTTTCAGATTTTTGAAAACTTTCCTCGCTTCATTGGCCCAATTTGAACACACTTATCTTTGTCGCTTGGGTCAGTGAAAGGTGTTTTTTTACCTAATACTTACCTAGATAAGGCCATAGAAACAACCGATCGGTACATTGCAACTAAAATAAAATTAATTGAATTATGACATTTCACTTGCCTACATAAACCTACTTTTGCTGTTGATAGTAAAAAGATGCCTTGGGGCTCGAGCCAGTAAATTACAGAAATCTCACTGGTTTGTCGTAATAGTAAGTGAATTTTCATCTTCGTGTAATAATCTTGTCATGTCGTCCGCACAATTAGCTATTATGAGAATAGATAATAAACATAGAAACAATGTCTCTTTTTTATCGGGCGGTGTGACTACATTGCTTTATGTGGCATTCGTGAGCAAGACACAAACGTTTACATAGTGGGTGTAACTACGCTGCAATGAAAGAAGGCCTGTTCCTTTCAAATAACTGACACTAAATGAACCTCCAGTTTCCGGTCAACGTAACTAGACGGTTAAATGTTCGCTAAACTTGTCCTCGGTAGCACGATAGACGTCATTGAAGCAGTCAAGTAGTTGCCCCGGTGACGTATTTCTATGTACCAAACGTCTGGCCATTTTTTTCTTGCTGACTATATTTTTTCTGGCTTCCAATCCTCTAAAAACTTTGGTTATATTTGATTTTAAATTATTTTGGAGTTATTTTTTTAGATAATTATCTATGAAACTTAATTGCGTATCTCAACGTTTATTTATTTATAATTTAAAATGTCTTTTTTTTTTTATTTTGAAACAGAATGTAATTTCTCTAAGATAGGCCTTCGTCCATCAGAATCGGTGACCGTTTGTCGAGAAAACTGTCTTCCTGTTAATACATACATTGATCTATCAAAAATTGGAATTTGCTCGCAGGGTGTGTGCTGCCTGAATAAGATACAAACAACAGGTAAGTAATCATTATCTACAAATGTATTATTACATCGTGTAGTTACTAAGCTCATTTTCGTCTGGCTCAAGGTTACAAAAATTATGGCTTTCAGTAAGGATAGAACTCTTGCATTTGTTTGTAAAACGATCTTCTAACACGGATTATACAGTTCACTTAGTCTGACACAAAGTCACAACTACGGAGCGCTCAGTGGGAATTGAATTCAAAACAGTCACAATAATGCACGAGATTAGATTTCTGAACGTTACTTTTATTATTGGTTGAGTCTGGTACAAGGCCATAAGAGTGAAATACTTGTGGGATGTGAACTCACGATACGATTAAATTGGTCTATGCTTATGACCATTGCAAACGACATCAGGCATTTTTATTGTCTCATTTTATTAAGCATAAAATTAAGAAATAAGTTAACTGAAAGGCAAATTGTTTTTGCCAAGACAGGTGCAATTTTTATACAGAAGATAAAAAAAAGGAAAGTCAAGTCGATGAATCGGAACACATTTTACTGTAGCCATAAAAGTTCATTCTTTACTCATGTTCACATTCTTTCAGGATGTGGGTGATCATGGTTCTCCACAACTTCATATTTTGTATTGTTCAAACTTATCAAGTAGGTTACTTTCTGCTTCTCGCTTCCAATGTGTCATGGGAATGTTAGATTTTCTAAGCCTTCTTTCTTCATTGTCATTATAATTTATTTTTTTAAATATTTCCTCTTCTTTAGAACTTCATGTCACAAGCTGTTTATTACATTCTCAACATTTGTTAGTTGAATCATCTTAGTTATTTAAAGTTCTACATTTGCATCCAAAAGGGTAGACATCACATCAGTTATTTTTTATTTTTCATTCTTGTAATTTCTAAAAAAATTTCTTTTTTAATATCCTGATGTGCCTTCAAATTTCTGACATTTGTTGAGTTTTCATACTTGTTTCATTTCGATGTCCATAATGCATAACTCATATCTTAGGTTATCCCTTCTATTCACAGCCTAGATATTCCATCTTACAATTAATATTTAGTCTTTTCTTCTTGCTTTCCTCAACTAAATTGTCAAATAGTTCTTTCAATTTGCCGTCAACGCCAGTTTCATCTGCACAGTGGAATTTATTAAAGATTACATCTGCTGATAATATATCATGAGCGGCCCCTCATACATTTAAAAAAATGTTTATATTTGATGTGTATATTGAAACCAGAATGAAAAAAAGTTCCAGTTCTACACCCTTGTGCAAATTAATTGAAACAACCGCTTTAGTTTCCTTTCTTTCACCATACGGTCAGTATTAGACCCACTGCAGTGACAGGGTGTAATCAGTTTCTATTTTTTCTTCAGATTATGTCATTTGCAGTGGTGGGCAGTAATATGAATCAATTTTCAGGGTGTATGATGAAATTTGTTTGGCCTTGAAAAATATTGTCATCCGTGATTGCATCAGATTTTCATTACGTCCAGACACTATTGTCTTGACTGTCAATTAGTTGTCCTACAGTGATGGACGTTACTCTAAGGAAGCGTATGAAAATTGTAATGCAGCACGAACACAATGGCAAGCCTTACCAGTGAGCAAATCAAAGTACTATCGACTGGCTCGGAAACTCTTCCGATTTAAATCCAATTGAGAATCTGTGGTCAATCTGCAAGGAAAGACTTCATGGAATGGACATCTGAAGTACATGTGCACTGGGTCAGGTTTCATTGGGAAAATAAAAAAAAGTAAATAGCGGAGTTATTCGTTTTGTTTCAATTAATTTGCACAAGGGTGTAGATGCCACTTTGTAGAGTTTTTGTCAGTTTCCAGCACCTGATCTTTAAATGAACTTTTCTCTGCTTCCCTGAAAATTGTAAATTTAGAACTCATTTAGTTTTAAAGTGATAAAGCAAAAGGTTTTGCTCATAAATTCTTTTCAAATTCTACTCTTGACTCATTTGGAGTATCTTTGTCTGCCTTTCCACATAGGTCTGAGTCTCTACTGAGTGATATGCATACAACTCCATCCATGGTTTCTGCTATCGTCTTTAAACTGCACCCTCACAAAGCATGCAGACTTGATGGCATCCCTATTATAGTCCTTGAAAAATGTGCTCCTGTTCTCTCTCAAGTCTACAATAAATGCATTGCTGCTTTTTGCTTGTTGGAAATCCTCTTCTGCAGTTCCAGGCTCTAAGATCTCAGGCAAACAGCCTGATTCTAACATCAGCCTATTAGCCTTCTACCTCTCTTTGGCAAAGCACTAGAGGCTCTAATTCTGGTTAAGCATCTTACCTTGCAGGGACTTCTTTCAGGCAAGCAATATAACTTTTGCTTCTCTAGAGCGACTGTCGATAAGTTAACAATTACTGCTGAAAGACTATCAAGGTTTAGATAACAATGGTGACGCTCAGGCTGTTGCTTTTGATATCTTGAAAGCATTTTACAGAATTTGGCATGCTATTCTTCTTCACAATTTCATAGTTTATGGTATTTCTGAAAATTTTTTGATCTTATTCAATCTTATCAAATCATGAAATGAAAGTTATCTTGAATGGCCACTCTTCTAGATCTTTTTGCATTAATGCAAGTGTCCCCCAAGGTTCTATCCTTATTCCTAATTTTCACAAATGACTTTCCTGATGTCATTAGTTCTCAGCTTGGTATCTATGTCTTAACAGTAAGTAAGTTTGATAAGGTCAAATTGGCAGCTGATAAAGAAAAAAAAAAAAGATGACCTACAACATTAAATGGAGCAATTGGCATGTTAAGTTTAATGCCTCCAAAACAAAACTGCTCTTTTAATCATCTAAGAGAACCCTTTTAAGCTTCCATCAGTATGGCTGATGCTAACCTCCAGGATTCATTACACCTCAGATTAAGAGATCAGCAAAATATCTTACAGCAATGATTTTTTTCCTTTCAACATTGATTAAACACTCAACTCACAATAGTGAGAGGAAAAAAATCCTAATCAAATGAATAAATTTAAATTTTACTTATTTAGTGAAGTTTATTTTTCTTTATCTTTCAGAGAAATGTGCAGGGACCAAGAAGAGCAGTTGACAAAGATTAAATAATTTGGAACAGATTTACCTAATAAAAACTGCACAATGAAAATGCACTGTTTTTTTTTTGTTTTGTTTTTTTTTTTAAAAAAAAAAAAACAAAACTAAAAGGTGTCCCAAAAACTTATGAATATAATACTTGTAAAATCAAAATTGTGTCTGTCGTAATCAGATCAAGAGGGTGTACTGATCTTAAAATATCTGATAATTTCCCAGGCTCTGAATAAATGTTTAAATTTAGAACCATTAACATTTTAGCGATATTAGATTGGTTGCAGCAAAAGACATTTATTTTAACTGAAAAACACAACTGCTTATGGATTCACTCACACTACTAAATTTGTATAAAGTCTAAGTTTATAAGCAGAAATAAAGTTAGCACTTTGTAATTGTCAAAGAGAAGATTTAATACCAGGTTAAGTTCGAGCATCTCTCTATAACATGACAAGTCATTAGCATTGTGAAATTGATTTATACAAGATGTCCCAAACTATAAGTATCATGCTACCTAATCAGGACATGGGAATTTTTCTCTCTATAAATTTTTTTTCTTTAATATTTGGCATGATTATTTCCTGGGTATGTAGGTTACAAAGATGGGAAAGGCAACAGGGAGAAACTAAGCTATGATTTTGAATTTAGTTAGACTGGATGCCAACCAAATCAAGTGGTATAAACTATGCTGCTGTTATAAACCAGAAATTGTATAAAGAGAAGAAATGGAATAGATGGATTCAGCCCCCCCCCCCCTAACACAAACTGTCTTGGACATAATTTGCAAACTGATTTTCTTTTGAATGCTGTTTCAATTTCCCCTCCTCCAGATGAAGTTAAAAACTCTTGTAACATAAAAAGTTTATTTAAACTTTTCCTTACCACCCATTTGATTTCACAAAAAGGTGAATGTAATGAAAAAAAAAAAAAAAAAAAAAAAAAAAGAGCCAAAAAACAACTTTAAAATAAATATCATTAATGGTAGGAGTGTGTGAAAAAACCATGCTGCATTAGGACTGCAACTGCTTGATAGAACCCAACAGCAGATAAGTTTATCCCAAATCATTAGCTGATAGTCTTCTAAATCTTTTATAGATGTGACGAGAGTCAATCAGTAAATAGCCTGATCATTAGTTGAATTTTGATGAAACATTTTCACCTGTACAATGTATGTGATTAATATTCACCACCGAATTAAGTGCATTGACAAGGACTGTTATAAAATCACCATTAGGATACAGGCTTACGGATGTATTGAGATAGATATTTCAAGTTAAATTGCTGATAATGTCCAGGTCTCTTCAATACGATTGTGAAAAATAAAGTTTATGAGCTGAAAAAGGAAACTTGGTTGAGGAGAGATTTCTTTCTTCAAGATGGCTATTACTCCCCATCAGCTTTGTTGTCTTAAAATATTCAGATGCTTTAGCAACCAGAGGCAACAAACACCTAAGGCTAAAATGATAAAAATATTTCATCTTAAAACTTTAACCTTCCCTGAAATTCTATCTAGTTTGACATCTTTAACTCTTGATTCCACTTTGAACAATTTTATTTTTTATATTAAGGGGTTTATAAAACTTTGTAAGTATTACTGATTAATTCCAATGTATTTAAAAAAAAGTGGTCTTCCCCTGTTTTTCTCAAATGGAAAAAAAAAATTAAAAATAGATAAATGACTATATTACAAAAATATTTCCTGAAGTTCAGTGTTTCAAATCCATTATCCTGTCTTTTCTCATCCTGAAAGAAAAATTCCAAGAGAATTGTCACTTGAATTCTATATTTGAACATTTCTATTTATTCAGTTAAATAACTAGCTAGTAACAGAATGAATTGTATACAAGGTGATAATAAACAGGTGGTGGTAGTGGTGGAGTCATTAATGACTGATCTCAGCCCCAGTCTATTGTACAATTGTCTCAAGATGTAGCGCCATGAAAATTGTGTATAATATATATATATATATATATATAAAAGCAGTAGCAAATTCTTGCTTAAGAAGGCAACAGGGTTTGAAAACACAGCAAAGTTTAATGGTCAAGGACAAAAATAAATGTCTTTATATTTACAAACATCTTAAATAGTTATTTTTCTTTAAAGGGCAGAAATTATTATTTTATAATTAAATAAGAGAAAAGCCAATTGCATTTCTAGAAATCAAAATATCAATATTTTCAAAATCCTTTTAAGGTGGTCTGGAGAAAATTTGGTTTCAAAATATGCATTGTTCAGTACTTCTTAAACATTATTTTTTTTTTTTTTAAATCATTAAAAGAATTTTGTCCATTTCCTTTCTCCCATCTGGATTCAAAATTCACTTAAAGAATAATTTGTCAATTTTTCTTCTTCCTTAAAAAAAAAGAAAAAGAAAAAAAAAAGTACCTTGACAATGAGTATGAAAGAAAAAAGTTAATTTCTTTACAAAATAATACATAAATGTTGTTGACTTTTATACATTTTGGTACTTTTGGCTGGAAAAAAAATAAGTGGGGAAGGAAGAGGAGAGGAAGCAAAGAATTTAATTTGAATAAGGAAATTTTATTTACTTACTTATTTATAATCATTTCAAATGTCTTGTTCTGAGGTTTTTTTTTATTTGTTTTTTGTTTTTTTTTAAAGTTGGGAGGGGGGAGAGTTTCTGTTAACATCTGTTATGAGAGTACGCATAGATCCATACCTTGGGCAAGACCAACTGTAAACAAAATGATGGTGGTAAGAGGGGGAAGAGAAGATGTCTCCTTTATTTCTGTAAAGTTGGGAGTTTTATGTCAAAATCCCACAAGTTGTTTTTTTTTTTTCTTTTTGTCTGGTTGGAGACCATGTGATTTGCCTTCAATCCATTCAGAGGAGAGAATGGCCATTAATGCTGATTTCAGAATGTAAAATGAAGGCTGAGTGGGGAGATAACAAGAAATGGCAAGAGGAAGAAGGGATGCACAGCAAGAGAAATCAAAGGTAGAACAGGGGTGGTGGTGGAAGGCGAGAAAGAAAGGAGTGACGAGCATAATTGTAAAATCTGCAGACTTGGCAAGGGCAGCCATGCAAGGAAGATTATTTATTAATTAAAAGGTAGAAGAGGAGAAAGAAAGCTGCAAGGCAACCGATTACATAGATCTCAACCTTTTCCAATGTGGCTGATTGTATTTACAAAATTACAGCAGAGACGAAAGGGAATAAGAACGGACAAAAAAAAGAAAGTGGGAAGAGCAGCAAGTTGGAAATGATGATGCAAAGAAAATGGACAAGACTTAAACATAGAAGGACAGGAGGGGGGGGGGGGGGGGGGGGGGCAAATAATAAAAAAAAACAAAAATGACCACTAACATAAGTGTATAAAAAGAACTGAGCAGCAGCAGCAGGGGTGGTGGTGATTTGAATCAAATGAGAGGTAAGTGGTCAAGTAAAGAGAGAGACATTGCTCATCAAGAGAAAAATTAGGCTAAAAGAAAAAAAAAAAACCCCAAAAAAAAAAAACAAACAAAAAAAAAACAAAACAAAAAAAAACAACAATGTGTGTATAAATGTTTACTTTTTTTTTTTCCTCTCTTTCTTCATCTTTTCTAGACAATTTCATTGAGCAAGGTTTTGGCTTAGTGGACCTGGATACCAGGTTCTGGGCTTGAACTGTTGCTTCCTTTTCCTCCTGAACATTCTCAATAATGAGAGGGTGAGTGTGTCTATGTATTGTCTGAGGTTGGCATGAAACGCCTTGCTGTCTTCTCTTACCCCCTCTCCCGCCCTGCCCAACATGAGAAAGTGGGGGTAGACACTGGCCAAACATACACACACACACACACATGCACACAAATATGCGCAAGAGCACACACACAGTGGTTTCCATAGCAGCAGCCAACAAGTTAGTGTCAGCTTTTGTTTTTGGAGGCATTCTTTTCGTCCATTTCTTTTTTCAGATTCCAGATCAATTCCTGGATCTCCTGCCTCTTTGAGTTCACATGTTCTTCGGAGAACCAGTTTTGTTTTCGAATCGGAATGGTAAAATCTTTTATTGGATTCTGAAAATCAAATAAAAAGAAATGTTTAATAATGTTTGTAATTGATTTCGTTAATGAAAACAATTATTTACAATGAATGGGTGGTGTGAAGGGGGGGTTGGAAGAGTTAGCAAGCTTCATTATCAAGAGTGATATGAAGAACTTATGATGTTATTTCAAATAATATTTGCAATTAAGAGTAAAATCTACAGACAGCTGAATGGTTGCAGTCGGGCTGAAGCTATGGAATGATCACATCAGCTGGTAAAAATATTTTTTTTTTTCAATGAAGTCAATTCAAAGCAATATTACAGACAATAGTTAGGAGAGGACTCTAATTACAGAATGGCAGGTGAAGGTGGCAGTTGGGAATCAACTGCAGGTTTTCATTTCATTAGCCATTGTAGAATAACAAACAGTCCTTAACAACAACAACAAGAAAATTGTATTTTCAGTGTTTTTTATTTTAATTCTGTTTGAACTACACAACATTCAGAAAACACTTCTCCATTGCTTGACAGCTCTTGACTTTAATGAAACAACAACATAAATTAATTTAGTTTAATCTATAAGAATTATAACATAATAGTCCTAAAAGTTATAACATTTTCAAAGTGATAAAACATACACCTACTGATCCTCTAAAAGAAAAACACTTTAGTTATTAAGAAACAAATTACAGAAGAAAAGAAAAATCAAGTTGGGGGGGGGGGGGGAGAAAAAAAAAAGATTACCTTGAAAAAGCTTTCCACATATTGCAGCACATAGACCCCACAATCACTGTAGTTATTCTGTTGGGGTACTTTTGGTACTCCACCTTTAATGAAGTCCTTGTCAAACACTCGTTTGGGGGTCTTCTTTCGTGTATCCCATTCAACTTGTAAATACCTAGATGAAAGACAGTAGTTAATAAATTATTATAGGAAAGGCTCATTTTGGCACAATAACATCTGTCTGAGTCATGCAGCATAAATGTTGCATAGCCCTCTCATTCTGGGGAAGTCTTGGGTGACAGTGTCGATAATAAAATTGCATTCTTCTCTCAGTCAGTGATCACTACTTGTTTTGATCCAGAGATAAAAATCTTCAACACATGGAATTTTAAACTTAACTATTTTATTAACGTTCATGTCAACATGTAACTATTATCCAGTGGGGGGTTCATTTCCCTCACTGGGGAGCCATTTCAGACAGGGAAGAAAATACGTCTACATTATTTGACGGTTAAGAAACAATTCACTGAAAAACCTTTCTCTATCATTCTCACGCTTGTTCAGTCAATCAAAATTGACTTCATTGTCTTGTTTTCCATCTGACCCCAAAGGTCAACCTCAGGAAGTTAGAGCTGAGATACCATTCCCCACTAAAAAAATAATAGTCAGCTAAGCTATTATTTAACAAATACACTGACAATATATTGACAAAGCTCTGCTGATTGCAATTTGTGGAGGTAACCAGATAGTGTGGCATATTTTAAACAGTTGGGATTTAAAGATCCTCATTTTGCTGCCTCTGCTTGTACCACTGGGTTAGGGAGAGAGAATATGTTCCTTTATAAATGAGGAACATGATGAGAGAAGTGCGCACACACACACACACACACAGGAATCTCAAAACTGAACTTGAACTGCGATAGAAAAACATTTTTCGCCAAAATGATATAAAATCATAGCTAAACAGAAGAAATGAAAATAAAATAGAGTTAAAATTACTTACTCTCTTAAAGTTTTCACCACATTTGTTCGAGATGGACCAGCCAATGAATCAAAGATTAAAATACAGGGTCTATAAGAGAAATTTTAGAGAAACAATTATCAGACACCATTTGTCGTAACAAAAAATTTAAATCTCTAAATTTAATCTAAATTAGACAATTTATATTTAATTGTACAAAATTTCAGAGATTTGATAAGAAGTGTTAAAATCAGAAATTATTCAATTGATGATGTTGCTAAGGAAACATCAAAACTGAGGCAAGGAGGAAAAAAAGAAAGCAAGTTGAAAGGTTACATGATTCTGGACATATTTTTGATTTGATTCAATCTTTTTTATCAAATCACAAAATCAAAAGTTGTCTTGAATGGCTACTCTTCTAGATCTTTTTACATTAATGCAGGTGTCTTCCAAAGCTCTATCCTTGGACCCACTAATTTTCATCAACAACCTTCCTGATGTCATCAGTTCTCGACTTGATATCTGTGCTGATAATGGTTTGATAAGGTCAAACTGGCAGTCAAGAATGACCTTCAAGCTGTTGTTAGTAGGGGCAAGAAATGGCTCATTAATTTTAACGCCTCCAAAACAAAACTGCTCTTTTAATTGTCCTTTTTTTGCCCTCCATCAATATGGCTGATGCTAACCCCAAGGAGGATAAATCATTGTACCTTTTCAGTCTAAATTTTTCCACTAACATGAAGTGGAAAGATTACATCAAGTTAATTACTAGGTCTGTTACTATGAAAGTGAGTTCAGTGTCAATTTTTCTAGCCAGAAACTTTGTAAGTTTATAATTAGTCCACTTTTACCATTTGTCCAGGCATTGAATATTGCAGTCACATCTGGTTTAGTGCTTTTATTATGTATCTTCAGATTCTTGATAAAATCCAAAGAAAAATCAGCAATGCTATCAGTCCTGACATCTCAGCTTCAGTGACTATCCCACCACCATAATGTAGCTTCCCTGTATCTTTTTATATTTCCCTGGTAATAGTTCAACTTCATGAATTTAAGCACAGTACTAGATTGGCAGTTAGGTCTCATAATTTCACTGTTGAAATTGTTAGATATAAAGTTCTAGGCTGATAGTTTCTTTTCATATAATTCTTGCTTGTGGATCTTTCTTCTGTCCTTTCCTCTTGCTTTCTAGTCAACTTTGATCTTCAAAAATTTAAATGCAATATCAATCATCATCTGTCTTCTTTAATCCTGTTATTTTATTATCCTTTCTGTTTCTTTCCATTTTAGTAACTCCTTGTGTCTTAGTGGCTTTATCACCTTGCTTGGAATGAAATGAGTGGAAAAAAGTCACAAGTTTATTTTCTAATTTGGACAGAGCAATTTGAGAAAAACATGAATCAAGTTGTAACTGACTGGTTTAGATTTCTTTAGTAGACACAGCTTAGAGACAAGGTCAAGATAAAAATCCTTTTATCACTGCAACAACACAAACAACAAAAATCCACTTTACTTTATTAATTATTAATCTGTTCTAAACTGTTCTTAATTATTTGAAACATTTGTGGTGAATGAATTGTAAAGAAGACTAAAAACAAAAGAAGATCTGATATAATTCTACTCACTGCCTGAATCCATAAATCTCTGTATAGGCATCCTTTCGTAATTCACTAATTTTAATTTGGGTCTGAAAGAAAAGACAACAATAAACAAAAATGATATAAAGCAAGCATTTCAACATAAAACTACTGAGAAATTATTTTCAGGCTTAAATGGAAATTCAGATCAGAATGGGAAGGAGTAAACATTTTTGTTTTAATAAAATAAAAGTTATCTGCTATCTTGTTTAGCATGTGTGTGTGTGTGTGTGTGCACGCGCATGTGTGTATGCACGCACATTCCACCATCAAGATTAACCAGTATTGTAAGATAAATTACAGTCAAATAAATTTAAACCAAATTACACTTTCACCTAAGCAATATTCAAAGATCAATTCTCACATACACTGAGGTACCAGTTTCTTCATTTTAAATAAATTCACGTTTTGATTGAACATGACAAATGAATTGATTCTGTACTATCTTTGTTTATAATATAAAAACACAATTATGCAACTTTATTTCCCATCTTAATGAAATATTCCAATGTTACGGCAACAGGAGGTATTACTTGATGCCAATAAAGAAATATTAGTAAATAAGAGAGAACTGGCAGCTAATACATAGTTTGTTTTTTTCTTTTTGTTCTATTGAAAATTTTTATTTTAATGAATTAAAAAGCAGAATTCTTTCTTACATGTGACAATACAGTTAATTGTATTGATAAAAATCCTAGATTACCAAAGTAGAAAATGTAACCAATGGAATTGCTTAGACAGCAGTATCAAAAGTTGACTGTACAGGTAAAGGAATTTGAAAATAAATCTGACAGGAGGACAAGTGTTTAAAGAAAATGAAAACAGGTGTGGTTAGAAGTTAAAGATCAATGAAAATCTTAGCTTAACTACGGACAAAGACGGTTTTATCTCACATTAACTTCTTAATTCAATTGCTATATTGGACCAATAGTCTCTAAAGTGGTCAGTATCAACTTCTCAAGGGGATTTATGGAACTACTCAGGGGATCCTTTTAAAAGAGGGTTGATAAACTGTGGCGACTTACATCGAAAACTCTCCAATTTCATACCAAATACCAATGCCCTTGGTGCTGCTCATCAAAACACATCCTTCTCATTAATGATGTCAACAAATTCAATAAAAAAAAGTATATCATTTTTAATGAGTTTATTATTACCTACATTATCTATTAAGTTTTTATTATTATTATTATTATCATTATTATTATTTGAATGAACAAATCTAGCATAGGAAGAAAAAGAACAAAGTTAAAATTAATCTGATCAAGGAACAATAAAGTGATAATCCTTAAAAAAAAATTGATTTGTTTTCTTTTTGTATATGCTTGGGGGTTGATGAAGGATTAAGGATTCTATGAAAGGGTCAATAGTCTAGAAAATCTAGGGAGCACTGTGATCTCAGCCTTAAGGTAAATGTCAAGGTGTTTTTATAAGATTTTGCTTAGCAATGCCCTGTCACACAGAATAACGGGAAACGCTATTTCCCTAAGAGGATACACATCCTTCAAAAGAAACTTCCAAGAACACTGAATAGATGAACAAATTGGTTCATTTTTGTCACTTCTGACCAAGCCAAGAGATGTGAATCTATTTCATAGTTCCATCTCTACAGGTGATATCCAGACAGTAATATCTCAAATAATACGAACCTTTCGAATTTCAGGAGTGGCATTCTTTGTAGTCTGTGGGAGAGAGAGGAAAAAGAAAAAAGAACTCAGTTAATCACAGAGAAAAGAGGAGGTACCATAAAAAGCAAAAAGAGAAGAGAAATAGTGTGCGTGTGTGTGTCTCTCTCTCTCTCTCTCTAGATATATATATATATATATATATATATATATATATATATATATATATAAAAACATACTCCAGTTTCACATTATGGTTGCTGTGTTCTAGCGGTTTGCTATATCTAGCTAGCTTTATTATCATCAAATATTTTATATATACTTTGGATCCGATCCACTGAGAATATACAGAAATTGCGTTTTTACCATCACAAAAGGACACTGAACAACATCAAATACAAAAACTGTACAACACTTTCAAAGTATGTTTGGCAATTAAAAAGCAATTATAAGAACCCATCCATTAACTGGGAGATAATTGCAAAAGCTAAGCCATACAATGGAAAGGGAGACAGATGTAACTTATGTTTGTTGGAAAAGCTTATTATATGAAAGCACTTATATAATTCTAACTTGCTGAACACGAGGTTCAAATTGATGTCTACATCATGCACAAATCAAAGTACCTGCTCAAAAATATTGACCCCAATTAAAAGTGATTGCATAATGGATTTTACGGATATTAACATGATACGCAACAACTTTTAATACTCTCAGAACTCTTTACCTATAACTTTCCTTATATACCTATACACACATACAATGCAATATTACTGTACTTGATTAATTTATAATGTGTGTAAATATAATTTCACCGTTATAAGTATATTAAATATATAGCCCCAACCTATTATTTATGTATTTATTTACATATCTATTTAATTTTTATTTAACTATTTATTATTTTTGCACCTTTATATTTTGAATCTGTTTATAGTTTATGTTAATGAATATATCTCCTGTTTTTTTCCCCTGTTACCCACTTAATAGATTGTTTATGTCCCAAAAGCAAATTCAAATATAAAATAATTTTATTTTTTATTATTCTTATATCTCCAACTTTT
This sequence comes from Acanthosepion esculentum, assembly GCA_964036315.1. NCBI lineage: Eukaryota > Metazoa > Mollusca > Cephalopoda > Sepiida > Sepiidae > Acanthosepion > Acanthosepion esculentum. Next base: position 13,818,343 of record OZ038486.1, on the reverse strand, counting down.
GAACTTACAAAATTTGAACGATATAAATTATTAATAGTTAATTCTATATTTTAAAAAGATAAGTTTGTAAACCCAATTTTGAATCACCACCAAGAGAACGTGACAGATAATGGTCAGAATCCACACCTGAAGATTGCATGAACTGCATGAAACTAAGTAGTGTTACCAACATTGGATATTATGTGTAATCACTAATATATACTTATAGCTATGTTTCATAACATTGAATAGTGTTTTTCTAATACCAAAGGAATAAATATAATTATGTATGTACAAGTATTTGTGTGTATATGTAAATTTTTTATTCTATCCATTTTTGTGTGTGTGTGTGTATGTGTATGTGTGTGTGTGTGTGTGTGTATGTATATATATAGGGGGGTTGGACAAAATAATTGGAACAGGTTCAAAATCCACTCTTATGTTTCAAAGACTTATTATATTAAGAACTTTAACTAAAACTTCGTAATTGCAGGTTATATCTATTGTGAATACATTTATTTATCCAATTTACTGTCTTTGTCTTATTTATTTTTAGAATTTAGTAAAATTTAAGCTAAATGCGTGACCTCTCTGAGTTCGAAAAAGGGCAAATTGTTGGAGCTCGCATATGGCAGGAGCCTCAATCAATAAGGTTGCTGAAATGTTTGGTTTTTTTAAGAGCTACCGTATCAAGAACTATAACGCAATTTGAGAAACAGGGCAAAACCTCAAGCAACCGTAGCAATTTGGGTCAGACTTGCAAACTTACTGACAGTGACTGACATCCATTGAAATGCAATGTGGCAAAAAAAAAATCATTGGACTACTGCGGCCAAAGTGACTGCCGAGTTGAATAATCATCTGAATAGTCCAGTTTAACAAAAATTGTTCGTCATGAGCTCCATAAGGCTGGATATCATGGAAGAGTCGCTGTAAGGAAACCTCTTCTCTCCACTCGCAACATTCAGAAGAGGTTGAAGTGGTGCAGATATCACAATGCCTAGTCTACAGACCAATGGAAGCAAGTCATATTCTCAGCCGAGTCCAGTTTTTCTCTTTTCTCAACTTCAGGGCGAGTTTATGTGTAGAGGCAGCCCAAAGAAGCTTACAACCCTGACTGCCTTCTTCCAACAGTGAAGTATGGAGGTGGATCAGTGATCGTTTGGGCCGCCATATCATGGAAATGTCTCGGTTTAATAGTTGCCCTGCATGGTAGAATCAACAGCAAAGATTACCTGAACATTTTGGGAGATCATGTTCATCCAATGGCCAAGACTTTATTCCCTGATGGCAACTGTATCTTCCAAGACGATAATGCTCCAATACAAACCGCTCGAGTGTTTAAGAATTGGTATGAAGAGCATGAAAGTGAGCTAGAACACATGGAGTGGCCTCCCCAATCACCAGATATCTATAATATTGAACATTTGTGGTGTATTTTGGAGAGACAAGTTAAGAGCCGCTATCCGCCACTGTCGTGTCTTAAAGAGCTGTAGCAGGTGTTAATGGAAGAATGGCTGAAAATTCCTCTGGATGAAGTCAGGAAGCTGTATGATTCCATTCCTAGACGTATTAAAGCTGTATGTGAGGCTAAAGGAGGACCAACTCCATATTAAATAAATTTTCTTTGAATTTAACAAGTGCTTCAATTATTTTGTCCAACCCATGTTTGTGTGTGTGTGTGTATATATATATATATATATATATATATATATATATATATATATATATATATATATATATATATATATATGAGAGAGAGAGAGAGAGAGAGAGAGAGAGAGAGATTGATAGATAGTGTGTGTGTGTGTATTTAGTTGTCTTGATGTATTTTGTGATCCGGGGTTTCATGCACTTTGCAAACATCAGACAAACTGATTAATTTTGGATTTATTTATGGTTGCGAATCTGTTTTATAGTAGTGGGAGGAAAAACTGTTGTTGGAATGCCACTCATGTCAGCAGACACACATACACGCACATTTGTGCATTGCTGCTCACACAAACAAACATATATGAACAGTGTGATAACCATAAATAAATCCAGAATTTCAAAATTACTAAGTTTGTCTGATGATTGCAAAGGGCGTGAAACCCAGGGTTATAAACTCACATCAATGTAACTATATATATATATATATATATATATATATATATATATATATATATATATTGAAAAGTTTGTCAGTTTTATGGAAAGAAAGCCAGCATTCAGCTATGACAATTGCAATAAGAAAAACAAAACGAAATGCAGAAAAAGTTGAGATTGACATTAGAAGAGAAAGAATCATCATGCAATAGCGATTAAAAAAATCCTTTGTTTTGCATACGTGGCTGACTTAATTTAATGAATTTTCATTAATATTACATAATTTATTTCTTTTTCCTTAAAATCAATTCCGTTATGTCACTCACCATTAGCTTATTTTGTTTACTATAAAACATTGAAAATAAATGTTAAACCTGATTTCAGTTCATTTATTTTAATCTAAATACAACCCCTCATATCTTAGTCCAGTTGTCAGGGATTCTACTGTGTGTGTGTGTGTGTGTATGATGGACTCTTCTGTCGAGATGACCACCTACAGGCATGACTTGAGGCCAGTTCGAGAATTACACAAAAGACCACAAACAGTACAGAAGAAAGTATTGCATGCAAGTGCAGCAAGAACACTGCTAGCTGTTTTATTTTGCTTTTGTGTTTCACACAGTTGAATGATGCTTACTGCTTGATAGTGCTTTATTCCTGCATGTCTCTGACAGGGATGGCATATATACGTGCATGCACACACACACACCCAGTATCCCATGCAGAGTATAATATATCACATATTTACACTATGAGTAGAGTGGAAGAAGAAACAAAAAGGAAAGGCCTTACATATAATATGGAGATATTCCTGTTTCTGGAGAAGCCATGTTTAGGACTCTAGGTGAAGACATATTCCATAAAGAGGAAATAATGAATCTTGGGTTTTCCTAAATTGAGGACTCTGAGTTTCTTCCTATATCGGGGGAAGATATATTCCCAAAAGGGAGGAGGCAGATTTAGCCTCAGCAATCACTCGTTTAGGCTGTTCTAAACCAACTGAATGACTGGTCATTCTAGACAATGTGACTAAGCAGCTGTCATGTGACACATTTGACATTCATTTCCTACAAGGGTTTGGTTGGTTCAAAATTTCAAGAAAGTTATCAAGTATGAAAGACACTTGAAGAAAGCCACAGATTACAAAAACCAAAAAGGAGTATACTTGTCCAAATAAAAAGGCATGTAGTAATAATAATAAAAAAAATCTCATCTTATTTAAAAACTTCTGACAGTATACATAATATGAATTAATCTTACTTTGTTGGTATCATCAGAAGAACTGACTGTTTCTGCTTGAATAGCCAATTTTTGTACAGGGCTGCTGCTGCTATCTTGATTGCTAACAAACAAATAGCGGACGGACTGTGGACGTTCCATCCCTGGGAAACAGATGATGGCCAGGAACCAGTGGGCACTAAAAGCAATAAAAATACTTAAAAATATCATGCATACATAAAGTAAAAAAAAAAAACATCCTAAAACATCTGACGCCAAAATGGAACCATAAAATTTCAAACAATTCTAGGAATGTTATTCTATGCTATCTAATCTTACCATCACTTTATGCCCATCAACTGACTAAACCTCCGCCCAAACTTCAGGTACATATCCAAGTCTTCCCATTTTAAATGCAATCTCAAGTGAGATGAATTCTTAAACGTTTTTAAAACTCAAGTCATAAAATAACAAAGGTGAACTAATATCAATGTCTGTAGGGGAGAGAGAGAGAGAGACAGACAGACATGTTGAAAGGGACCAGTCATGTTAATCAATTATGTTAGGTCAAAATAATTGACAGCATTTATTATAATCACATTCCTGTTAACTGAGGAGAAAGATATAAAAACATACATAAGTACAATGTGTTGAGAATTTCACTTTGGAGCAAAATAATTATTTAGACATCTCCTGATGAAATTAGACTTAACCAGTGGTAAATTAAGAGATCTAAAGTAAAATGTGAAGAGGTCCAACTGATTATGATATTTTATTTGGTCATTAAACAAATGATATTTTATTACTTTCAGCAATTTGAAAAGATTTTTCTCCCCAAGTGTGGCATCAAAACAGTCATTGTAATAACAATACACATGAATAGCTCTCTGATTTAAAGTTAAATTCTCAAGAGCGATTCAACTTAGAAAGATTAAAGAAAATGAAAAGAAAAGCAACTCACTTTTCATTTATTGGAACAATAATGAAATCTTTTTCAAAGATATCCACATGTCGCGTCCAGGTTTTCACCTGTGCATGTCTCTTGATCATTGGACTGAAAAGAGGTACAAAAAAAATCAGACTCAGCTTTTATTTCTAAAGATAAAAGAAGCTAACATGTACAGAACAGGAATAAAAAAACAATGAAAGGGGAGAAGCTCTAAACCTGCTGCCATGAACCCATAGTGTTGGAGATTTAGTAAAAACAAATATGGCAAACTTTTCATTCCTTCTAATGCTTATTTTATATATAAAGCAACAAAACAAATTGTGAGAAAACAAACAATAATCCTGGTTGTATTTCAGTGCCACCTGTAATTGGATTCAATTTATATTGACATGGTTTGGGCTTTATTGCTGCCCGCTGACATTACCATTTCTCCATTACTTGGCTTTTGACACTTTCTGCACTAAAATCAAAATATTTCTAACTAAAGAGAAAAATGTTTGCTGATTAAACAGTGAATTTTGTAATTTTAGCCAACAATCTATTTCAACATGCACTCACTATATTGTGTATTGAAAATCAAACAGAAAGAGATTATCACTGATCGGGAATTAATGAAAGTATTACTGATAAAATAAGGTTATTTATTATAGACATAGAATTTTCATCACTTTTCAAAATTTGCTATTTACTTGGGGAAACTTTTACATCAAGTTACCAATTGAAACTCGAGTATTATTGTTTAGCACACCGTAACAGATGTTTACCATTGCCTACATATCATGCTATCATCTCGTTTAAAAGTTGGGCATTTCCTATACTAAAGTTCATAAAGCTGCACCTGACCAGTTCCAAAAGTAGAATCGTTTTTGACAACATCAAATGGCATAAATAACAAAAAGAACATTTTAAAGCAAAGAATGTTGGTCCCCTACATCTCTGCTATTAATGATTTCAATGGTTAACAATTTCAAATTTTTTTGGGGGTGTGAAATTTTACATTTTGATGTGCATTTATCTTTGAAATGATCAATAGAAAAAAAACCTTCCTTTGTCAAAAGGGAGCCATGAAAGATTCTCAACTACACATATGAAAAAAAAAAAAGCAGAGTTTCCAGAGAATCACTTACGAGCTTTCAAGACCCTGTTCATTGTTGTAGGAATGCCTGTTCAATCGTTGTGTAAGACGCTTGTAAAAGAATGAACTGAAGACATGAGTCCGCTGTCGGTCATTTTCAGATAATTTTTCTAAAACTAAATACCTGTACAATGGAAAAAAGGAAAAACATTCAAAGATCATAATATTATCCATGTATATAAAAAAGACAGCTTGTATGTGCACATATATTTAAGCAGAAGTTTTTTTCTCTTAAGTTATGATTCCAGAAAAGAATTTTGTTTCATTGCAAAAATGTCTGTTTCATTCTAATGAGTCAAGACTGGTCTAGAATATACATTTCAGAGGTTTCCCACCATTCACTGGTCATTATTAAGAACATATGGCTTCAAAGAGATTTGCAAAGATTGTTTTTTTGTTGTTTTTCATTGAGGTGTTTAGTTTTGGAAATTTTAATTCTAAAATCATATCCTTAAACTATGATAGATAGGTCATAGCAAGGTTAAGTTTTAAAATGATGGAATATAAAATTCTAATGTTTAAACCATTGTTGCATATGCAAAACTAATTGTTGCAGTTAACTACGAGAACAATACCCTGTTCCTATTTTAGGCACAGATGCTACACACTGATCCACAGCAATGGGCTGAAGAGGGACACTTTGATCCAAAGCAAACTGCACAGATATCCTTAATCCTAAGCCAGTCCAGACATAACTAATCCTGTAATTATTTTTTTTTTAAATACTATGTTTTTTAACAATGATGATTATTACTGGCTTTTTAGAAAATTTCTTTACTAGTTTAGCCCACCATGATTACATTAAAGGGCTAAGTTAAGTGATTTCCCATTGGTACAAACAAACACTTTATAAACATTAAGAGGAAAAAAAAAAGATTTCTTTATGGTTCTCATCTATTGTGCAGATCTCCCTAACTCAGATGTTTAGAGCTTGTGAAGTTCAAATCTCATTGAAACATTTACTGTGATTTTGATAACAATGTATTCCTTTTGTAGTGTTTCACTTCTTGAATAACCTAATCAAGAAACCCTTCAAAAAAAAAAAAAAAAAATTATGATATTTGGATACATCTTTGGAAACTTTTCAGCAAGGGTAAGTGGAAAATTTGAGTCAAACTTACTTTAGGAAAAAATCAATAATAACATCATTAAGGAATTCTCCTTCGTTCAAGCAGTAGAAATCTTCATTTGTTATTGTGATGCCACCTTTGGCAGGAGGAGGTGGATATGTGATCAAGCTGAAATAAGCACACAAAAAACGGATTCAAACATTTTATTATTAAATGTCAAGTAAAAAAGAAAGAAAACCAAACAAAAAACAAACTAAAAAATAATGGTGGAGAAAGACTCATCATAATTTCATGGTTACAGTTTTATGAAAAATAAATCCGATTTTTAGCAATTGAAATCATATAAAGAAATTGGATTACAATCCTTTTTCTTTTTATTGTCATCTGACTTCACAGACAGACTTCAACCAAATTTTGCATAGAAAACTTATTTTTTAAGAGTTTTACAAATTGGTGAGCTTTAAAAAGGTACAGGAATTTTGGTTTTCATGTTTATATGATTCAGTGCTATGGATGTCAGTTTGCCTTTGACAGCAATTACAAAATAAAGATTAAAAAATTAAAAAAAAAAAAAACACGAATAAAATTTGTAAAATTGATGTTCAAAAATGAGTGTAGATGTTAGAGCAATGCAGATGTTGGCTAACTGAGAAGATCAGAATTTTGGAGAAACAACAAGTTTAATTTTGACACATACTTCTCTACTGGGCCAGAGAATCCCATATGTGGTGGTGATGAGGTGTCTTGGTACAGTGCCATGCCTCCATCAAGAGGACTAGACGGATACGGACTCTCAGGAGATGAAGGGAAAGACAGTAGTTGATGTATTTGGGGGCAGATCTCTGTCAGCTTTTTGTTAGCCTCTTCTGGCAAGATCTCACGATAGATTTCTTGGTCCTGGCCTCGAGTCTGAGACTGTATTTTCTGAAAGGACTGAAAGATTTCAGCTGTTGCCTTGCGTACTGAAACCATTTTCTTGCTGGGTTCCAAAAGCATTACAATATACCGCTGAGTGGCGTCTGAAAATTAAAAGAAATTATTTACTAAAATGTAGAATGAGGGGTGAAAAAAAAATGAAGAGATTTTTAACAAAACCTTTCAGAATATTTTACCTCTATATATTACACACATACACAGATGCAGAGGGTGTATCAAAAATACTTTTGAAAACTTTGCAGGTGGGTTTTATCTGTGGGATCACCTAAAACAATTGGTTTATGGAGCAGACATTAATAATGCAGAGGCGCTTCATCAGCGTGTCATGGGGGCCTGCAAAACCATTTGACACCATGTAGGAGTATTTGAAAGGGTCCGTCAGTCAATGATCCGACGAGTGCAAGTGTGGTGTGTGTAGAAGCAAGTGAAGGACATTTTGAACATTTGTTATGAGTTGGTGTGTTGAAGTACAATGATGGCCTTTCAGACATGTTTATTAGAGCCGCGGTCAATTTTGGAACCATGGTAATGTGATTGATGGTTATGATAGTTGGGGTTTGACATGATAAATAATGATCGTTACTGTTAGGCAAGCAAACAACCTTATAGGTTGAAAATTAGAGCTGTGGCATCTTCTTCCGGTGATCAGTCAAAGATTTACCACCGTCTAAAAATTCCGTACCATTGGGGAAAGAAAAATGTGTAAATGTAATTTAATAAAAAAAAAAAATTGCCAATTGAAATATTTTTTATTGTTTTCAATAAATCAAATAAAACTAAATAAGAATTATAAATAATAAAAAAATATTCATTTGTAAAGGTAAAATGTAGATTAAATATAGTGTGTTTTGGTAATTGACAGTGATAAAAGATTGTTTCTTTTTTCTCTATCATGGAATTCAGGATTTGTTATTTTTCAGTAGAAAAAAAAAAAGAAGAATTTTAATTATCAATAAAACACCATAAAACCAAGAAATTTCTTTTTAATGATAAAATAAAACAAATATAGTTTGTTTATGAATATTGTCTACGGAACTTTTTGATGGTAATTATTTAAGTTTACACAATTTTGCGTGTTCTTGTCATTGTTTATTATTATTCTATGAAATATCAACCAGTTTGTTTTTAATTGTAAAAATAATTAGTATTTTTTTTTTATGCAACAGACTAAAGTATTTGGCCAAAATAAAGAAAAAAGCTGTTATCTGATAACTTTGCTGTAAAGTGCAATGCAGGAAATTGCCAAACAAAGCACATAGTCTGCACTTGTCCTTCTAACAAGAAGGTAATGTTAATTCTATGGTTGTTTTTTGTTTGCTTTATTTAATTTGAACTAGTTCATGTCCTGATTTTCTGGTAAATAATATTGTGATATTTTCCTTAATATTTGTCATGTATGCTAGATCTGTTATTAAATGCATACACATTTTGAAATTGCAGTTTCCCATTGACGAGAAGGAATATTTGAAAGCTCAGAGAGACAAAACAGGACAAAAAGGTAGTTTCCAACTTGGACCTATCGACAAAGATGCTGTCAATAAATACAAAAAACAAAAGAAAGAAAAAAAAAAGGAAAAGAAAGTTTTCGCTGAAACAGAGATTCTTCACATGTTGCTTCCTCTACATACAGTATTTTTTCACAGACATCTTCCAGTGAAGAAAAAAAATGATGACAGGGAGACAGTCTTTTAAAAGTCTCTAGGTATTCCATGAAACTTTATTAGAGGTGATGTATGTTCTAACCTTGGGGCTTGCCTTGCTAATGCTTTTCTATTAAATCTACAACAGATGGGCTTTTATTTTAATTAACCATTAATTTAAAAGATATTATTATAAACAAATCAAAAATAGATAGGAAAAAGGCAAGAGTGAAATTAACCAGCCATCAGAAACCCCAACCCAGGACTATGAAAATCTTGTTTGCATTGGAGTTGATTGCAGAGTTAATAAGGACATTTTATATTACAAAGAATTTACAGGGGAAAATGGTGAAAAAAAGATTTAAAAAAACAGCAAGGGACCAGAGCGCCAATTAACAATCACCAGAGAGATGGGCGCTGAAAGTAAATATCTCACCCACAGAGTGATACCCAACATTGGTGCAACTGGTGTTCTTCTAGCAGAGGATGTTGCTGCTGTTCCAGAAGAGTACAACAGTGTAAATACTGTTAAGGCAATTCTGGTGGACAATACCAGTACAAAAACTGGTTGCAAAGCAGGGCTAGTTACAGCTCTGGAGAGAAAACTTAAAGAAATTACACACTATTGGTTGTTCACTTCATCAAAATGAACTGTTATTTAAAGCCATCTTTAAATTAATTGACGGAACTACAAGAAGCCATACTACTTTCACTGGTCCTCTAGGGAAACTTTGTGAAGTAATTACCAGGATTTGCCCCAGGTAGATTTTCCTATAATAGTAGCCCTCTCAATAATTTTTATCTTACTGCAGAGGCAATGGATGATCTAAGTGGTAACCAGCGACTACTTTTGGAATATGCTCTAGGTTCTGTGAACCTGCACTTGCAAAAGTTTTTCAAACAATGAACTCCTAGAATCTTCAATGAATGGAAAAAAATTTAAATTTCTAAATTTACCTGCACATTCACAAGGTGTGGAAAGCTGTCAAATTAATGACTGAACCTTCACAGATTGTGTATGGACAGGAGGCAAGGCACAAGCACATTATATCCAGATCATTGTGCCACCAAATAAGACCTTCAATTACTTTGAAGGGGAACTACAGACAATTTAGTTCTATTATGACAATTTTATATAGTGCAGTAGGTTTTAGCACAATGTTCAATAAACAATTCAAATTTAAAACATTTGTTTCTATAATTTGTGCTCAGTAGTATTATTGTATAATACACTTTTATCCATATATTTTTTTAATTATGACCAAAGAAATGTAAGAGCCTTAGTACATGATCAGCTTTTTTTTTGTAATCTTTTACAATTTTTACATTTACCGTTTATTAAATATAGTAACAACAAAAAAGAAAAAGAGGCATATTTTGCTCATACTTAGAATTCTGATTTGAATATTTTCCATTCATTGTATCTAATAAGAGAAAGCAATTTTATCTGGAATTATTATTGAAATATAGGAATTTTGAAATCAGTTTGTCAGCAAAATCCTGCAGAAATGAGATATTCTGTACATTTTTGCAGATGATCTTTAAAACTAAGTGCTCAGTTAAATTTTTAAGTTAGGAATTTAATTTTTGGTATCAGTTCTTATCACACCAAACCTCAGCTATCACCACTAAACAGTGTTATTTTCTTTAATAAAAAAAAAAAGAAAAAGTGACAAATCAACCTGCCTTAATGTTTACATGGACATTTTACCTTGTTTTGATGTCAGGAACCCGCCCCCAAAATTTGTAAAAGCATTTTGGATTGTACATTCAACAGTGTCTACCATAAACTTTAAGCTTAATAACTCAAAAAAAATTAAGGATTTGTGGACATATATTTATATGGACTTTTGTCCTTGTTTTGGTGTGAGGAACCTGCCTCAAAGTTTGTAAAAGTATTTTTGATACACCTTGTATAAATATACACACACACACACATATATATATATATATATATATATATATAGGAAGCAAGAGGTAGAAAAAAAAAAATTTCCTACTCATTATTTCCAACTCTTATATAAAGTGGAGCATAAAGGGGGCTGAAGATGAACATATTTGAGGGATCATGCTAACAGAAAATGGACAGCAAGATGTTGGTTTAAAATATTTCAGATGGAAAGAAAAAAAGAAAAAGATGAATTTTGAAGATTGTGGTGAAAGTAAAACTTCAGAGAACGTAAATTTATACATCATAAATAAATTATAGGAGGCTTTATAAACTGACATAGGCAGAAAGAAATGCTAACTTATCTGTAGCATTACACACAGAATGAATAACAATGAATAACAATTAATTATAGTATTCCTAACTTTTCTGCAAATATTCATTTTTTTATTAAAATCACAAAGCTGTTTTAAAAATAATTTACCTGAACTCTCGGGATCAAAGTAAGGCTTGGAATCATGCGTTATATTTAGCACAGCTCGTATTCGACCACCACAGCTGGGTGCAAGATGTAGGAAGATAACAGGCCGATGATAGAGAAAGCTGCATTCACAGGACTTAAACTCCACAGGAAACACTTTGAAAGTTATATTATCTTCTGCTAAAGAGAAAATAGATTCAGCAAATAATTACATTTGGTTGACATAATAGATACTTTCATAATAAAAGTTAATTCTTACCTTTAAGAATAGTTGAATTAAGCTGTGTATTTAATCAGTTGGTAGAATTAAGAGCATTTAATAAAAAGCTAGTTAATCTTGAAGTTATCAAGTTCAGGTTTTTGTAAGCAACACTCGAAAGAATTAGGGTATTATTGGTTCTACTTCCAATTTTTAAGAGAAGAAAGATAAAGACAAGATAGCGATAGAATAGGGGAACAGAGTAAATAAAAAAAGACAATAGAATAAAAAAATATTCTTACATTCTTTTAACATAGACAAATTCCTTCAAGAAAGTAATGTCAGATTTATAAGATATTATGAAAGTCAACACAATAGTCAATTTAAGTGTGCCACTCACATGACTACTTGAAATGTTGAAAACTTTCCTCCTGAAGATGTTTATCTCAATTGAATAAATTACAGTTTATTTCAAATAAAACTGAAATAAAATCATGAACTCTTTAAAATAGAAAGCATCACTATAGTAATAAAAAAAAAAAAAAGAAAAAAGAAAAAATAATGCTTACTTTAATAGAAATTTTAATGATTTCAAGGACAATATTCTTCATTTGATCTGAATGGCTAATTGGTACATGAGAGTTGAGGAGGAGGAGGAGACTTGCCAAGTAAGGATGTGAAAAGAAGAGTGGACTTGCCTGTAAATTCAAAGCTCAAAAAATCTTTGGTCAGTACAATTTCTCGAGACGAATTGATATCCACTGTACCAATTCGCAGGTGACGAGTATGGAACAGCACCCGGTCAGGAATGAAGGCAGGGTCCGGGTTGTCCCCTTGAAGAGGAAAGCCATCATCAGCATCATCCACTTCCATATGCTGCTGGCCAACTCGACTGACCACATTGCCCAGCTGAAAGAGAATACAGGAAAATTTGGTAAATGAACTTTCAAACAAACAGAAAAGTAGTTCTGATATTCTATGCAAAGTAAATATGTTCAATTTGTCTCTGGGAAAAGGAGGAAGGCGAGCAATATTGCATCCCCCATTCAATCAGATGGCTAAAGGCAAAGGACATGCTCAAGGAAAACTCATTCTGTTAGAGATCAAGTGGAAATTTAGAAAATATAAACCAATTACAACATTTTAATCCGGTTTTACATTATATTCTGTAGCTAAACTGACAACATGATGATGATGGCAATAAGCGTTCTTATTGGTACTAATCTCTTCTTCCTTCTTAAGAAAAATTCATCCAATGAAATTCACAATGTTACAATCAATGAGATTTTTATTCATTACTTTGATAAAAATATATTGAGATTCCTGGAATGTTCGTCTTAGCCATTCATTGAGTATTTTGTTATGAACTCATTTTCTCAACATAGCATCAAAAGTAATATAAAAGGCATGCCAAAATTGCAAAACATTTCATTTGATGTTCCCAGTCAAAAAGCAAAACGACTGTACCCACCCAAGATCTATGAAAGAAATGTACCTCATCTTCCATACGATTACACCTGGACCGATTTGCCAGAGATAAATTTGTGGAAATAGCAGGAAATATGGGAGAGTCGCAGCGGTCATCGTCATCTTCTGGAAGGTCAGATTTGGAGGTATTGGCCACTGTACGACTATTTAAGGGGGTTTGCACACTAGAGTCAGAAGGCTTTGATTGGCTTTCAGATGACTCTGATGGAGGAGGCTCATCATCATCTGATATAGTCACTGTTTCTGAAAGAGAAATGATAGCAAATTGAATAAATTAAAGGTCTAGTTGCTTGTGCTGTATAACTAATTTATACAATGCAGCTAGTGAATAACAATAACAATATTTCAAAGCTAGAAAAAGTTTTTAGATTTTTAAAATTTTTCCGAGATAATATTTACTGATACAAGTCCTCAAATTAACGCATAGCTGGTGGGGGAGAATGGGTGGATTCATATCTCTTCCAGGAGTATTTGCTCATAAGTGAATATAACAAACCCAAATGGAATTGAAACTTGGCTTTTGCTGATTTTCAATTCAGAGCAGTTATCCATTGCACCACCTGCACATCCAAGTTTACACAGTACCTGGTATTCCCAAGCAGTCACCCATCTAGGTACTGACCAGGCTTGACGTTGCTTAAATTTGATGATTGTATGTGAACTGGTGTTTCAGTGTGATATGGCCATAATCCAGAGCAAAAGGAAGAGAAAGGATTCCTGTGCGTATCACTTATTTACACATGAAACTAATCCATGTAGAACATTTTTATAAAAACAAGAATGAACAACAAAGATGGGAAGGGATAAGGGAGATAATGAAAATATACAGGCAAAGGGTAAGAGAAGAGCAGAGGCATGAGATAATGAATAACCTTGGGATGCTGAAAAGTTCTCAGCTCAACTATGAAGTCCTATGAAGGAGGGGATTATGTTTGGTTAGATTTAAGGGAAAGTGGAACTTTTAGTACCACCTGAGGTTTTATTGAAATGAACTGACAAGATATGACAATTCAAATTTTTTGTTTCTTTTTTTAATTGTTGTATGAAGTCGTACATCCAGAACAAATCTATGAAGAATCTGCCAAAAGTTCAGAATACAGAGTGTGGCAGAAATACCTGCCACATAATGGTAAGACATTAGCTAGATGAAGACACCATTGCTACTAATATCTTACCATTATGTGGGAGGTATTACTGCTGCACCCTGTATTTTGAGTATTTTTAGCACTTCTAGTTATCATCAAGAACATTTGTCATCAGATACAAGTGTTTTGATTAACAAATTAATTAAAAAAAATAATGTAAATTCTTTACATATAGTTACAACTACTTCTCTACATGATATCATTTGATATATGTACATTTAAATTAAAATTACAGTATTTATAAAAATGCCAGGATGAAATTAATGAAAACCTTTTCTTTATTGTAATTTATAACATTAACATTCTTCAAAATAACTCAAGATTATCAAATAAAAAACATTATGAACTTTGGAGAATGCACCTGAATGTGTGGCAACTCATATTCAGACTAGATTGATTCATTTCTTTTTTATGGCTTATCAAACTTTTGTAGGTTTTTTAAAACCAGAAAAATATTTTTAGATTGTAAGAATATTTTGAAGATGGTAATAATTTACTCATACACATCCTACTGATTAACCCATAACAGAAGGGAGAAAAGGAGACACTATACTTTCTCCAAAGCAAAGGTATTTGTGTGTAAATGAATATAACATAACCGACTGGAATTGGAACTCATCTTTCCAATTTCTAATTTGGAGTCGTTATCCAATACACCACCTGCATTATCCAAGATTATAGCATCTTGTATTCCCAAGCAGTCACCCACCCATGTACTGAGCAAGCTCAATGTTACTTAACTTTGAGGACTGCACAAGAATTGGTGTTTTAACATGATATGGCCATAAGGCCTACATAGACTAGAGTTGACCATGGTTGGGATCATCAAGTCAATGCAAATGATCCTTTCCTAAGCTGCATAGTATGTGCTTCGTCAGGACTACATGCAGTTTGGAATTCAGAGTTTTCTTTCTCCTAGACCAGTTACCACCCAAGGCTATAGACCCCAATCTGTCCTATTATTTACCCATAGCTGGAGGGGATTTAGCACATAAGTGAATGTAATGAACTCAAGTGAAATTCAAACTCGGCTCTCAGATTCCTCAATGCAAGCTTCAACCACTCTACAGTGCCTCCTGGACACAGTCTAGAAAAATGGAATAAAAAATTGAATATACAGGATTTATTGGTAGAATAAGACACAAACACACACACAAGTGGCAAGCAAAAGTTTCTTTCAATGTTACTCAGAACCTGTAAGTATTCAATAATGTATTTTTGGTAACATCTATAATCTGTGGTCATTCAGGATTGTAATACAACTTGTCATATTCTTGTGAACACAGCACAAGAGGTAGTACAGACTTGAACACATTGCAGCACTGAAAACAAGGCGTATAAATGTTATGAGTCACATGACATCCTGCAAGATGAATATCAAAATATGCATGCAAATTTCTCATGTTTACAAACACAGATTGCATAAAGTCTGGAATCTTCAACATTTTTTTTTTTTTTTAGTGAAGTTGATTCAAGTTTCAAAATAGGAAGATTGAGTTTGGAGAAGGGGACAAAAATAATTGAAATATTGCAAAAGATGAGTCAATGTGAAATTGCTAAGAAGCTTGGGATATCAAAGCATGTGATACATGTCACTCAGGAGAAGCAGGCTGATGTTGGGAGCAGTTTAGATATAAAACTAACACTGGTAGACTCAAAATTAACCAAAAAAGATCAACAAAAGCTAGTAAAGTTATGTGTATCCAACCCCAAATTAACAGCTCATCAACTAATGGATGAAAGCAGCATTACTACTGAAGAGTCAACTCACACATTAAAAAGGACACTACATAAAAGTAATCTAAATATAAGTCATTCTGTGTCAAGTCAACAAGCGTCTGACCATCACCAACACATTTTTTTTTTCAAATTTGGTACACCTTCATGACAGAAATCGAAGGGTACTTATTTTATATCTCTAGGTCAAGAGGTTCCAGAAATATGACCCTTTGACCTTTGCCAAAAAAAGTTAAACTTTGGAAAATAGTCACAAATTTTAAATATCAATATCTCAGTTGTTTTTTCACCTACAAAGCTGAATTATATACCATTGTAAAGTACTTGGATAGATCTAAAAGGTGATCTATTTATTTTTTAATTTAAAAGTCAAAAAAAGATAATTTGACCGTAACCTTAATTTTTGACCTTTAATTTATCAAAAAGACTTTTTTTTTTTTTTTAATTTTTGACAACAAATTTGTTTGCTTTATGGCAAGATATGTACAAAATTTTGTGGCAGACTTTTGCCTGCCGCCCGAGTTACAAAGGAGTTACAAAGGTTTTACCGAGTTGGGCCAAATTTAAAATGGTAGATTTTAGTATTTGCCACTATATGTGAACATATCTCCCAATATGGTCAAATTGTATATCTTTAGAAAGCTCTTTGAATGCTAATTAATATTCACTAAGAATCATAAAATGAATATAATTTGTTATTTGTGCTTAAATATTGACCAATTTGGTGGAAGATAACAACCTTATTTTTGGTTTTGTTTACATTTTTATTATACAATAAATTTTTATATGCAAAAGTGACAATCAAAATAATTATTTAAAAAAGTGCCATGAATTAATGTTAAGATAACATAAAATAATATGAAAATATGCAACAAATGATGTTAATGGCTAACAAATTTTTGTTGGCATGGTACACTAAATGCACAAAACAATCAAATTTTCATTTTTTTTTTTTTTTTTTAGATATATTTAAAAAATGTACTTTTGATCTGAAAAAGAGATACATTAAAAATGAACATTTAAAAAAGGTTTCTAACATTTACAAAGATTAACAAGCAAACTTATTTTTCTTGTTGGAATACATGTTTAAACAGAAAATAAAAATTTGGACATCCAAACCACTTACTTTTTAACTCAAATTTTTGTGATGACCAACCTTGATTGTATCTTTAAGGTTATTTTAAGAAATTCGCTTTTCTAAAATATTTGAAGCTTTTTCCATCTCAATTTTCAAAAGTTTATAAGTTCTTCTAGTGTCAGTTATTGGATCAGTTAAACTAAGAATATCAGAATAATTTAAAATGAATATATCTGGATGTAATGGAAAGACCAGGAAGGGCTTTTTGATTGTAAAAATGTCAATTTTACCTCTTCATTATCAGGATATTTTTCAAACACATATCCTAATCACCAATTCCTATCATAACAAATCCCTTAATGTTTTCAAGTTCTATATTATCCCATTTTATAATTTTAACTTTTTCTTTCATCCTGAACTGTCACTGTTTTTACTTCTGCCTCTTGTTGAGACACAGGAATAAAACTATGTAGTTTTTAAGTTCCTGGAATTGTTGAGGCAGTTTTTTTTTAAATCTATTTTCTAAGATTCTGTTTCATTTGTCCTTTCATTTGTTGAGGAATAAAAAATATTTATGCATGAAATGTTTTTTTCTTGCATAATCAAACAACTGTCTTGGTGTCATTATAGGGTTGTTGCAGGCTTTCTTTTGCTGCTAATCTCTTAATAGTACCACCTAACCCATTACATGCTCCTTTCCCATGAGATGTAGCAAAAAAGTGCCACTCTGTATCAATACCAAAGATTTCATCAATATGGTTGCACAAATTGATAACATTTTTATAATGTGAAGTGGAACCATTAGAGAAATAGATCAGATTTTTTTATGTTAAAATTAAGATATTTTTTCAGTACTTCTATAAGTTTTCTTTGGAATAAATGGACAGCTACTGTGTCATGCTTGAGACAATCTGATATAATATTAATATGCTCTAGCTTTTTATCATTTCTGTAATAACAGTAATGTGACTTGAGAATTATTCCAGTGGAAGCCTTGTGCAGACCTGCAGAATAATGAATAATTCTCAGCAAAATCTGCAATAAATGACTTTACCATGCAAAGAACTTTTCTTAGGATAAAATTTTGATTTCTTGTATAAAAAAAATGAAAACAAAATAAAAATCAGGTTGTCTCACACCAAATTTGTCAACATTTAACCACAAATAACACAAATTCTGTTCATTTTATGATTCTTATGTAAATTTGGCCCAAATCTGTAAAACCCTTGTAACTCAAGTCACAGTCAAAAGTACCGTACAAAATTTTGTACAATCTTGCCATAAAGCAGAGAAATTTGTTGTCAAAATTTAAAAAATTAAGATGTTTTTTGAGAATTTAAAGGTCATGGTCAAATTATCTTATTTGACCTTTAAACACAAAATAAACAGATCACCTTTTATACCTATCCAAGTACTTAAAAATGGTATATAATTTAGCTTTGTAGTTGAGAGAAAAAAAAACAAAAAAAAAAACAACCAAGATAGTGATATTTAAAATTTGTGACTATTTTCCAAAATTTAAGTTTTTGGCAAGGGTCATTCATATCTTGGGAACCCTTTGACCTAGAGATGTAAAATAGGTACCATTCAATTCCTATCATTAAGCTCTATAAGTGTCAGATGCTTGTTGATTTGACACGGAATGACTCAAATGCATTGCAGAAAAACAAAATTTAAAAAAATAAAAAATGATTGGGCAAAAGAATATCTGTTATGAGATAATGAAAAATGAGTAATAGAGATGAATGTAAAATAGAACCAAATTCTAATGCAAAAGAGTATCTCTGAAGACCAATTGGTACAACAAACAATCCAAAATATACAAGACAGTTATTTGGTACACTGGCTGGGGTTAATGGTTTAAGGCTACAAGTTGATAAAAACTGATGGAATACTGAACAGTGTAAAATATATTACTTTGCTAAAGTAAATTACCAGACATAGCAGAAGATGAAATATTTCAATGACGGCTTATCTTGCCATCACGCTTAGGTTTCTACTAATGTACACATTGAAATGTTACAAGATTGGCCTGCCCAAAGCCTTAACCATAACAATCAAACTTATGTAGAAAGAGTTGAAAACCTAAGCATATGATAGAAAATCAAGTTATATTTCTCCACCCCAGATCAAGTGGAGGGTGTAGTCTGTGTCAATAGCAGCCATACTGAATACTAACCTTTTAATGTCTCTAAACCTATAAATAAATTTATTTTGTGTAAAAATTTTTTTTCTTCTTAAAAACAATTCTGTATTTCCTCGTGGCTCATAACTTTTGCATGCCATAGTTTCAGTACCCCATTACAATCAGGTCTGTATATACTGCATCCGTGTGAATATAACAACTTGCATTAGTTTTGAATGACCAGATACTAATCCTGAAAGTATATTGTCAAATATTTAAAATTTCTTAGCAAATTACCTCATTTCTTCTGCACACCTCTATATATTTCAAACATGTTTACAACTTGAAAATTCCACGATATAATATTTTAAAATCTTGTAGAGAAAAGATGTTTTTATCTGAACAAAAATATATATGGTTAATTTGATTGCAATTCCTGAATAGAAGATTTAATTACAGAAACTGTTGTTTTGAATATAGCAATAATAATGACGACATTTCATCTTAGACAACCAAGAGAACCTCATCCAGAATTAAACTTATATTTTGATCCAATGATATTACAGACAGTGATTAATTAAATGTTAATTCTGCATGTTTGATTTTTCAGAATCTAAGAAAATAATTTTAACTCTAATGTTAAGCAAATGCCACAGACAATTTTTACCCTAGAAACATTGTAATAGGCTTCAATATAAAAACAAATTAACTTTGTCAGGTTTTATTTATGCAAATTTAAAAAAATTCAAAGCAAAGAGTTTGAAAAGTTGTAAAATAGACAAAAGAATAAATAAAACTGAAGAGAGAGAGGAAAGAATAGGGTATACATATAAATATAATAAAAGAAATTAAAGTCATTGTCATAACTCTTGGAGTTTTATTTGGATGTAGAGATTTAGATAGAAAATATTTTTGCAATATATCAATTAAAAGTGATGAGCATTTTACAACCAAACCCCTTGTCAATTGGAAATGTTAAAAAATCAAAATGAGGATGAACAAGGTTTTAAAGGAAACACTTAAGGAACTTCATGAATAGACTAATAAAAGACTTAGCTCTGGAATAATACTGTTTTATGTTAATTCTAGATGAAATAATAGAAATACCTCATTATTTGCTATATTAAAACATTTGGACACGTACAAAAATATATTCCTTAAAATTCTTAAAAAAAAATAATTATATATAAGGTCACATTAACTAGAAAGTGAGATATCTGTTATCTATAAATGGAAAAAAGGAAATAAAATTACCCGTGCCAATCAAACTTACACCTTCATCAAATGATGATTTTTTTAATTCTCAAAACAGTTAATATGAAACAAAATGTCAAAATCAGTATATTGACATTCTTCACATTCATATCTATTTTGTTTTGCTTTTACATACTTTTATCTACTTAATAGGAAACAACTACAATTCCTCAATCATAAACAAAAAAGAAAAAAAAAGAAAAGGAGTGATAGAGAGAGAGAGAAAGAAACGTATGGTGCTCAATATATTTGAAGAGTATTGTCCAATATTTAATTTTACATAAGAAGTCATAGAGAATCATGTTGAAACTAAAAAAGAAAATTATTTTTAATCCCGTTACATCCAGATATAATAAATATCATCACATAAATACAGCAGCCATATCATTATGTAGAAAAAAGAATTTCCATAGGGGTAAAAAATAAAAAAATAAAACCTTACCTGGTACATGAGGCTTGATATTGTGTAAAGTATTAGTTTTCCGATTCCTGGGAATTATTCGAACCCTGGAATACTGGGCTGGTTTCACTATATCTGTAGAGCAACCTATACTGGTAGATTTGGAGAGAGATTCTGGAGAACTGAAGGCAGACACCTGATCAGAAATGTTCTTTGAATAAAACTGCCTTTTTTCCAATGTCAAGTTCGAATCAGATTTTTTTACAGTGATGACTTCTTTTTTTACTTGAGAGTATTTGACAGTTTTGGAATTTTCAGGTATCTTTTTTTTACAGCGATCACATCTTTGTAAGTGTCTACTAGAAATGCCACAGTTGGGACACACCACCATTACAATCTCTTCCCTTGGCTGTAAAGAAAAAGAGAAAATTAAGTGAATGGGATTAAGTCTCTTTGAGAAATCAAAACATTGAACCAGTAAGAATAGTTTTAAATTAAACTTAGTGTAACTAAGAATCATATCAGTTCTTTTTACAATATTCTAGGGCAAGTTGTTGATTCCAGCTAATTTTTATTTTTATTTGCTAGAAAAAAATAAATAAAAAATATCACGTTTAATGAAAAATTAACTAAAAAGCAAATAATTTTAATGCTTTTCCTGCCTGTGATATAACATTATTATTCTAAAGACTAAATTGTTGTTTATTTACTTCTGTAATTCATCAAAATCAGTTATGCATGGTTTTGGAGACTTTCTTCAAATACATGAGATTTGCCTCTCTGTGTCTCTCTCTCTCACACAGGTGGAGCACTTATATAATTTCCTGTCATCCAGTTGTCCCACATGTGCATATCCTTTAAGGTCCAATTCTACACTGTGAAGTCATTTTCCAGGTCAACACTGATACACTGGTGTGATACAGAGTGCAAAACCTACTTTAGTATCTCTTAGGGTACGCTCAGTACATGCTGCAGTCACCACAGATCAACTCCTCTTAGAGCAATGGTTTTTTTATTGACATTAAATTTGGTTCAGACCTCTGGTACTTTCCTGGCATGACTCATACGCAACAATATCACAAATAAAATTTATTCAACAAATCCATCAGTTTTCATCCACTTTACGGCATATGCGGTTGGTGTAATTGATAATTGCTTGGACTGAGAAATCATAAATCAGAATTCTAATGCTGGTCAGGTTTGTTACATTTGTGTCCAAATACCCTTGGGAAAAGTATGAATCTCTCTCTCCTCCCTCCCAGATATGAGTTAAATAGTAGAACTTTTATCTGGAAAAATAATTGTTTTTCTTGAATAATTTTTAATGCCACAAAAACTCACAAAAAAAGAATTAATCAAAATATGATTTGGCTTTTGTTTGTTTGTTTGGGGTTTTATGACATATCAGCCACTATGGGTTATTTAATGCCAAATCCAGTATTTACTAGATATATCAAAAACATATAGTTGGCAACATCATTGTTTCAAAAAAATGTATCCCTGGCAACATCATTGTTTCAAAAAAAAAAAAAAAACGTATAGTTGGCAACATCATTGTTTCAAAAACGTATAGCTGGCAACATCATCGTTTCAAAAAACGTATAGCTGGCAACATCATCGTTTCAAAAAACGTATAACTGGCAACATCATCGTTTCAAAAAACGTATAGCTGGCAACATCATCGTTTCAAAAAACGTATAGCTGGCAACATCATCGTTTCAAAAAACGTATAACTGGCAACATCATTGTTTCCCATCACATTTTAGGGGTAAGGTGTTAGTATATTTAGTGTAGGGTTTGGGAGGGAAAGTTAATTGTAAGTTGTAGTTGTTTTGGGATGGGTTAGATGTGATGGGGCATGACATGACCAGCCGATCGACGGCCTTTTGGTTGGATGTAGTTTATCGTCATACCCAGGACGCGGATGTAGTTTATTGTCATACCCAGGACGCGGACACACCTTGGGATTTCACTATTTTCCCATAGCTGGGACCCTAACAGGTGCTACCACCCCAGGTCAGGGTGGACCTGGGAACATCAGCAATTAAGAGGTGGTTCCACACTCCTCAAAACCTCCTGATCAGAGGCCTTGCGGTTGGATGTAGTTTATCGTCTTACCAAGGACTCGGATGCAGTTTAACGTCATACCCAGGACGGTTTGCTTTTGATAAGTCGTAAAAACAAATCAATCATTCAATATTCATAGCAAGACAGCAAATTCTGGCAGTTGGCAAAAGAAAACCAAAAATACCATTGAACACTGATAGAAGTAATAATATTGATATACAGAAGCCAAATCAGAAAATAATACAAACATTACAAATAAAATATGTGTAATGTAAATGTATTGCAAATGATTTGACTATAGCAAAATATTAAAAACATTTTAGTATAAAAGAGAGAAAATCATGAAAAAAAAAAAATGATTTATCAGTGTGGAAATGATATTGACAAAAACAGGATTATTATATACCATATTTTCTTATGAATAATATGAGAAATTTTGAACAAAAATTAAAAGCAAATAGGGGAGTCATATTACATGTTTTCAGAAATTTTTACTCAGCTTGAAAACCTTATTTGAAACAGCAAGATTGCAAATACACTCAGCTCAATCATCAAATCATAACAATCAATGGTTATTTATTTATATATTTCCTTTCCCATCTGTGGTGACAAAGGGAGGTAACTTAAGTTAGTAAATTTATAAGTGATTACTTTCCCAAGTCATTTTAATAATCTACACAAAAATATTTTATCTGCATTTAGAAAAAATTAGTTCATGAGCAAAAGGAATTAATTAATCAGTTCCTTTACTCCTGCATTTCTTAGATTGCAGTCTTATTTTTTTAAGCCTTTTATGTTACGCACTCAGATACCTTTGTCTATTAAATGATCGTCTTGCTTCAACTTGGTCTCAAAATAGGCTTTGTTGTTGCCATCTTTGTTGTTATGTTGGTAAAAGTTTTCTACTGAGAGATATTTCCATTTCATTGTTATATAGTAAACATAAAATTTTTAACATGAAAAGATATTGATAAAAAGTGATTCATATAATACCAGGAGTAATCAATAAATTTTAGATACCATTGCATTTTTTTAAAGGTAGCAATTACTTCCAAACAAATATATCACAGATTTTTATTAACGCTGATACAGAAAATGCATCAGTCACTATATTTTATCTGAATATGTGAATTATGATATCACAGATTTGACACACGTTTACCCTCTAAATATAAAGTTAATAAATCACTTAATTTTAATTACGAGTTCTGATATGATTTAAATACATTTTAGTTTTGCATTGGTATCCAGGATTCAACGGAAACTTGCTCTATAAATGTCGAATCAAATTTAAATAATTCCCTGATTTCATTGTTTTGCACATTTAAGAAAATTTTGTCCAGTGAACATCATAAAATGGAAAATTCCATTGACGAAAGGAAATTAGAACGAGAGCAAAAATAAAGGCAGTGATTAGACTTATTTCAGGATCAGATAAGGGCAGAGCAGAAGGCCAGTAGGCCAAGATATTCACAGGAATGTCGTAAAGCAATAAGAGCACAAGGCAGGAGATGAGACAGAATAAGAGGGTAATAGAATGAGCACAGTGCAAAGAAGACAAAATGAAAGAGAGGAAGAATCTAACATAAAAAGAGAAAATATGAGAAATGTGAACGGAAGAACTTCTTTGACAAGAAACAGACAAGTAATGCAATGAAAGAAGAATTGAGAATACTGGCGCCATGAGAAATGCAGAAAACAGAGTTGATAGAGTAAATGATCTGTTCAGTGAAACCAATTATCAACAACTGCAGCAAATAAAAAAATAAGCTATCATTTTTGATAGCACATGTACACTAGTGTGTGTGTGTGTGTGTGTGTGTATGTGTATATATATATATAAAAAACAAAGGCAGGTGTTGATAACAATTGTTTACAAAAAGTATTTGATATGTTGGGAATATTTATTCTTTGGGAATCAGCGTGATTGAACATATTTTATCTCAAAGACTGGAAAATCACCAAAATTGAGTAAAAAATGAATAAAGGCAATACACAAGATCTGTTATGTTTTGATAACATTAATGTTACAACAAATACCTATTGTATAAATTATGCACATTGTGTTTTTTTTTCCGCTTGAGAAATTAGGTAATAATTCCCATACTGTGTGGTGGTTGTTTCATATTCCTCTGTTTGACACAAATTATCGAGTTTGAACATTTCAAAAGATTTGAGAAAACTAAAACAATACAAAATAGATATATAAACAAATGCGAGGAGTTTGATTTTGAGGGATTTTGACATTTTTAAAATTGGAACGGTTTGGCTCACAAGATAAAGTTTGTTGATATTTTATTATTTATAAAGTTTTCTCTTCGTTTCATTTTCATACTATATTAATATATAGAAATATAATAAAGTCATATCAAACAGAAAAGTATGATAGATTAACACCGTAAAATATATTATCAGGTATGTATAGTCAGCACATTTCCCAAAAAATAAGTTTTGAAACGGGAATTAGAAGAAATATTCAATGGCTAAACATCCAGTTTATTTCTATTCTTTAATACTGTGAAAAATTAAAGTGAAATATATGTACAACAATGAAATTTTAAAGGATAATATAATACAGCTTTTCAAAAAATGTTTACATATGGATGGCTGCACTGTGGGGTAGTATTATACTTAAGTGTGTAATTTATTCCGTTTTAAGCTTCAGAAACAGAGGTTGTATTATACTGAAAGTGATATTATACACAAGAAAATATGGTATATATATATATATATATATATATATATATATATTAAAAAAAAAAAAAAAATCAACAGCAAATAATTACTACTTACAAAATACTTTTAAGTAATCAATGAAAAATAACTTAAAAGTTAAACAACCCTATAAAATAGCTGTAAAATAATCATATTCTGACCCCTAGCACAATAGCCTTTAAAATATAACCATTAACAATTAGGACAACACAATAAACCAGAAATACCTGACCTTATTAACTATAATATCCCAATGACCAGTATTGAACTACTATCCAACACAGAAGGCTTGAAGATTGCATTCAAGCATGAAACAGACTTGCCACTTGGAATTGACCTCATTGTCTATTTTTTCCACATGATCTATCCATGGTATTGATCCCTTTTACACATAAATATAGCATACCTTTAAACTATATTTTTTTTATCATAATTTTTCAGATTTTAGGATTATTATTATGTTTGCTTACACATTATTTGTATATAACTATTATCTTTATTAAAATGATTCAGCTGTAGTAAAAGAGTTTTACTTTCAAATGAAAATACCACATTAGCTTTCTCTCAAATCTCCACACACACACAGCTATGTACAATTTGAGAAAAAGGACAACAAATGCAGTCCAGTCAAGAGCTTCAGCAGCCACAGCTGATGGCTATCCCCATTTGAGGATAGTTGTTTATTCAGTAATTACCGTAAGCAAATTTTTGGTTGTAGGTTGCTCCTCTTTCTTTGATAAATCACTGTTGGAAGTTGAAACTGAAGAATAAAATAAAAGCAACATGTAAACATTTTCTCTAAGAAAATAATAATACAGGGTAACTAATGAAATGGAAAAAAAATCAACAAAAGACTTTATAGAGAAGATAACAATTTTTTTTTATTTACTGTTGGGGGAGGGGATCCTATACTCCTCCCCACTTCACATCCTAAAGTTAGTTTTTCATTTGGTTAATTACTGTACTATTTTAGTTTCCTGTTATCTACAGAAAAGGGTCGCGAAAAGCAGCCTGGTCTCTCATTTCGTTAAAATGACAGATTTCAACCCCCCCCCACCCCCGCCCAAAAGTTTACATCTTTCAAAATTGCAAACACTAAAAAGGAAAAAAAAAAAAAAAAAAAAAGAAATCTAATGTAGAATATTAGAAGAGAAATAAAAAGGGAAATTGTTTCAACTTACCACTAGTACTATTTTGTATACTTGTGCCTACACTCACTTTTGTTATTTGTGACGTAGAATTTGTCAACTCAGTTTTGGGTTGGTCATCTTCTACTTTATTTAAGGGCCTCCTGCAAAAAAGATGAATGGATTTTATTCAATGATTCTTGTCTTGTATTCAGAAAATTAAAATTATTAGTTAAACAAGCAAACAAACATTGAGGATTCAATCCATGCCATAAGTTAAGCAGAGCAAGAAAAATAGATGATGTTAAAAATAGAGATATTAGTAGAAAATGATTCGCAGCATATTAAGAATCAAACAGCTTCTACAAATGAATAACTCAGGGCAAAATGGAAAGAAAAAAGAAACAGAGTGTGATACAATTGCTGATAGAATGTATATCGATACACTTCACCACATCCTCATATCCCAAATCATCAGAGGGAGATGCAAGTTTGTATTGTTTACATTACACTGCACAAGACAACAAACTTTTCAGTAGAATTCCCTTGTTTATTGCATTCTTTATCAAGTCATACTTCAATATTTCCCTATGTGAGTGCGAGTGTAGATAGAGGACAACAACTGATCACCTTTTCATGGCCATCACTTGAGTGTGACCCCACTTTCTGCAAGGAACTAGGAAGGTCTGTAGACAGGGCCCAGATTTCTGCACTCTGCAAGAAAGGACATTGCTTGACATAAACTGCAAGGCAAAGCACAGAGTTGACCAGGCTGACACACCACTTCAAAGCCAGTTGGAAGGATAAAGAATCCTGTCACTGTTCAATCTGGGACAAGCTGCAGCAGATTTCAGAACCCTCCCCCAGAAAATGTTGCAAATTTAAGTCAATGATTTCCAAATCACAGAATGTAAAATAAAAGCCTACTCTAAGGATTTTTTTGGATAGGAGAATTTCAAAGTTGCAGGAAAATAAATATATAAAAAATATAAAAGCAAAGAACATTCGAAAAAGCATGCAGAAAGAAAAGGGGAAATTGCTGTTAGAAGTATGAACATTTTGAGGCAGCACAAATATAAGCAAGCATATTTTTGAGTTATATTAAAGTATAGAGTTTCTTGAGATGAGTCAAGAATTTCAAATTGAGAAAATAGTTAAAATTTGAGAACATGTAACAAATGATTATGAAGTTTGTTTTCTTATATATAGAAATATGAACTTGTGTTTTTTCTTTTCAATTAATCCCATCAACAGATTCATTTAATATTTGAAGAGTTGTAGTGTCAGAAAGTTCAAGGAAAAAAAAAAAAAATTGATTAAAATTAATCTGGCAGCTTAAGTGGATTCCAGTGAGATAGGGGAATGTCTAAGGAGATATTCAATGTAATTTGTTTCAGGACCAGAAACTGTAATGCGTGTGTGAACTATAAGCAGTATCACCTTAGACACACCGCCTCAAATTAGGTGTGTAAGGCTGGTCAGTACACTAATATGATATCAATCAGATTCCAGCATGTAAAGATCCTATTTAACCCAATTATACTTTTCTATATTGACAAATATATAGAACAAACAAGATATGTTATGAGCTTGTAAGCTCAGAAGTGAACATTGTCATCTTGTTAGCTACAAAACAGACACCTACTTAAATAAAAAGATGTTAATCAATCTGAAGACATTCACAACATTTAAATAAAGTTAGTGTATTTATATATTTCTTGCCACTATTAATTTTTTATTATAAAATTACTTTTCAGTTTACAAAAATGGACAATTATATCAAAATTGAGTGGGGGGGAAAAAAAATACCTCGGAGTTGACCTGTAAATGATGCGAAGCTTCTCTTGCTGTGGTGGAGTGCGTGGGTTCATCACAGGAAGACCACCTCGTCCCTGCAACACACTATTTCGTGTTGTCTGTGTGTTGCCCCCACCACCACCTGTCATATGCTGGACTGAACTGTTTGCATTGTTACTGTTCACATTGGACACTGTGGTTGATGCTTCTGCCAAGAGCCAAAGATGCAGAGTTTAAGTCATTTATAAGATTTCATTTCATATTGTCAATCTACCAGCTGATAGGGGAAAAAACAAAGAAGTGCTCAAAATTAAATAGAAAAAGTAAGAATCATGAAAATGGAAAAACAAAGTCAAGTGAAATTGGTCGGATCAAAAATATAACTATTGCCACAATTTTCATGTCGTATCCATTTTCATGATAATTTTAGGTTTCCAGCAACATTCAAATCCATCAAGTAATATCCACAGTTGAATGGACATTAGAATTGAAGTCATCAACTAATCTAAAGAAATGCGGAGAGAGTGTTATGGAAACAAATTTAGCTAAAAATTTATTCATTTATTTTTTCAAAGAGAAACAAGAAAACTCTGAAGAAAACATTAACTTTATTCTATTTAAAAACTTTACAAATTTATAGCTGAACACAGCCTTAACACTAGAAAAGAAAAGAAGAAAGATACCCATATTTTGAAATTAGTCAAAATTTCTAAATTTAATAGTGTTTTTCTATTTGTCTTTGATAAACTTTCAGTAAAAAATGGTTTTGCAGATATTAAAAAAGAAAAAAGGCACTGTTCCTCTGAAAAGATTTACCTGGTAACTGTTTGAATTGTTGCCCATTCCACACAGCTGTAAACTGGATACCATCTGCTCCCTTGAGCAAGTAAACAGTGTCACAAGTGAGATTTTCACCAGAGTTAACTTTAACATTCTTGGCACTCAAGTTGGCTGGAAAAGTACTTGCTTTGGTTTCATTTTCTACCCGCCATTGTGCAATGGCTTTACCTATTTGGTCGGCTGTGGTACGTGTGAGATTACTTGTTTGTGTACTGAAACTTGGCTGTTGAGTAGCTTGTGTGTGGACTAGGAGGCTGCGTCCTGAAGAATTCAGTCGAGGACTTTTATTTGGAGGAGGGACAGCACAAAGTTCAGATTGTTTCTTAGATAAGTGACAATCAGGTCCAGTTTCCACATCTTCACTGTAGGCCACGTTCTGTACAATCTCAGTTTGGTGCTGGAGGTTATTAGGGTCCAACGGGTCTTCTAAAACAACAATCTCCCTAAATTGAAAAGTAAAAAAAAACAAAAAAACAAAGTTAAAACTATATTTTTGAGAAATGTGATAAAAACAAATGGAAGTCAATGAGAATTTGCCTATGTGTAGTAAGATTCCCAAATAAGATATCTGAGGAACAAAATGATTTAGTATTTTCTCAATGTTATTGTTACAATGTCTCAAATTTGGCTCCCAATTTCAATATTTTCAGTGCACTAACAAAAATATCTTTGGAACTTTATCTAAAGCCAGCCATTTTTTATTTACAACCTTTTAAAGTCACCAAGACACAAAGTTGTAAGAGTGAAGTGGCTCTGATTGAGTAATACTAGTGCATGGAAAGTGAGAGAGTAATTCTGAGCAAAGGGGTAGAGATATTAGGAGAAAAGTATGGGAGAGTGGTTATTGGATTGGAATCTAATGGAAAAGATTCTGGCTTAAAAATATTAATTTAAACCCATAAAATACTTATAAAAAGGTGGGCCTTGGAAGAGTTTGAACTGAAATTAAACTAAATAAAATTTAGTAAGATTCAGCATAACCGAC
Organism: Acanthosepion esculentum; assembly: GCA_964036315.1. NCBI lineage: Eukaryota > Metazoa > Mollusca > Cephalopoda > Sepiida > Sepiidae > Acanthosepion > Acanthosepion esculentum. The sequence continues at coordinate 13,788,002 of OZ038486.1, read as the reverse complement.
ATCCCTGGTGCATCTCTATAACCCCAAGGAAGTTGACATGACTAATGAATTTGCTAAAAAAGTCTGCAGGATCTTTGGTAATTTTAGGGTTTGTTCGTTTAGCTGGCAGGCATTTTACATTTATTTCAATGAAAATTTTGGAACCGAGAAATCCAGGGCAAATTTGAAAAGCATTTTATTGTATGTCTATTTGGGTTATTTAACAGGAGGTTCTTTATTTGAGAAGCTAATTAATCATGTCTATTTCAGGCCAAAGTCTATATAAATGAAATATGCATGCACAGAAATCAGTTTACCCAAAGAACATCAGAACAAGTACCTTGGAGTTGAATGCTGATTGTGTCTATGTATTAGAGAAAATTTGCCTTAGAAGTCATTCATTAAGATGTTAGCATTTCCAGATTTCCAGCACTGAGTGACAGATGTCACTCAGTGCCTCAAGGGTAGAAAAAGAAGTGATTGGATGAAATAGCCCCCTAGTTGTTGTACCAATTTTACATTTCACCTTTAAACAAATTGTTGATAATTTTTTTAATAGTGTCGTTTCTTCTATTGACAAGTTTACACCCTTTTCAGCAAGATTGCATGATGTTAAAAGGAACCATATGGTCAAAGTATCACCCAGATCAACTAAAACCATGACCTGTCAGACTGTGCTGAACATTCATTTCTGGCAGGTACACAATGAATGAAAACCACTAGCTGACACAAATTCCAGTGAAGGAAACAAACCAGCAAAATTGATTGCACTTGCACCAAATACATATCACCTTTTCTTATATTACTTATGACAAGTAAAGGAGCTCAATGAGCCAACATATTTTCATAAAAAGAAGCACCCACTAAACTATTTAAATATCTTTAATGTGAACAGGAAATTTTACTGTTTAGATTTGTAAACATAAAAACAGTTTTCTCATTAAAAAAGTAAAAGAGATTCTGCAGTAATCAAGGAATACAGGAGGCATCCCTCACCTGAAGAATGCTAAAGAAAATATTAGCTGAAAGTCTTAAGTACAATAAAAAAAATACTAATTCAAGTACAGCAATACTTCAAGTAGAATGTATATAATTTTCTGAAATATCAACACCAATAGGAGTCAAGCATCAACAATTTAATTTTTGTAGTGATTAATTTACATATTCATAAATTATACAGCAAATATCACTGTCCTTTTGTGGCTTTTTATAAAGCTTCACACAATAATGAAAAGAACCTAAGAATTATGGAGACAAATTTTAAATGTATACTTAAGGGGTTGGTGGGTTTTTAATGAAGAACTACTTACCGAGAATCCATCCCAGTGGCATTGGTCTGTGGCTTGACAGAATTGGACAGGTTGGAAGGAGTCATCAAGTTCTCCTGCTTGAAGCTTGATGTTGATTGCCATGGGCTCAGCTCTGAAGGAATGACATTTCCTGATGGGTGGCTGAAAGCTACTGTGTTCCAAGTTTCGTGTGTTTTGGGATCTGAAAAATAATCAAAAAGCTTTTAATGAGTTGTGTACAATTTCAATTTGCAGACAAATTTACAAAATGTTTTATTGTTTACAATTGGCTTAAAACCTCCAAGGATTGACTGAAAAGTTCATAGGCTTACCAAAATACACTTGTGGAATGTGACCAAATGTGATTTATTTTTCAACATGGTCCCCCTTGCAGTTCACACACTTCTTCCATTGATGTTGCAGTGCTTAGATCCCATTGGTGAAGAAGCTCTCATCTTGTTGGTCAAAAAAGTCATCAACAACAGATATGACATCATCATCATCACGGTAATACTGGTTCCCAGTCAAGTGTTTTTTCGTGTTGGGAAACAGATGATATGCCCTTTGCACCCCAAAATCCCGAGGCCATTATCTTTTCTGCAGATGAAAGGAACATTGGCCTTCTTTGGAGCAGGTGAGGAGGGATGTTTCCACTGCATGGATTGTCTCTGGCTCAAAGTGAAGAATCCAACACTCATCCTAGTAATATACAAGGAAACCAGCTGGATCTGGTTCAAACAATGTCAGATTTTCCCTGTGATATTATCAGCCTAGTGTGCTCTTGATCAGGTATCCACTAAGCAGAAACCTTTGTCATGCCAAGTTCATTGTGCAGAATATTCTCAGCTCTCTCTCACAGGATATGTTAATAGTATTGGCTATTTGATTTATAGTCAATCACCTGCCATCTATAACTATGTAGTGAACACTATCAATGTTTTCGTCAGTGGTTGCAGTTACAGGACATCCAGACCTTGGGTCATCTTTAAGACTACTCTCCTAAATTCAGCTGCCTACTTTTGCACTGTTGATAAAGCTGGAGCATCATCACCTAATGTAACCATCATGTCAACATGAATGTCTTTGGTGGGTTAAACCCTTTTTCTGCAGGTACTTGATATCATGACGCCAAATTTTGTCCATTTTCAAGAGAAGTCACTAGTTACTTTTAAAGTGTGTAATAGAACAATCAGATGTCAGTTTACCTGAAGTGAAACAATGCAGTTATTAATAAAAGTTGAAATTAATTTATGCAAGATTTCACAGCTCTGGTATCACTCCTTCATATGAACTGTTCAGCCCACCCTCGTATATCACAGAACTTTAAAAATTATAAAAGTTCAGTGATTATATAGAAATCTATTCTTTATTTTTGGACCATTTGTGTTTAAAAAAATTTTAATTTGTAGTTTTAATATATTTTGAAATGTGAAAAGAATATTTTAAATTAATTTAAGCAATATAACAATTACTTTCAATAAATGTAAGCTTAAGAAAACGTAATTTTAGAAAATTATGGAACATCCTCAAGAGATGAAAGAACAAAAACATAATATCTGTTCCTTTAATAGGCATTTTGGTCTTTTGCTTATCAAAGGTTGATTTTTCTATTCATTCTTGCATTTGTTAGACCAACCAGCACCATGTAAATAAATCTCCAACTCACAAATTCTATCATCCATAATCTCATCTTACTTTATATAAGACAAATGATAAACTGATCACACACACATATCTCACAATAAGTGTAAACTCTTCTGTATGTTTGTTTTAGTATGATAAAATATAGACAAAAACAAAGTGATATATAAAACTTGAATCTCCTGTCTTTAATTCCAACATCTGACCAAAAAGATAGACAAATGATATATTACACCTGACAAATACAGAAGTGTTGCGAGGGTGTTAATCAATATGCAACTAGCAAAAAGTCATTTTATTTAATAGATACAAGTAAGCTGTACATCTCATAAAACAAATCACTAGTAACATGTGTGTAGCTAACAAACTATTCTGGTGGAGGTAGGATGATTTTTAAGAGGCTTTTCTAAATTTTATTAAAATTGTCATTGACTGGAAAATTGTTAGTGTTTGTTGTTTCAGTAATTCATTTCTATCATTTATGCTTTCAAGTTATTAATTCTTTGTTCAAAATGTTTATTAGACTAAAAGATTATTCTATGGCAATTGAAGTGATGATTAAAGATAGACAAAAATAAAGTTTTTAACATTTCTCTCTCAATAAGAAAACTCATTTACTTTTTATAAAACTATAAATCCTAAGCATCTACAAAATTGATGAAGCTTTTATTGGATTTTACTTCATAGAAAATCTAAAAATCAAACAGTTTTTGAAATCTTTCATAACTGAACAAAATCTTTCTGTAACAGAAATGCATTTTTTTTTTTTGAGAAATGTAGTAGAATAAGAATCAATTTAACAAACCATGAAAGTAAAAGCCAAAATCTCACATTCTACAAATGATAACCCTATTCTATCAATAATACTTAAATTCTTCATCACTGAAAAACATTTTCTTTTTGAGTTTTAATGGACAATACTTACTAAAAACCAAAATTTAAACAAAACTTGTTATTTTCATTCATAATTGTGAATGACTAATTTCAAAGGATAAGATAAAACCATTTTTTTTTTACAAATATATAAATCAGATAAAAGGGAGACAAGGTTATAATGATTTGATCATTTAGAAAGCAAATTTAAACATTCTAAGATAATATGGTTAAAGTAAAAAGATACAAATATTCACCATGCCCGTTTACATGTTATGAGAATTTGGGCATGTGCATATGACTTCTATAAAATTGGCCTTATATATATATATATATATATATATATATATATATATATATATATATATATATACATACACACACACACTTCATTGAAAACAACAGACAAGGTGCTTTTATTTAGTTTTTTATACAATTTCTCATGCGATCTAATAATTTTTTTTCTTTTCGGATGATAAATTATATAAAAACTGTCTGAATGTTCTTTTTTTTCCGAGCACTTTTGGCTATAGATTTAGCCATTTTCAAGGATTATATTTTAACTGTTAAAATAAGAAATAGTTTGTTGTATGTATTTTTTATAAAATGTTTTCATTTTTTTTTTTTTGTTTCAAAACACGGTCAAGATATTATGTTCAAAATTAATGTTTATTAAGTGTTGGTTTGTTTGTTTGTTTTTATTAATAACACTTCCATTATTTTTAGCCTTTTTTTGCATGTAAATGATGCTATTATATTAGTGTTGTTGACAAGTATGTTCCAAATAGTGTCCGGTAGGTCTCCATGAATATTTAAATGAGATCTAATTGTAAAATTTAAAAACTGTAAAATTTAGGACAGAATTTTGTTGTACTTATGAAGTTGTTTTACTTATGAACTTAGTGAAAAAATAAACTTCCTTTCTTAGATGTTCTCGTCAATTTTAGTAATAATACTTTTAAAACTTCTGTTTATAAAAAAACAACTAGTAAAGACTCTTGCCATCTTAATTTCTCTAGTGAATGCCCTCTTAGATATAAAATAGGTGTTATTAAAAATATAAAGCAAACGTTAATTAATAATGGATTTCCTAATCAATTGTTGGATTTCCACATTAGGCGTTTCTTGTCCAATGTAGCAAATAGCAATGGCAAGAATAGAAAGATAAACAATAATATTAATATTTTTTATAAAAATCAGATGAACGAAAATTATAAACAGGACGAATGCAGAATTAATAACATTATAAAAAAATGCATAACACCAGTTGACAATAGCAAAAAAATTAGATTAATAATTTATTATAAAAATTTAAAACCTCTAACCTTATAGTTAAAAATAATAATTCACCCCCTAGAACAAAATTAAATAGGGCAAATATTATTTACGAATTTAAATGCCCATTAAGGAATTGTATTCCTGATCAATCAAAATTCGTAAATAATTATATAGGCCACACTACAACATATTTGACATGCAGACTAACTCTACACCTTTCTGACAATAGCTCAATTAGATCTCATTTAAATATTCATGGAGACCTACCAGACACTATTCGGAACATACTTGTCGACAACACTAATAGCATCATTTACATGCAAAAAAAAAAAAAAAAAGGCTAAAAATAATGGAAGCCTTATTAATAAAAACAAACAAGCCAACACTTAATAATATTAACTTTGAACATAATATCTTGACCATGTTTTGAAACAAAAAAATAAAAAAATGAAAACATTTTATAAAACATACATACAACAAACTATTTCTTATTTTAACAGTTAAAATATAACCCTTGAAAATGGCTAAATGTATATCCGAAAGCGCTTGGATAAAAAGAATATTCGGACAGTTTTTATATAATTTAAAAGAAAAGAAAAATTATTAGGTCGCATGAGAAATTGTATAAAAAACTAAATAAAAGCACCTTGTCCGTCGTATTCAATGAAATGTACATGAAAGGATTGCTGCCTAAATACACAAATATATATATATATATATATATATATATATATATATATTTAATTAATTAATTGGCCATACACACACAGGTAAAAATCCTTGGGTAAGTAATACAAGTGAATCCTAATAATATAAAATATTAAAACTGATACACAAATATAGCTCAATGTATTTATTACAGAGCATATATATAAATTGCAAATAAATGAAATTCAAAAATACCCTATCTGAATGGCCATTTCCCTCCGCAAGAGCTTGGTAACACTAAAAATTTTATAGAATAAAATAAATATGAAGCCTAACTTTTTTTTAAAAAAATTTAAATAAGAAACAGGAAGGAAAAAAGGGATGAAAAGAAAAAAGTACAAATAAAGGAAAAGAGTACAAATAAAAAAAAAAAAACGTTTTTTTTAAAAAAAAAAATGTTAGACTTCATATTTTTTTTATCTAACTTTTTAGTTTTGACAAGCTGTTGTGGAACAAAATGGCCATTCAGATGGGGTATTTTTGAATTTTATATATATATATATATATATATATATATATATATATATATATAGGATGACAATATATAGGTTATTATATGTCAAGTACAATTTTTGATTTTTGGTGAAAGATGTATCACCAAGTGGAAAAGTTTTTTTTTGCACGATGCAGTCCAACCTTTAGGACTGCATCATCAGACTAAGTTTGTTTATATTGGTGCGACTACACAAGCACATGAAGAGATGCTGGGTATTTTAAATTTAATTTATCTTTTTTTATGTTTTGGTTATATAACATATTGATAAATGCTTAAATTTCTTAAAAAAAGCATCTAACACAATAAAAAAAAAAAAAAAAAAAAAATAATCTCTTCCTACCAATAGCTAAAATAATAAAAATCTGCCGTCTCATCACTAATCAATGCTATTTCACATTTAATAATAATTTTTATAAACAAAAATTTGAATTACCAATAGAATTACCTCTTAGTGGTGTGTTAGTGGCGTGTATTTTCTTGGAACTTCTCAAATCTGGTCCTACCCAAAATATTTTACCTAAAGTTATTTATGATATGCTGATGACGCTCTATTAATATATTCCTGTGGTGCCAATTTACCTGGTCTTGTTGATAAAGTAAACAAAATTGAACATACAATAGAATTTACATAAGAAATGGAAGAAAACAATACTTTACCTTTTCTAGATATCATACTACACTGCATTAATAGAAGCTTAAAACAGTGCCCAACAAAAATCAACTAATAAAAATGCTCTAATAAATTTCTATCCCCATCATAACAAAATAAAATTCAGAATAATCATCAGATTCTACTTAGATCACTCAAAATTTGTAGACCTCAATATTTACATGAAGAGGAGAAATATATTGAAAATACTTTCAAGCTCCTCCAATACCCTATTTCACATTCAATGCAAAACAAGACAAAATATTCCAGAATAATAAAAAAAAGAGACCCCTCCTAAGAAACCAAACGAATCAAAAAAAAAAAAAAAAAAAAAAAAAGATATATATATATATATATATATATATATATATATTGTCCTACCCACTACTACAACTGAAAAGAATTTATCTAAACTCAATATAAAATTCGTTACAACTATATCTAAAACAATAATAGACTTAATCAATACAAAACTTAAAACTTAAAAGAGCAATTTACTCTGTTATCTTTAATGATTGCCAGAAAGAATACGTTGGAGAAAGCTGAAGAAGTTTAAATAAAAAATTATATGAACACAAAAGTAATATTTTACAATATTCACAAAGACAATTTGTTTAGAAATTGCTATAATTGCTAGTTCAGCCACAGTAAATTTGCATCCAGGCTCCTACATTTCACCATCCTTGACAGATCTATTATCACAATGTGAAATATTTAACAATAAAGGTGATAGAAACAAAAACAATCTAAATGAAATCAGCTAGTAGTAAAACCAAAACACACACAAAAAACAAATATAAAATAAAAATTCCAGCATCACCCATTTATTTGCAGTCACATCAACATAAATAAACTTTAAAAACTTTTTCCACTTTGTCATACACACGTGTTTTATATATATATATATATATATATATATATATATATATATATATATATATATTAAAAAATTATAACATATCTATGTTATAACATTACTATAAAAATAACCATTTTGTTTCAACACTTCTGGTGTCTTGTCAATTGATGGTGTTGATTGAACATTACATCCCAAAAGATAATACTAAAGTAAATACTAATGTTAACAATGTTTTTCATTAAAATAAAAGACGTATTCTTAAAAAAAAAACAAAAAAAAAAAACAATAGCTTCAAAATGACAAAAGAGCCACAACTTAGAAAATAGTTTCATTTAAAATAATAATAATAATCTTTTACTGAACATTAAATAGATGATATGGTCCTAATTCAATATCTTTAATTAGCCAATGCTGTGTGACTTTAGAGCTGTGCTAAATTAAGGAATATTTTTTGTCAATAAGAAATCAATGTTCTGCTAATGAGACCAAGTGAAATTTAATAATGACTTGCCTTAGGCAACAACCAATTTTTTCTAAAATTAGCCCTGAAAACTTTTTTGATTGCCTTCCAAATCATGAATATTTAATTCAGGTTTTTGGAGCATTGAAAATTTTACTAGGTCATGAGAGTTATCTACATTTTTAATAGGGTCATATTTCTTTTGCTATATATACTTCATCCATTATAACAAATAAAAATTTGCTCAATTTATGAGAGTAAAATGTCCAGTATCATTGGTAGAGTAATTATAGAAATAGACAGTGGACAAAGAATCAACACTGCATGGTGACTGGCAGTTTCATACCTCAAGCACTTTTCACACTACTTCTGTAGGCTCTATATGTATAGGCTACTGAAGGATAAAGGAAACTAGTTTTAATTTCTGCTTTAAGTTATTTATAGTCATGACCTTTGACTAATTTATTTTCTTCCATTCTAAATTGATATTGGAAACAGATTTATGTTTTGTGTGAGTAACTGGTTTCCAGGGATCTGCTATTATTCGTGTATATTTTTTTCCTGGGTTTTCTTTGGATCTAATAGTAGCTTAGTATAATAATAGTTTGTAAACAGTTACTGTTTAGTGGGTACTTGTTTTTTGTTCTATAGTTATAGGTGGAGGTTTGTGTTGTACTGGTGATCTGTTATTTTTTATGAATTTTTTATGTGAATTTGTTTTATTTTGTTGATGTTCTCTCTTAGTTTTGCAATTTGTCTAGTGTTATAGAAATTATCTAGTTTGCTGCATTGTGGTGTGTATTTTTTTTTAATCCATATTTTTTGTGTGATGTTTGCATTATATTCCTGATTTAAAAAGTATGTTTTCCATCTCATTTTTGTTTTTATAAGAATCCCATCCACCTATTAATCTTAATTTTTATAGTGGTGGTAAGATCAGAATGCTCTCTAGGAAGTAGTTACTGCTGAATTTTTTCATGACGATGGGTTAATGCAAGTTAGGCAAGATTGATCTACTGGGTATAAATACATTGGTTAAAAATCTCAAACTTTATTTCAATTCTAAAATTTAGAAGAAAATAAATAAAATAAGCTAACTAAAGGTCATGACTATAAATAACTTTGTCCCAAACAAAAGACAAGAGCATAGCAAATTTTAGCATCTTTTTTGCAGTGACAGACACATTAATTTGGAAAGTCTTACAAAAAAATCAAATAACTGTCAGATTTTAATGAAACCTTCAGGACTTATTCGCAAATGAATTAAATTATTTTACAAATGTTTTTCTATTAGAAAATCTTGGTCTTATTATTTTTTTTTAACATATTTCACCCACTTACTTAATTTTATGAAAATTTGAGAAATTCAATGTGATTATTTTTAGTGACTATATTCATTACAAGCAGAATTCTTTGGATAGTTTCAATCACCTTTTTTTTTTTGCAAAATTGGATGCCATTCTATTGAAAATCTGCACTGAATCGAAAAGTAAAAACAATAAAATGAAGACATTATTAGAAAAGCTTTTAATTGCTTTTATGAATAATATATATTAAGGACATTGTCCTTAATATCTTAAGAAAAAAAGAATTTTTTTCATGAAAAATGAATTTTTACAAAATGAATTATTTTTTTTTTTGTAAATTTAGAATATTTTAAAATCTTTTAAAATTCAGTTTCAATGGTGTAACTCTTAGAAAATATTGTTATTAAGTAAAACTATATTTAATAATTGTATTGTAAAGCCTATTACAAACTGACACCCACTAAATATTTTTAAAAGAATTTGGAATCGTTTTTGTATGCGTAAAAACATGCCAAATTTTATAAATATACTCAACACTATCAGAAAATAAAACAACTATAGCAAATTTAGAGACAAAATTCTCTAAAATTAAATAAAATATTGGATTATGGAGAATATTTTCTTAAATTTTTTAAGATTACTGACTACTTAAAAGGTATTTGCTTTATATTCCTCAATTATTTTTAAGGTTAAAGTCCTCATAGAACAACATTAGATAAAAATCTATCTGTTATGGAGTTATTAAAAAGCTGTGAACATAAATAAACAAGCTACTATCATGTTGAAAAATGTATTTCTGTGATATTTAAAAAAAAAAGAAAAAAAAAAGTTGTTTCAAATCAGATTAATTAAACATTAAATCAGCTAATATTCCTCAAATAAAGTTTCAGAAAAGTATATTTTATTTTTGGAAGATTTTTTTAATAAAGAGAATTACATTTTTATAACAGGTTGCTCAAAATAGTGCTAGATTATTTAAAAATGAAACCTCCTTTCAATCAATTTAAATAAGTTTTGAAAGAGCATAGTATTTTGTTTATTGGAAATATTAAATTTAATCAATTATTAGCTTGAAATTGAAACTAAAATAAAAGCTTCAAGAAAGATTTTTCATTATTAAAAATTCATTTTAAATGTTAGGTATCATGTTTTTGTGGAGGTACATATATAAAATCAAATTTCAATTTTATTTGAAAAACTAAAAATTACCAATAATTAGTTTTATTTAGGAGTAAACATTTTGTTGTTTGTAATAGATTAAATTTGATCAAGCTGTAACAACAGACACAATGACATTCAAGCAGTTAATGGTCTGGTAGCTTATATTTAGAATGTGTTTGGTACACAAATTGACCTCTTGAATTTTGAGAGAATTCCTGCACCAACTTCAAAAAAAGAGATACCAAAAAGTCAAGAGTAGTATGAAGCAGTTGATGTAGAACTCTACAAGACATAAGGTCTTTCATTCAAGTTGTATGGCATGTCTAACATCAGTTAACTGTTAATGAGGCAGGGAAAAGAAAATACTCTTTATATAGAATGTTAGTAATTTCAAAAAGAATTAGAAAAAATAAAAATAGTAAAATACTGACATGAGTGATGATGAAATAAGGTTTGTGGGAGGGAGAGGGTTACTGAATTAGAATTTACCTGACTGTAAATCTGGTAGCTTTGAACAACAGGCACCTGTGTGTGTGTGTGTGTGTGTGTGTGTGTGCACGCACACACGTGTTGGGGGTGGGGTGGGGTGGCCATTAGTGTAATATATTGTAAATGTTTAGAGCAGAGTCACAAAATAGTTTCTGGGCCAAAATGTCTACATTTGCAAACTATTAAATTTACCTTTACCATAACAAAAATGAAGGGTAAATAAATGTTCTTAAGTACAGTACAGACTTTCTCACATGTTCCGTTTCATATCAATGATATAAAAAAAAAAACAAACAAAAAAAACCCCAAACCTTCATTTAAATGATTTCTTGTAAAAAGAAACAGCAGCAACAAGAATTATTACTTAAATTAAATGAAAAATCCATTCTTAAAAATTGTTTTTGTTTATGTTAGGATATGAAACGGAGCAGAGATGTCTATTTTGAGAATTTGGATAGGTCTCTGTTCAAAAGCACTATTCAGGCTTTGCTTTAGCTAGTAAGTTCTTTGTGGCCGAGAGGTTAAAAGTACATCAGATCTAAGTTTCTTGTAGGGGAACACGTTTGAATCCTGCCAATCCACTAAGATTTCTTGAATATTCAGACAGGTAAATGGAAATAAATATATTAATAAATAAACAGAGCATCTACTACAAATGGAAAATGAACAATTTGTTTTTGTTTTTATATCAAGGAGAGTAAGTAGAAAGGGAAGTATACCCCAAATGTAGGTATCTCCACTAATTCACCAAAGAAAGAGCATACCATGATGAAAAAGAAAAAGAAAGAAAAAAAAAAACCCAAACTTGATGAAAACATCATGTTATTAGAGGAAAGACCAAAGTATTTTTTGATTATTTTATTAAATTTTTTCATCCATTCTAGCATGTTCAAAATTTTGGTTAAAATTTTTTTTTTGTCAGTGGGTCAGCCAAAGATTAGGAAATTTAGCATCTTTTTTGGTGTTAAAAAAACATTATTTTGGGAATACTTGCAAAAATCAAATAATTGGTGGATTTTAACAAAACTTTCAAAACTTATTCACAAATGAATGAAATTATTTTAGATATTTTTTTTAAACATCTGTTACTGCCCTCTTACTTAATTTCTTGAAAACTCAAAACATTTGGTAGTGTATCTTTTATTGATTACTGTATTTTACAGCTCACAAGATGCTGTGGCTTAATTTTTAAGAAAAAAAAAAAGTCCTTCTCATACAACAACATATTCACCATGCGTCCCTCACATACTAGCATCACGTATTGTTTACATTAATCACTCATCCAATTTTGTTTGTATGGCAATGACATACTAGTTGGTGGTTAGTAAATAAACTATACATCTCTTTTAAATAAAAATGAATTAAAAATTTTTAAAACATGCATGTAAAAATATAAAACAAATTTTATTCATCCCCAAATCCCAAGAACTCGTCACTGCTGGATTCATGTAAAAGCTGTAAGCTATCATCTGCAGAGTCATCACTACTGTCAGTCATGTACAATAAATGATCCTCATTACCATCCATGTCATTACTTATACCACACTTTTTGAAAGACTTTACAACAATTTTAGTATTAATAGCATTCCAAGATTTCAACACCCATTCACACACTTGAGCTATTGATGGGCGTTTCATCCTTTCACATGGTGTCATTTCATGTCTTCCCTCTGACATCCATTTAGACCATTCTTCATGCATGTTATTCTTGAATGGTTTGTTAATACTCACATCTAGTGGCTGCAACTGAGAAGTAAGGCCACCAGGAATTACAGCTAATGTTGTGTTCATTTCTCTTGCTAGTTTTTTTTAGTCTGAACTGATTCCATACTAGTAATGCATTTTTCGTAGCAGGCCACCTGGCTGATTGGACCACACTTTTTCCATCCACACTAACTCCCGCTTCATCCATCCAGCCTTTGTGCTGCACAATAACATGAATTCCATCTGGCAATTTTTCCTTGGGCAATGTTTTCCTTTTGAAAATCAGCAATGGTGGTAGTTTGGTGCCATCACTGCAACAAGCTAAAACTGCAGTGTAATGAGTCTTTTCATGACTGGTGGTTTTAATAGTCAGTTTTTGTTCTTTCACATCTATGCTTTTATTAGAAGGTATTTCAAATGTTAAAAGGAACTTCATCCATATTACCGATCTGGTTAAGTTCAAACAAGTTCTTCTTTCTAGCATTAATGATAAATTGATGGAAAGTCAGTATTTTCTGTTCATAATCATCTGGTATTTTTTGAGATATTTTAGTTCTTGTTTGTAAGCATAACTTGTTTCGCTTCATGAACCAAAAACACCAAGACACAATGCCATTGAAGTCTTTTACTCCCATGTTCGTTATGAGTTTTCTTGCTTCCAAGATTATCATTTTCATACTAACTGCAAACCCCAAGTTTCTGTGTCACATTATCCATATACACAAGTCTCTCTCTAACTGTGGCCACTTTGCTGGTACTTGATGTAAATTGTACTTTGTCTCATTTCCAACTTCACTCAATCCTTGTTTCCGCCACTGCCAAATCATTTTTTCACTAGGCAATGATCCAAAGTGTCTTTCTGCTGCTCTGATATGCCAGAGAATATGCTTTGGCATATCATACAACTTGTAGCTTGTATGCAATAGTATAAGTAAATCATTTTGATGAAATTGCCGTGGGTGATAATTTCTAGGACAAAAAAAAGCTTGTGTGTGACAGCCTGGCGATAAATGATATTTTCATGACATAAGAATGTGAGCAAACCTAGACCATCAAGATCAAGAATAGAAAGGCTCCCATTGCTGCTAGCAAACAAAGCATATTTAAGCTTATGGCTCAGCTCCAGGAAGGTTTATAGTCTTGGAAATATTTGTAACAGCTAAGTACTGAGATTACATCATATAAAAGGCTGAATTAGATAGCTAACATTATAGTGTAATGATTCAACATATAAATCCACATCCCAATTAGGTGACCCTCCAAGCTTACTTGAGCCTGGGCATTGCTTTACATTTGTCTTGGAAGACGCACAAGTATTTTTTTTAAGGAAAAAAGTGTCTTGTAAGCTGGAAAACATGGTATATTAGTTAAAAGCAGAAGTCTTTGAAGAATATAGTTTGTTATTTTTTTTGTTAAATCGAATCACCCCATTACCGAAAATCAGCTCTGAATTGTAACATACAAACCCCAATAAAACGAAGACATTATTTAATTAGAAAAGCATTTAATGGTTTTTATGAATAATATGTTAAGGACAATATTGTCTGAAGCCAAAATATTTTTCCGATGAAAAAATGAATTTTTACAAGAATTATTTACTTTTTTCAATTTTAAATACAAAATGTGATAAAGTTGTTACATATTTTAAAATTAAGTTTCAATCCATAGAGTTTAGGGAATGCTGTTATTAAGTAGATCTATCTTTACAGATCATAAATTTGAAAGCTTATTACAATCTGTGAACCCACCCCATATTTTAAAAAAAGAATTTCACATTGTTTTTGAGTGTGCATAAAAATGTTTTTTCTAAATATATGGATGATCAAACATGACATTAAAATTTCACAAGTTTTAAGAGTTGTTTCTCCCGACAGCAATAATATGCCCTCAGGAAATTTATGTTTTTGTTCTGTGAAATGTTATTGAAGGATTCTCTGACTGACTGACCATCATAGTCACATTTTCAAAAGTTTTTTTTTAATGTCCTATTTCACAAAATATTTTTAATTCAATTTTTTAATATTTGTCTATATTTTTGAGATGAGGTATTGTAATTATTTACACTATTTACATTGTTTGAACTTGTCCTCATCTTTGTTGCCATATTTATGATGTTTCACCTGAAAAAAAACAAAAACGGCTGAATGTTGTGAATATGGCAACAAGGATGAGGACAACAGTTTGAACAATGTAAATAATGTAATTAATTTTTTAAATATAATTAATTTATTGTTTTTCAGTGAGAGACATACTGCAATTATTATTTTCTTTTTTAGTTTAAAAACTAGGGACGGAAACAAAGAGCATCATATTCTTCAGGCTTTAGACATCTTCATTAAAGTCTGAAATCATTTACATAGCATTTTTTAAATTTATTTTGACTTCTGTTGTTAGTGGATTATGATTAAATAAAATAAGTGTAAATGATCACATAATTAATACAAAAATTTCACATTTTCATAAATGCTATATTATAACAATTAATATTAAAAATAAAGAAAAAAATAACATTTCATAAATGAGAGAGGTACTTATCGATATTTATGAAATTTTATTGTATTATTTTATTTATTATTAATTTCTATATTATCTCAGTTATGAAATTTTTTTGATAAGAGATGTATGTAAAAATTATTTCTTATGAAATTTTCAATTTATTTTATTGTTAGTATTTTAAATTTTATATCTCTAGAAAGCATCTTCAAATGTAAGGATCCTTACATTAGAAGATGCTTTCTAGAGATCAATAAAATATTAGATTGCTGAAAGTGCTAATTTTTAAAAATTACTGGATAGTTAAATAAGTTAGTTCACTTAAAACTAAAAAAAATATTATGTCACTTCTGTGCTTCTGTCTGATACCCCCCCCCGACCTAAGCTGTCAATGCATCGATGTAACTGTCAGTTAATGCCTCAAAAACAAGGCACCGTGGTTAAGACATGCTTATTTTCTACTACATTTTTCAGCTAAAAAAATAAAAAAAGTAAGTAATGTCTGTTTCAAATTAGATTAAGTAAACTTAAAATAACTTTTGAAAAAGATATTTATTTTTTTTACAAGATTTTAACAGAGAAGTCAACTTTTTCCTTTACAAATTTATCAAAAATGGTGAACAGCATTAATTTTAATGGTATTCCATTGACGTAAAAAAAAAAAAAAAAATTTAATGAAAATTTCAAATGTTCTAAAAAGGACAAAAACATTTAATAGAATAATCAAAAACTACTTTGGTTTTCCTCTTAATAGTAAACATTCAGACAATAAAAAATTGTTTTCATCAAGTTTGGCACCTTTTTTCATCATAGAATACAGATTTTTTTAGTGAAATGGGGGTGATACCTACCCAGATGATAGTGGACTGTTTGATGCAACTGTGATAGAAAAGAATCTCTCTCAGAAGGATTTGTTAATATACTGTTCAAGAATTTGTTTTGGAAACAACATATGTTCAAGACTAAAAAAAGTTGCATAAAAAATAAAATCTGAGTCAAATTGCACATTTGAAAAAGAAAAATGAATATATTTCATTAAAAAACAAAACAAAAAATAACCCAGAAAGAATTAAGGCAGTTTCTAAGGAAATCTGCAGGATATAAACATTAAAAAAATCAGGTTGTATTTCAAGTGCCAGTAGGGAATGAGTTTATTGTTAATCAAAGAATTAAAAAATAAGAAAACTGTTTTTAAACAATATTATACATTACAAATATACAAAAAATAACATTATTCAAATATAGAAAATCATAAGATTTTTTGTTGCTTTCAAATTTTATAAAGAATAAAAATGATGAGGTAAAAAAAAAACAAAACAAAAAAAGCCCTCCTTCGTAAGCTTCAGAGATATGGTATTTCAGAACGATTACTTGACTTAATACAATCATTCCTGACAAACCGTGTGATGAAGGTCGTCCTTAATGGATTCTCCTCCAGTTCCTTTCTTACAAGGTTCTATCCACTGTTCCTTATCTTCATTAACGATCTTCCTGATGTCATCAGTTCCCAAGTAGGCATCTATGCAGATGACACCACTATTTACTCCTGCCTAAATAGCAAATCTGGTATCACTGACAAAACTAACCGGGCTGTTGGTCTTGAAAAGGACCTCCAATCGGTTGTTGACTGGGGCAGGAAATGGCCAGTTAACTTTAATGCCTCAAAAACAAAACTGCTCTCTTTTACCCACCACAGAGAACCCTCCCCCTGCTTCCCACTAGAATGGCATAGCTTCATCTACCTACCGCAAGGAAAGTTGGTTCTCTGTGTTGCGCCAGAAAGTTTTTCTTGCCCGAGTCCATCCTTCAAATCTATAAATCAAGCATTCACCTTTGCATAGAATATTGCTGTCATATATGGTCTGGAGTCCCTGCTGTTCGTCTTAGGTTCCTCAACAAAATTTAGAGATGAATATGCAATGTGGTTGTCCCTGATCTGACATCTTGTTTACAGCTGCTCTTTCACAGATGTGTCATCGCCTCCCTCTGTCTTTTCTACAAATAGGTCGGCATCTCGATCCCACCCTTTCACTGTCAAAACGGTTAAATGTAGCCATCTCTTCTACTCCAATAGCTTCATGTCTTGCACTTACTATGGAATTCCCTTCCTCTTACTTGCTTCCATGATAGCTATAATCTGCAACTATTCAAATGCAATGTCAATCGACAACTCCAGTTGCCTCAATCTATTCCCCATCCTTCTCTTCATCCTTTACTCTCTCACACCTTTTTTTACCCTTGTTCCCACTTTCTGTAACCCCTTACTTGCTAGTGGCACTCCTGTCTTGCTTGGGATGAAAAGTTTAAAATAAAAAAGTTATGATTTCAACAACAGAAATTATATTGCACTGAAGGAATGTTAAAATGTTACAACTAAACCCTACTTTAGGCCTGCTTGGTGAGTTGAATATTTGTTGCGGAGACCCAGGATTTATATTGATGCTTGAGTAAAAATCAGATCTCAGCTGTTGGTATTTAAAGGCAAACAGGTCATCCCCATTTGGAAGATTGGTGCAACATACTCTTTCTACTACTCCTTTCCACTCATTTGATGTTGTCTTGTAGTAAACTAACTTTCTATTCAAAAGCTGGTACTCGGATGGTATATTTGTATTATCAAAGACAGTTGACATTTGTACTGATAGTGTATCACAGATTTTACAAATACACAAATGGATGAACTGCTGCAGACTTTAAATCAGAATAACAACTATATCATTATATATATATAATTTAATAATAAAAAATTTAAAAAATGAAGAAAAGGATGAATTAGCTAATTGTCCAAAAATTGTTATATAAAAAAAGCAGCAAGTGTATATATGAGAGTGCGTTAGAATGAAGTGAGACAAAGTCTACCTTAGTGTTTGAAGACACTGAAGGTGGTGAAACTGTGGTAGCAGAAAGGTTAGTTTTTTTTGTAAAATTACACACATATATGTTGTGTGTGTGAGTGAGAGAGAGAGACAACCTTATTCTGACAGTCATGCTTCAATTGATTTTTAGCCATTGACAATTCCTTCTTGATTTTCAATGAATCACAAAGAAATTGAAAGTTGAAACTTGGTTAAACAAATGAAGTAAAAAAATTGCAAAACTCGGTATTAATTTTTTCCTCCCTTGAGACATTGATGCTGGAGGGAACAGATGTGTTTTTTCATTGCTCAAAGAAAGCAATGTCATTTTACAAGTCCTGATTATTTTAATTATCTATTTATTCTTACATTTTGTTTTTTTATTATAATTTTTGTTATATTATTATGCATTTATAATTTTTATTTTGTTAAGATAGGTATACATTGTTTTATTTTTAAAAGTTTAATTTATTAAGAATTATTATATTAAGGATATTTAATACATTGTATTTGTTAATTAATTTAACAAATACAATCTATTAAATATTTTTAACATAATGATCATTAGTGAAACATTCTTAATAAATTGAACTTAAATAATTCTACTCTATACTTAAATGTAACATTTCTCTTTTTTAAGAAAGAGAACATAAGTTTTGAAACTGTAATGTTTGTTTGGTTTGTCTTTGACTATTGGTTTAGCATAGTTGATTTCTTTCCCTATCATTTATCAAACATTTTTTAACATATATCTATAATTTTATTCTTTAATCCATTTACTTTATTTTATTAATTGTAACATAACTTTTTTTTCTTTTTACAAATGAAGATGTATTTTTAAATTTGTAGGAAAAAGTGTAGGAGTCATAACGTTAGTTTTCCACTTTTTTTATTGGTTTAGAATAAGAAATTTCTTCTATTATTTATCTTTAAAATATATTTTTAATAACAAAAATAATAACATTAATAAAAAAATGTTTTCATATATTTGATGATGATTTTATACTTCATTCTTTTCTTATTTATTGATTTTTATTAGCATTTTAAAATATATAATAATTCTTAAAATGGTACATTTCATAACTTTTTACTTCATAGTTCCAAGTCAATGGCAAAAAAAATTTAGTCTGGAACACAGGTTAAAGTATTCCCATGTATAATTTTGCAATATTTAATATCTGATATATTTGGTATTTACAAAATCTTACAAAACAACTTAGTAAGAAAAGTCATTGGAAAGATCTTTGATTATTCAAAACCTCTAGACATAAAACAATTTTTAATCATCTCAAGTCTATATAGTTACTAAATCCAACACCCATAGTGCAAGTAATTATGCACAGTGTATGTCTGTGTGTAATAAAATGTTTCCATTTTGTTTTTCATATGCTCTTTACTTTTTTCTTCTTTTAAATGTAATCCAGGAAAATGGAAGCAATACGGATTGGAAAAAAAAGTAGTAAATGAAAGCAGCCATATTTTGGACAATACTCATCTGTTAATGGAAGTGGTTATTTGGGATATAAAAGAAACTGGCTTATTTTCAAAGTCAATTGTTTAAATGTGTGTGTGTTTTTTTTTTTAAGCATGTTACATATTCAATATTTACTGAAATTTCTGTGTCCTTATTTCTTGGAGAAATTTAGGACAAGAAAATATAAAAACTAAAGCTTATGACAGAAATTTAAATTTTGTTCAACTTTACAATCATGACTATCCTGAAGCCATTTATTTGTCTTGGCATGATTTTACAATAAATTATACTAGCTTTTTATTTTTTAGAGAAATATCACACATTTATTACATTATACACAAACAAGATGTAATTGTTATGATCACCTATACACAACAAAAAGCACAAAAGAAACGCATTATGAAATTGAGGTAAAGTCATGAAGAAACAATAGCCTCCACCCAGGTTTTAAATAAAAGGCTAATATTTGACAGATAAAGAGGCTAATATTTGACAGATCTTGTTCCTATTAAATAAAACTCCTAACTTGTCATATTTGAGGTTTTCTTAAAATGTAGGAATTTAAAAATGACTGTTTTAACAGCTTTTTTTTTTTTTTTTAAATATAATTAAAACAAAATTTGGTTTGTAGGTACAATAGAAATTACATTGGTACTGATTTAATGAAATCAGTAAAAAACTTTGAAAATGGTAATGTTAGCTGTAAAAATTGTTGGATTGTGTGGATCTCAAAGAAAAAAAAAAAATGTTTGAAAATCAAATTCAGTAGCATGAACCTAAACAAAATAATTAGCCAAGTCACTCAAAGTTTCAACATGCTTAATAGTAAACAGATTTCCATGTCTAATATTACAATACTGTTTTAATTTTTAAATCCAGCTTATGCTAAATTTTAGACTCTTAACTAAAATTGGGGAAGAAAAAAAAAAGAAAAGCTACCTATATATATATATATATATATGTATAAATATATATATATGTATATACAGTGTAGCCCGGATATAAGCACATTATGTTTGAAGGCACAAATTTGGAAAAAAAGAAAAAAAAAAAGAAGATATTATGCTCTAATTCTGAAGACTTTTGGCATTAACAACAGAAATTTGAATCTAACTGATTAAGCATTTTTGCATATTAACATTTTCTCTTTAACAAATATGCAAGCAACATTTTATTACCTTTTATGCATCTAGCACAAAAGAAAAACCTAAAGAAATTTGTTCCTATCTTACATAAAAACAAGAGAAGAGGCAAACAGAAAAGATGATTCAATATTTATTACAGAAAATACACTTATTGTGACAAACTTACAATATCAAATTAATAATCCACATGTTTAATGTTAAAATTTGGAAAGAAACTTGTTAAGCAGAAATCTAGTCTTTAGTCAAAAGGTCATCACTACATTTGGTCCATATTATGGTCAACAATATTGGATAACTATATAACTATAAAAAAAACAAAAAAGTGCTTAATGAAATAAGAAAATTAGTTTTGATTACACACCATTTTCCACAGTCTACCATTTCCACCTCCGTCACAATTTTGTTTTATTAGGTTTTCAAAATGAGTAAAGTGGATTACCTGGAAGTGATGTAAATATGTTAGTCCTATTCAGTCCCGTTCTTATGAATTACATCTATCTGACAAGGGGACGAAGAATGGATCCATTGAAAGAAACAGAAAATATACAAATAAATTAAAGTGAACAATGTTCGATATGTTAAGGACTATTCACAAAGTTATAGATAATGCAAGATTTTAGGTAATTTTAATTGCGCTTACACATAACTGGTAATATACTAGGATTCTATTAGTACATTTAAAAAATATACTAGCATTAATTACAAAATATTTAGGACAATAGTCATCTGTTAATGGAAGTAGTTATTTGGGATATAAAAAACTTGCTATTTTCAAAGCTAATTGTTTAAAGGTGGCTTTTTTTTTTAAGCACTTTACATATTCAATGTTTACTGAAATTTCTGTGTCCTTAAATCTTGAAGAAATTTAGGACAAGAAAATATAAAAATTAAAGCTTATGACAGAAATTTGAATTTTGTTCAACTTCACAATCATGACTATCCTGAAGCCATTTATTTGTCTTGGCATGATTTTACAATAAATTATACTAGCTTTTTATTTAAAAAAAAAAATATATGCTAGGATTCATTACAAAACAGAAAGCTAAGCTGGTCTTGTAACGATTATTCTCAAAGCCTATGTCCCAATAAACTCTCTTGCTGCTTACCATTCCTATTCCACATTACTTTTCAACAGTACACATCAATCCTTCAACTACTTCTATTACCATGACATCATTTCTGAGAAACACCTTCAAGAGAGTGCTACAGAGAATGTCCAACTGATGACCGAGGAAATAAATAGAAGACATGCCAGGCTAACCCTTCCTTTAATTTTGTCACAAAACAAATGGCTTTTCATGTGAAAGCTCTTACTGATGAAGCTTGTTAACCATAACATACCTTGGAAGAAAAATATTAACTTTAAACCAAACAAATCTGATATCATTCTTATTTTTATCTTACATTAAAAGCCTGCAAATTTCAAAATCTCTGTTCTTACAACAGATCTGTAAAAAAAAACAAAAAAAAAACAAGACCACATAAAAAAAAAAGTAGAAACTTTTAAACATTTGAAAAAATAAAATAAAAAAGTGAAGATTGCCTTAATAATAACACACACACACACACACACACACAAATAAAACCAGAAAATGAATAATGGCTGAATGCAGCTTTTGGAACAATTCATCACAAATAATCAAAAACAGTTCCACTTCATGATTGTGTTGTCACTTAATCAGAGAAATATTTTTTCTTATAGAATTCTGACAGACAATTCAGATGATTTGATAAGCAATAAGAGTTGACGTTTGAAAATGGCAGAACAGATTGGTAAGTGACAGCATTAGTCATTTAGTTGAAAGGTTTGTCTGACCTAGGTGTTAATCCATTCATTTTTTTCTATGAACACACACGACATTCAATATATTTTCTTTTTTAAAATATTAGTTCTGTAAATATGTTAACAGATAAAGTATAAGAGACCAGACATGTTTGAAACTGAGGAGAAGCTCTGGGCATTTGTGACAAAAATCAAAACAAAACCCCACACAAATGCCTTGTGCAATTTAAATTTTCCATTTTTCTTTTCTGTAACATAAATATCAGACAAAATATAAATGATTAATACTTTATTAAAGATTTCAAATTATTATTTAACAATTTTCCTGATAAATGGATTATTAGAATAGAAATAAATCAATATGTTGACTGCTCTGTTTACCAAATTTGTTACATTACATTTCTAGGGAACATTAAAACATTATTTGGTTGAAAGTCCCTCTCAAAGATTTTTCATCTACAATTAAACAAAATAAAAGTAATAAATATTTAACTGAACATCACTAGAATATAATAATTGGTAAATTTTAAAAAATGTAAAATTTTGCATTCAAAATTATGACAGTTATGTTCATGATTTAATATTTCTAAAAGTAAATCAAATAAATTTACTTGCATGTTAATTTGACTGATAATTAACACAGATGAAACAATATTCATAGACTAATGGGGAGGGGGCATATATTTTACACAAATATTTATTCTTGACTAAAATCTACCTCCATTCAGTACAGAATACTAATTAGAAAGCAGACATTATGCATGAAAATTTCACATCAAACGTAGCAGGTTATGAACTTCCTGATTCATCTTCATTCATAAGAAGTTGGGAATTTATAAACATACTCGTCAGTTGGACATCATGCAACAGAACTGTTCTCCATTAGAAAAGGTTACAAATTTTAGAAATGGTTAAACATTTTATCTTCATAAAAAAAAATTCTTGCAGGAACTCTAAGACAAATGTCAAAAAATGAAAAAAAAAAAAAAAATCCTTCTGAAAGAATTTCATGATCTTATTCTTAATTCTTTTAATTTTAAGTTATGCAGAAAAACCTCAAATGAAATTGCCCAAGTAAAAGTAATGACTACTTGATTTTCTTTCTAGTCCAATTGTTTTACAAAGATAAAAAAAAAAAAAAAAAAAAAAGAAAATTAAATATAGCTGATGCCTACGACAACAAAAAAAATCTTTGGCAGAATATCAGGATATTTTAAAAAGAAAAAAAGATAAAAATTATTTTTATATGAGAGAGAGTGGTGAATGCTGTGTAGGGGGGGGGGGGAGATAAAATGAAAGCATACCACCACCTTAAATTAAAAAAAAAAAAAAAAAATGTCAGCTATATAAAAAGCCAAAACACCAGATTGTGACCTGAAGATTTTGATAAATTCATGATCAGACTGACACAAGATGAGAAAAACAAAGAAAGACTAAT
Organism: Acanthosepion esculentum; assembly: GCA_964036315.1. Lineage (NCBI taxonomy): Eukaryota > Metazoa > Mollusca > Cephalopoda > Sepiida > Sepiidae > Acanthosepion > Acanthosepion esculentum. The sequence goes on along the minus strand of OZ038486.1, from coordinate 13,763,921 downwards.
TTAATAAGTTTTACTTTTACATACGTTATTAGAAAATCTGCCTACGTAGCGAACAATTGACCATTAATAAAAGGAAGGCAGAGCCAGAGACCATAATATATCAAGTTAGATTGCGAGAGAAACCTGTATACCATAAAAAGTGCTGTTGCTAGACCTCCACAACCAACAGAAAGAGAAAAGAAAAAAATAGAGAGAGAGAGAGAGAATATGTTTTTACCACATCGTCGTCATTAACATAGCATTACTGAGTGAAGGCAGTCATTTTAAAACCACGTTTTTCATGGGGATAAATGCGTGGAAATCGTATAAAAAATAAAAATGACCAATACAACGGATGTGCGGCTAAATAAAAAAATAAATAAATAAATAAGAGAGAAAGATGGATAGGCTTAGAGCCTGAGAGACATCTACTTTTATGACGATTTTAAAAAGCTAACAAATAAAAAAAATAAGCCAAGGGAACAACAACAATAATAGCATTATTCTTCCGACACCAAAGTGAAAGTAACTGATCTTTTTCGTCTTGTAGTTACATCTCGATCATAATCACACACTCCTTTACCTCATCCTGCACCACCATCATCATCAATTCGCAACGTTAAAAAATCAGATAATAAAAATCTTCACTAGCAGGCCACCCACCGTTATGCGTGTTCCACTTCAAACACAAAGTTTGAAACATTCATCACGTAATAAGTGACTTGTCTATTTTACTTTACGGTTAGAGAGCATTTACTACTGACTGATCATAATGCCCAATACAAAAAGAATGACAAATTCAGGAACAAGAAGTATTTGGCGACGTGGATATCTATATGGGTCATTTTGTGTCAAGCAAGAAGAATCATTACGATTATTTTTAAATTTTATTGATGATCAAATAAAATATGTCATTTTCATTGTTTTTTACACTTACAACAGTACAGACAATAAAAGATTACCGAAGCAGTAATTTTATTGTTTAATTTTTGATTTTTAAAGATGTAAGTTTTTTGGTCGTTTAAATGAACGAAGGTCTCTAGACGCTGATCTAATTTAATTACAAATTGCAAGAAAATATCAGTTGCAGACGAAAAAAAAACAAACAAAAATTCTACGTTGCAATTTTAAAGATTCAAATTATAACTGATCACTTTTCATAAACATATTTTTCAATATGTAACTGTTTGTTGGGTCATCAAACAAGAGTTCGTAAATAGTACTAAATAAAATAAATAATGGAAGCTATTTCAACCTGGACAACACTGAATAACCTTGCCAATTTTGTACTACTGCAGTGAAATGGGAAACGTGTTACTGTTGTAAGTTTTAGCGAAGATGTGTTTCCGGACCCAGAAAAACAACCTTCGATGTTTTTGATGAATGAAACTTTATCAAAACAAAACTAGATGCGTTCATTTTTATTATTTTTATTTTTTTTTACATGCAGATTAAGTTACAAAGGCAAGTGCCTGAAATTGGACGTGTGTGTGTGTGTGTGTCGCTCGATTTTGCACACCGGTGAGAAGAGAAGCAGCCATTTCTGAAAGGTCTGGAGTGCAACCTAACAAGACAAGACTAATTCGTATTTTTATAATTTACAGAAGACTTCTTGCTCCGCCAGAGAGATCTTCCACGCTCCCCCACTGCACTGGACTCATACCAAAACAAAACATCAATCACAAGTTATCCCTTACTATTTCCACTTTTTTATCAATAATAATAACTATTTTTAAAAGTGTATAGAGTCGTTAAAGAAGAGAAAGCAGACACGTTTTGTTATGCTCAAAAGTTTTTTTTTTTTTACACGTTCACTCACTCACAGGTGTTGCCAGACATTTTTTAGATATCTATTTCGTTTTACGAGTTTTGAGAAAAAAATAAATAGACACACACAGTATCTCAGGTCTTGAACCTTTTAGCCTCTAATTCCATGTTTAATTTCGAAATAATACGAAAACTATAGATATCCATATCAAAAGAAGACAGTAGTAGCCGTAGTAGTTGGAAGGGTAAATAATGAGAGGAGACCTTACAAACCAACCAATTATTACCTATGTAGAGTACAACCAAAAACTGCCAACTACTACAATACATTTTTACCAGCACTGTAAACACGATGACAATAGATGTTTAAATAGAATGAACGAGCAATAAACAATCGTTGTTAATAAAAATGAATACAGTTAGAGGACTCGACGTGATTCAGGTTAATAAAAAAATAAAAATGAACAGTATGAAAATGAGGGTGGGGTAAAAAAAATAAAATTATTTCTCGGATACGACTTTTAGGCCCCATTTAAAACTTCAATAATCATTTATTCTTTTCCAAGTCGTGCAGTAGAACTATTTAAAAAAAAAAAAAAAAATCAAACATGAAATAATAGCAGAAAATGAGTTTGAAAAACTCGCTTACGAATAGGCTATTTTTGTTGCCTCACTTCAGTACCATTTACGATAAGGTGGTCACGTGACCAAACATAATCTGCAACCTAGCATTAAATGCTAATTTCTCTTGAGATGGTCAAAAGACCAATTTAAAAAAAATTTTTTTTTTTTTTTTTTTTTAAATAAGAATTCATCCATAAAAAAACAAAAACAGATGTCCCCTAAAAAGTTTTCAATAACGAAAAAAAAAATTCAGTACGACATAAGATTTTTAAAACCAATTTTTTTTAAATTAACTGAATTATTAAATGATCAAGTTAAGGGCACCACGAAGAAGTTGTAACTAAGTTGACCCCCTGACCTTTTTATAAATAAAGAAATGAAATTCAAAAGAAAAATATTCTACTTGGGAATAATTAAGCACGTGAAATATAATTCTCAGGATGAATTTTTTGTAGGGAAAATGATATTTGAACGTTTTTAAATAGAAGAGCCAGTGAGTTTCTATTATTGGCACTCTTCCGAAACAAAGATTTTTTTTTAAAACTAAAAGGAAACTTAGCTATTTTTTTATTAGAGTAAAAAAATTATATTTAATGACGATATCGGTAGTTTGCTTGCAAGCTTTTAAAAACAAGCAAGATACAAGAAGAGGACTAGTGTGTAAAAATAAAATAAGTGGTTGGTCAAGACGGTGAGGAAAGATTATATTTCTAAAATATCTAAAAGAAAATATGTTTAAAAAAAAAAATAAAATAAAAAAGGCTTCATATTTTAATTTTGTTAAGCTTTAAAAAAATCAACACAAGTTTTGCTTAGGGAACCGTGTTTGGTTTAGAGACATGCTTATAATTAGATTTTTTTAAATTGTCAATATTTTGATAATTTTTAGTTTTAAATTAAAAATATGATTTCAGTTTAAAATTTTAAATGGAAACAAATTTAAAAAAATCTCTTAAAAAGGTATCAAAAATTTATTATAATTTGTAAAAAAAATGTAAAGTTTATGTTTCTAGTCTTTATTGGGAGGGGACAGTAATGATTAATTTTTAAAAAATCTTTTGAAATTAACTTGAGCTTTGTAAAAAGTTCAAAATAAAGTAGAAAATTATTTGTTTTTGTAAACAAATGAATGAAGCTTAAAGTAGCTTAGATTTTTTTTAATAAAAGATCATAAATCGATCTGCAGCAAAACAATAAAAAAAAAAAAAAAAAATCATTTTTTTACAAGCATTTGCTAGAGAATTACCAGGGTTAGTTTGAGATGCAACTTCGAAAAGCACTACCAACAACTACACACAAAAATGTGAATTATTAACTAACACAATAATAATGCAAGAAGTCATTAAATAGTAAATCATACACTAACAATGATTATTTGAGGATTTTCATTTTTCAAGAAAGAAAAAAAATAAAATTAATCCGATTCCAATGGGGTAAATAACGACCCGTAGTGAAATGCAACATTTAAGAGCATTACTTTTTTTATTAAAAATAATGCCAATGGCAATGAGAAGTTCAAAATTAAAACAGTTGTTGAACTACAAATTGCTGTCACTAGTAACATTACTAATGATCAAGACTTAGTCGTGTAGTTATAAGGTAGGAGTTATAATATTTTATCAAAGGAGTTGTCTTCTTGGGTCATAAAAAAAAAAAAAAAAAAAGGAAGGAAACTTGAAGATTCTTTTATTTTAATATTTTTACAAACAAAGAAAACCCAGATAGCTTCTTAAAACGCGATCGTCTAAAAAAGAAAAAAAAAATGCAATGCTTGTAGTAAATAAATAAAAATTATCTTTTATTATCTCCATATAAAACGGCAAGAAAAGGAGGAAATAAAAAAATCTCGACTAAAAAAGTAAGAGAGGAACAAATCATGCACCACAGAGGTATACACACACTGTATTATACGCATATACGTTATGAAAAAAAAAAAGAAAAAAGTTGGGGTCCACTTAATAATTATCGACTTATTATGTATTGATCCCCCAATTTCTGGCCACCCTGCCCGTATGTCTGGGTTTGTCGGCTTCCGGGAGAAGTGATCTCAAGCAAGCCCAGCCAACTTCTACCGGACATTTTTACGAATGTCAAAGATAGATTAAAGATAAATACCTTGAATTATAGACATAGCTGTAGGCCTGAATACTGACTATGTATAGCACAGTTTCTGTTTAACTGGGCACATTATCATCATCGTCGTATACGCCACCGATAACATTAGTTGAAGCAAGGGAGGAAAATGGCGAAACGAGTGGTTAAACAATTTTCAAGTACCTTACTTACGGAAGGCCATCAGTTATACAAATTTCACTTTTCACCAACTCTTTTCCATGACCAAAATACAAATAATACGTACCTTTTTTTATTAATTCTAGTTTAGACGTCCGATTTGTAATGAATTTTTATTCATTTGATATTCCGAAACTATGGTCAATAGATCAAATTGTCAATCGTGTCTATCCATAGTGAAAAGGTAGCGACTATATTGTGATCGTTATGTGCTACTGTACACGGATTCCTACCTTTCTATTTAAACTTCCGGTGCTTATTCGACATCAATGGAGTGTAGAGATACGGTGTGTATTTGTAAATAGATCCCTAAATAATACAACTCGAATCAATAGATGTCTCCTTTCGCTTTGGTAGCTTGCAGGTTACTTTGCACAAACAGTTGCTTTCAGCAATGTTTTTGGCTTTGTTCCTTGATGGAAATTGACAAGACGAAGTTAAGACTTTTCGAATGTATAATAATGGCGATCCCGCTTAAAGGGACATCACCCTCAGCACATGGGAAAAAGAGTTCAGGAACTCTGATAAAACGAATAAATAAAATTGTTTTATTTTTAGTATCATGCACTCTTCATTCACGATTAACCATTAGTTCTTTATCTTTGTGCTCAAATATGAAAATCACCTGTCATTTTATTTTATTTACCTTCACTAATATTTCTTATTTATTTTTTTTTTTTAATTTAAATAAAAAAAAGCCTATGGCTGACAGAAAAAAAAACAATTTTTTTTCTTTGTTGGAATTGTTTGTCATGTCATTTATTCTTGTAATGTAACATTCAAGCGGAAATTTTCTCTTGTGAAACAGAAAATGCCATGAAAAGTTTTTTTTTTTTTTTATCAATAAAGTGTCCGAGTGGATTGTTTTCCATTGTTGGGACTTTTAATTATTTTGACAAGAGAAAGTCATAGTCAAGTAAAAAATAAAAATAAAATCGTGATCACGTACTGTTAAAAAATTGTTGTACTTTTTAGTGTTTATAAATGCGTTTCCTGGAAGCTCAAATCACAACTGCTTTGTTGAGTGTTATAATAATAAACGTTAAGATAAAATAATATACAACGCTTAATGTTAGTCACTGAAGCGTTGTTTTGACACAAGAAGACGACAAAATAAATATGGTACATAGTGAGGATCGAACTCACTAATAAAATGCTGGACTATTGTAAAATGTAAAACCATTGATTTATTTACTCGGCATAGCACAAAGAAGTATGGTATGGGGCACCCTGTGAGGAACAAACTCGTAATTAATAATGTGTGGAACCAACTTCTTGCTAAACTAGACGCCGAAAAAAATTATTTAAATTTAATAAACAGAATGAACTCTGCTTCTTTTTTTATTCCCTATTATCCTAGCGTCAGTTTACATTTTAAAAACTGACGTATTTTTTCATATCTCTCTCTCTAAATAATTTTGGAAAGTGACAATTTCACTGAAATATGTTGGAAATTTTTCCAAGTTTTCATCTAAAATCAAGAAAATACGACCTTTGAGCAAAGCAAAATGGTTATGAAGAAAAAGTTTTTAAAATTCAAATCCAAACGTAAATAAAATTCATATATAGTTTTTCCTTGATCTCAAAACGAATTAAAAGATTGAAAAAGAAAGCATGAAGATTATTATTAAAATTTTGCATGACTTTTGTTTTCAGCCATGCGTTTTTGGGTTTTTTTTTTTAAGAATAAGTATGGAGGAATTGCAATTAATTAATGAAAACGTTTTTTAACTTTATTCATTTAAATTTGAAGTTCTAATGAGAGCTAACTTTAAATGTATAATGAAAATAAAAGAATGCAGGTAAATAATATTGATAGACTAAGAAAGTTAAATACTTTTGTGTCCATTTCTGAGCAACAATTGCATAAATAGCATGAGTGGCTGCTTCCCTAATGGACAGTGAGTTAGGAAAAGTGTTTTGAATATTTGAAAAAGACCATAAAATTCAGCTTGAAAAACTAATTTTTGCCTGAATTTTAAAAATGAGAAATTAGCATTATCCTATAGAAGCTGATTCTAAAGCTCTCTGGCTCATACAACGTTAGGGAACCATTTACATTGTTCAGACTGTTGTCCTCATCTTTGTTGTCATATTTCACAACATTTCGGCCATTGTACGCTCCTTCAGTCTGAATAATGTAAATAGTTACAATACCTCATCTCAAAAATATAGACAAACATTAGGGAAGTATTTAATAGTTCCATTAGGAGACATATCCAAGAACTGTATATTCCATTCTATGCAGCTGTGGCAGGGAATACAAAAGTGTTGTATCTGCACAAAAGTAAGGCTGGAAGAACCTGGGGAAATTTAAAATCCAGTGAGAGAGATGACGAAGGAGAAAGAGTCACACCAACCAATCAGAATAATAGCTAACACAGGAAGATAAGATGATTAAAAGAGTCAGCACACATGTTAGGCTCTAATAACATCTTCAGGAGTCCTAGAATAGAAATGAACACCATGAAGTAGATTTTAATTAAGAAAAAAAGATCATAAGACCTATAATGCAGAAATTCCACTAATTATACTGTTGCGGAGGTATTGGTTATTAGGAAAATATGTATATATCAGAAGGTATTATTTGTGTTGGCTACGTGAAAATAAACTTCTCCACAAACATTTAACTTTGGGTATAGCACAAAGTTATCAAATACAAAATATAAAACAACAATATCTTTTCTAGAAATAACAAAACATTTTTAAATCAACAATATACAAAACTGAAGAATGAATTTACTCAGGTAATTTAAACTGAGTGTATGCTAATATGTAGCGTTTATAATTAATAATATAGCAGGAGTTATTTACCTTTAACTTGAAATTCTTAAAACCTTTTAAGAGAAAATATTTTTTTATCTGGACTCACAGAAAAAAGATTTCAGTTCATGAAATAAAGTTCAGTCTCAATGAAAGAAATGTTCTAAGTTGCTTTTTGCTTGGCAAACTGTATGTTCTTTGAGTAAAATTCTTGTCTCAATAAAAATTGTAGATGTAAAATTGAAGTGTAGTTTGATGGTGAGTGAGTGAATTTGAAGTTTGGGATTATGTTAGGAAATGCTGCAAAGCTCACTGTTAGAAGTTGATAAGTGTCCTTGTAGCTGAAGAAATGAATAGATGAGTTCAAAGATGTGTAATGTTTGTCTGTATGTGTGTGTGTGTGTGTGTGCATGTGTCATAGTGTTTTCATAGCGTTTTCCCTTAAAGGGACAAACATAATTTCTCCACAGAGTTCACATCTTGTATGTGAGAGAAGGCAAAAGAGAAGAAGAGTTGAGGATGTCACTAAATATTTATAATGTATGTCACATGATAGGCTCGAAACACATAGACAGATTTTGGGTGGTAAATTAATTTTAACTGTGCGGACATAGTGGAAAACATGATATTGGCATTAACTAACCAATCAGGAGTTAGAGAAATATCAAGGCTCTGTGATCCACTTTTTTGCAGATTTTGTCAATAGGAAATGTATTGGAATCTTTTTTAACCAATGGAGTTAGATCACAAATAAAATATTAAATTGAAATAGAACACTAAAATATTAGAGATACTGTAAAGTCATATAGACTAGTTCAATAGTCTAAAGTCATAAACTCTACTTTCATATACTAAAATTCAGTAAAGTTATGTATTCTAATTTTGTGGTATAAAGTTGTTCTAGTTTAAAGAAGCAGACAATTTAATGTCAATAAGTAACCTTAAGAGACATTACTCTGAAGTGATCCTAAGATGTACTGGACTCACTTTAATACATACCAAAGTAGATTTTGAACTCAGTGTCACATGAGAGCATCAGAGAAGTCAGGTGCATCAAAAAGTTGACCTGGAAGGTGACCTCATAGATAGCAGCTCCCGACAGCCAGTCTACTCTGTTGCACTTAGGATGTGCATATAACCAGTTGTTAAGAAGATATATAAACACCCCACCTTAGAGGGAAAAGACAAAAGGAGATCCACATTACACACAAACTAAACAATTTTAATTGACAAAATCACTTAGTGCATGCGAATAATTTTAAGCATGAAAGATTTAGTTTCATGTTCTTACTCATCTTTAGAATGATAGCATTTCAAATGCTTGGCGTTCAAGCACATTCAAATGTTGAATTCTGATTTTGAATAGACAGATTATGATTGACATTCCATTTAAATTTTCAAAGATCGTAGCTGACAGGAAAGCAAGAAGTTGGAAGAGAGTTCCACAGGATAGAAGTTTGAGAAAAGAAACTATTAGAATAGAACTTATGGTTACATTTAGCAATTTCAACAGTAAAAAGAAGAGGCCTAGCTAACAATCTAGTACTGCACTTAAATTCATCAAGTTGGGGTATCAAAGAGTAAAGCTAATTAAAACAATTACCATGAAAATATTAATAGAACAGGTACAGGGAAGCTATGCTATAACAGTGAGAAAGTGACTGAAGCTGAGATACTAGGTCAGGACCAATAGTATTGCAGATACTTCTTTGGATTTTGTCAAGAATCTCTAGATGCCTAGCATTTACTTGGTACTTGTAATAACCGCATAATTATCATAGGAATGGTGTTCATGCTCCTCAAACATACTGAACGCTAATTCTGATGACAAAAACCTATGCCAATATGTGAATCAACCCTCATCTTGTGCCATATAAAGCTAAATTTATCCTATTAAATGTTTTAATTTTGATTTTGAAGAATAGGAAGCTTTTTCTAGTAGGAAGACTGTCACAATGCACTCAAAATACCTAAGCTAATTTTCGTAAATATTCATATATGGCATCAGGCCAGCTTGTTATCTCAAGTCCATGAACAGTTTCCATTGTAATTGGTAGGTTGTGTTTAAGTCTATTGATGATTTTGAATTCTTATTTTGTAGACATGAAGGCCTATACCCCTAGCAGGGCTGATGCTATACACCTTACTCATAAGCTGTAGCAAGTAAAATTTAGTAAATATTCATGTATATGTATATATATATATATATATATATATATATATATATATATTGCAAATGGATTAAATACAGCATATTGTTATTTTTAATTTATTTTGTTTAAACGTTATTTTTGATGGAAACTCATATTTGAGTAGAAGCTCTGTTTTTTTAATGAAACACTATTTTTTATCCAACTATTGGGTTGTCTGGAAAGTTCATGTTGATTTTTGGTCATTCACCTTCCAATACATTAGAACATGTCAAATTTATTGACAGATATAATATTCTTACATTTCTGATTAGAGCAGACTTCAAACTGTTTCTTGAGATAGAAAGTTTAAAATTACAATCCATGTCAATTTTGCATCCCTATGAAAATGGAAGATTATAAGGTGCATTTTAGGCACATGATGCTTTTTTTTTTACCGTAAAGTCAAAAAAGATATGTGTTGTGTATGGTGAAGGTGCTTTAGCTGACAACTGTATGAAAGTGGTTCACTAAGTTTAGAGTTAGTAATTGTAGCCTTATTGATAGAGAATGCTCAGGCTGAACTCCCACTACAGACAACAACCAAATCAAGACATTGATTGAGAATAAGCCACATTACACAACATGGGAATTGACAGAAACACTAAATTTATCAATACCCATCATCCATGAGCATTTAGTGAAGCTTAGGAACTCAAATTGATATGACATTTGGGAACCACATGATCTGAGTGAAAAGAATCTTTTGGATTGCATTTCATTTGTGATTTGCTGTATAAACACAATCAAAATGTACTCCTTTTGAAGCAAGTTGTGATGGGTGATGAGAAATGGATTGTTTACAACAATGTTCAGCAAAAAAGATCCTGCAGTAAGTGACATGAGCCAACTTTAGCCACCTCCAAAGCAAGTCTTCATCCTAAGAAAGTCATGCTGTACATCTGGTGGGATTGGAAAGGAATCCTGTATTTATGAGCTTTTGCCAAGTGACCAGTTAATTGATTCTGAAATGTACTGCTTGCAACTGGATGAATTAAAGGTAGCAATTCAAGAAAAATATCCAGAATTGGCCAATTGGAAAGGTGTTATTTTCCATCAGGTTTGTGCCAGACCTCATGTTTCTTTTCTACCTGCCAAAAATTGTTGCAGCTTGGCTGGTATGTATTACCCCACCAGCCATATTCACTAGACATTGCTCTTTTGGATTTTAATTTATTCAAATCCTTGCAAAATAATCCCAATGGTAAAAACTTAAATTCTTTGGATGACATAAAAAATCACCTTAATGAGTTCTTTTCTGAGAAATCACTGAAATTCTGGGAAGATGGAATCTTTAAGTTAAAGGAGAAAATGGAGAAAGGTTGTGCAACAAAATGGTTCATATTTAATTGAATAAATATTTAATGGTGTAATTTTGTTTTGTGCTTTAATTTCCCTTAAAAATCAGGATGAAATTTCTGGAAAATTCAATACATCTACTGGCCTCAATATTTGAGAAATCTTGTCAGAAAAATATGTGTCCTCCAGCAGGATCTGAACCTGCATCCCCAAGTGGTTAGGCAAATTAGATCAACTTGCCTAACCACTCAGCCACATAGGACTTATGGTCAAACAAAACCAAATATTGCCTTTTGACCACACACTCACTGCCAATCCCTTAAACAGAATAAATTAAAAATAACAATATGTAAGATTTAATCCATTTTCTAAAAATAAATAGTCTTTGTTTATGTCAGGATACAATACAGAGCAGATATGGGTGTTTTGACAATTGGCAGGGAGTATATTTTTAAAAGGCACTATTTAGCTAAATATCAAACAATAAAATCATATCTTTCCCTTCCAACAAAGGTGGTGGAATTATTATTTATAGACAAACACATTTATCAACAAAAAATGAAACATCTACTCAATGACAATAATATTTATGAAAAAATAAATGAACCAAGTCATAAAAGAGACACAAAAATTTTAAAATGAAACCAAGAAATTATTAAAACATGAAGATAATTCCTGGCTAGAACTGATTGAAAATCACCCGAAAACACCCACACTTTGTGGATTACCAAAAATACATAAACCAGACATCTCAATGAGACCCATTATATCAGGAATAGGTGGTACACCACATAAATTAGCCACCACATTAACCAAAATGTTAACCCCACTTCTTGGTACAATTAGCTCGTATATTAAAAAAAAATCTCTGGTGATCTTTTAAATAAATTAAAAAACATAGACATCAAAAACAAATATATGACTAGTTTGGATATAAAATCTTTCTACACAAATTTTCCTGTAAAGAAACGTCTACATTTACTAAAAACACACTTAACAAAAACCAAAATAAAATTACCTATCCTTGCACATAAAATCATAAAAATGTGCTATTTAATCACTAATTAATGTTTTTTTCACCTTCAATAACAGTTTTTATAGACAAAAATTTGATTTACCAATGGGGGGGGGGCACCTTTTAGTGGCATTTTGGCTTGTCTATTTTTGAAATTTCTGGAAAGTGGTACTTGCAAAAATAATTTACCACAAAATTCTTATTTCCCATAAATAGATTATTCTCTACTAATATATCGAAAAAAATTTTTTTATCTAATCTTGTCAACAAACTTAATAACATTGAACCCACAATAAACTTTACCTTTGAATCTGACTCAACCTCTTACCCTTCCTAGATATCATGCTGCATAGAAATAATAATGAACTTCAGTTTGAGAGTTTACAGAAAATCTAGCAACAAGAATGACCTTATCAATTTTTATTCCCATCATTGTAACAAGATCAAATGTGAAATAATTATAGGATTCTATTTAAAAGCATTAAGAATCTGCAGCCCCCAATACTTACCTGATGAAGAAATATACATAGAAAACACTTTCAAAAATCTTCAATATCCTTATTATTTCATCCACAATACTAAGAAAAAGTCATACAAAATATAAAACTGCAAAAAAGATAACATTATTAACAACAATAACAATGACAATAAACTAGATAAAAACAAACACACAATATTACCTAATAACTCAGTAACAATTCACTATCAAAAGCAATTTATCCAATCCAAACAAACATCAAAATAATTACAACTACATCCCAAACTACTATAAATATAATTAGAACCCAAAATACTCATAACAATAATAATTCTGAAGCAGGCATATATAAAATAAATTGCTAGAACTACCCCTCACAATACATTGGGGAAACTTACAGAAATTTAAAAAAACATATCTATGAACACAAAAGGGATCTTATACACAACAATTTATCAAATTCATTAGTTATACATAGAAATAAATTCAACTACAATTTTAATCTAAAGAATGCCATACTTATTAAAAGAAGAAGTAACTTACTTAGAAGGAAAATTCTTGAGAGTGTCACTATCAAATGTTATCAAAATATAAATATGCACCTCATATTCTTTCAAATGTCTCCATTCCTGAAAGAATTACTACTTTCCCAAGGCAACATACATGACTATATATATATAAAAAAAGAAAATGGTTAAATTAATAACCTCATGTTATTTAAAATATATAACACATAAATTAATCCCAAACTAAGATAATTTGAATACTAATTTGCATTAAAAAAAATTCAAGAACATCTTTTACTCACTTTTGTTTATTAGACATTGAATTGTGTCACTTGGCATCCTCCATAGCTTGCCTAAACTTTTCAGCTAACCTGATAAATATTTATGAGCATTCTTAATTTAAAAATTTTGAAAAACCAATAACATTTTTGTTCTTGTATATAAATACATGGTGCAAAATAAAATCCTTGCATTTGTCTTGATAAAGTCCCTTGGAGGATGAAATGGGTTGGCTAAGGTAAATTTTTCTTTTTGTCTTTATTCATCATCATTCATGCCAATACAAATAAAAAATATTTATTTTCAAGCCAGCTACTTTTCATTGTGCTGAGCTTGCTCTGGGATCCCAGCAAATATGATAAAGCAAAATCACAATTTTGCAAAATCAGATATTTCTCGCCCAATTTAAGCCTATGAACTGTTCAGATGATCAAATCCATTTATCTTACACAATCACTCTTTGCCTATCAAGCATTGTCCCTAACAATCACTAAATACAGTTGAGTGCTTTTCTTATTTCAAGTGACCATATCCAGGTTTCATCAGTCCACAAATCTTACGCACTTATGATTTATGTGTGAATTCTATCATGAATACCAGTTCAGTTGGTGTTACTGTATATACTAGTGTATAAGCCTACTTCCTGTATAGTGTTATCACTGAATGGTTTTTGTGAAAAATGCATAATCAAATCTATTTTCATTCAAATCTATTTTCTTGAAATGCTTTCCATTTGTCAAATATAAAACTTATATAAAAAATTACTCTCTGCTTGTTTCCACTATCTATGAGTAAATTCATTTCAACCAATGTGGTGTTCAAATGGGACTTTTTAGATAAGCCTTGCTTCTGAGCCTGATTATGGTGTCACTGTGTCTAATTCAGGGTAATAAAAAAGGAAAGTTCTGGAAAAAATATTGAAAAGAGAACTTCTCTGGATTATAAGAATGGAATTTGAAACTTGAGACAATTTTGAAAGGTAACCTCAAGACTACTGGCTCAAATATATGGTATGTGACCATCTAGTTTAATTACTATTCATTAACAACATGAATCAGAGTTGAAGTAGATAAGCTCACCTATTGTCCAGCCCACACTCCTTCCATGTTTATTGAACAGGAGTAGAGGATCATTCCTTGTTCTCTGTTTAAGATAGAGTTTACCAGTTCTTTCTTCTTCTATGGCCATAATGATTCAACTGTCTTAACTTTTGGTGATCAGACTAATCAGTGGGTATGACTTTCCATTATGAGGTTACTGGGTTGTCAGTTTGCTGACTGCTGCATCCAACTAGTTGTAAAGAGCCCGAATTACTCTTCATTCATCACACAAAATGGTGTAGGTATTCAGAGAAATTAAGTCATTAGATCAAGTTACATTCAGCAGTGAGTTGAAAAGAAAACACTGGATTCTGTTATACCATATGGCCAACCAATGACTCCAGGCACCATATGAAAACTTAATAGAGACATGTGAAAGAAACCCACCAAATTTTCCTTGATGATACAAGACAGCTTATTCACTGTTACCAAAATCCTTCAAAGCTATACCAACTTCTACAAGTTTACCGCAAGAAATGTTCATTTGGCACTCTTTCCATTTTACCATGGATGCTTCTACTACTACATTGACCTATCAACCCTGAATGATAACAACACCCCATAAACTTCACTGTTACTCCCTCTATCAAAGACCTTTTTTAAACTTTAGCAATTACTGTTGAACATTTTTCTGTACTTAATTTTTTAAGCGCTTTTTGAGCAAGTCTCTTCTCATTTCTTCTTTTCACATAAATTATTGTAAATAAACCAATTCTTTCAATTTCACACTGTGTGGTGTGCATCTAAAGCATGTATTTTTTTATATGGAAAAATAAAGATAATTACACCTAATTCTGTATATGACTGTAATATACCAACAACTCTCAATAGAAGCTTATGAGAGCTTTATTGGATTAATTCATCTTTAGTGCTGAAAACGTTTATCTTATTATAGTGGATAGTTACAAGTGAGAGGGGAGATTGGATGTACTTATTATATTACCACAATGACTATATATAAAATTATATAGATATGACTATATATAACATTTTATATATAGTCATATATTATACATATGTGATTATATATAAAATTCATGTATGTGTTGAATTCATTTATTTTGAAAGTTTTCAAAAGAATGTCATTACAATTGGTAACTTCTTACCATTATACTATTATCGTACCTATTATGGCAGGACATCCTGCGACTGAACTCTTTGTCCTCTGTCCTGCTCCATTTCAAGTACAATGTTAAGTTGTCCTTCTTTTTGAGACTTGTCTAAAAAGAATTAAATTACCTTACTGCTCGGCTATATACTAAAAATTCCTGAGATAGCAAATCTAGAGCAGAAATACATAAAATAAACATCTATGGTAAATAGGTTACTTCCTTTAGTTTGTGAAGTAAGTTAATTTGGTTAGCATCTGTTGTTTCAGTACAATTACAAATGACTATTCATTTCTCCCAATTCTTGATTTTTAATATATAATGTGGGATAAAAATTCCTTTCAAATATATGTGTGTGTGTGTGTGTCTGCATATAAAATTTCAGATATAACTAAATATATATCTATAAAAGGACAATATGAATAAAGACAAAAAGAAAGACTATTTTAGTGACACATTTTGCCCTCCGATGGACTTTATCAAGGGGCAAACATAAAGATTTTATTTTGTAACAAGTATTTATAAACAAAAATAAAAATGTTACTTTTTCAAAATTTTAAATTTAAGAAACACTCATAAATATCCATTAGGCTAACTTAAACATCTAAGCATATATATATATATATATATATATATATATATATATATATATATATGAAGCACAGTGAAGTAATGGATAGCAGCTCGGATTGAGGAATTGGAGAGCCAAGTTCAAATTCCAGTCAAATCCATTACATTCACTTACGTGCTAATACACTTGGGGAAAGTATGAATCCTTATCTTCTCCCTCCAGCTATGGGTAAATAGCAGGACAGACTGGGTTCTATAGCCTTGGATGACAACTGGTCTAGGAGAAGAACAATTCTGAATTCAAAACCTGCAGATGGTTGTTTGGGGACTTTGTGGCACATAGTGCACCAAGTCTCTGTATTCGGCCCTTCAAAAAAAAATATATATATACATATATATATATATATATATATATATATATATGTCTATATATATATATATATATATATATATATATTAAGACTTTTTTTATGTTTATACATTCTCTTTATAGATACAAATATTTAAGTAAATGCTCTGTTTATAACAAACAGTATTAGCGACATTTACTGGCCTGAATGTCCAAGAAATTTTCATAGAAAATATGTGTCCTCTGACAGGAATCGAACCTGTATCCTATACAGAACCGTCATATAGCCCGATGTGCTTTTACCGATTGAGCCACAGAGAAGCTTTTCGGTTAGCAAGGTCGATTTTACTGTTTTTAAACTACAATTCTCCATGATTTTCTCTCGTACATTCATATGTAAAAGCTCCTCTGTGGCTCAATTGGTAAAAGCACGTCAGGCTATATGATGGTTCCATATGGGATACAGGTTCGATTCCTGTCAGAGGACACATATTTTCTATGAAAATTTCTCAGACATTCAGGCCAATAAATGTCATTAATATGGTTTATTATAAACAGAGCATTTACTTAAATATTTGTATCTCTAAAAAGAATGTATAAATATTAAAAAAAATGTCTTAAAATAATTGTCGGACTTTGTCCATTTCATAATATATATATGTGTGTGTGTGTGTGTGTGTGTGTGTGTGTGTGTGTGTGTATTGTTGAACATGATGGACAAGTAACATTTTGTAAGTTCTGCTAAAACAGGATCGTGTGTGGGCCAAGGGTCGATTATGACCAACCAGATTTATCTATATAAATGCATAGTTATGCTGAAGAAGAGGCAGACAGAAGAGGCAGATGGGAGAGGCAGATGGGAGAGGTGAAATGTTGCTTTTGACTCATCTGTCGTCGAGTGCAGTCAAGCTGGGTGGAGAGATGTTGGAGATTGAAAGTGAGCAGAGTTGAATTGAATGCTCGAAGAATTAAGAAAGTGACGTCAGAGATTGGAACAAAACGCCCGCTAACATGTACTGTTGATATATATACGAAGAAGTGAATTACTCTGCCAACATCTATGACTACTACTGCTACTATTATTACTACCACTGGAAACGGAAACGTCGAACAAGCTACAGTAATCAGAGAGTTGCGTTTGGCTTGTCTGTCGTTGAGTGCAGTTGAGCTGGGGGGAGAGATATCAGAGATTGAAAGTGAGCAGGGTTAAATTGAAGGCTCGAAGAAGTATGAAAGTGACGTCAGGGTTGGAACAAAACCCCCGCTAACATGTACTGTTGATATAAGTACCGCTGATCCGGCTACCACGAAGATTACTACTACTGTTACTACTGCCGAGGAGGAACGCAACTATAAACTTTAAGCCCTGCACAGAAATCTTTATCTCTCCATCGCAGGAGTCGTATATTGTTCTGAGACGATTTCACAACAAGCTAATCACAACCCACTCTCTCTGTGTCTAGAATCCAGTGTATGAGTTTTTACGTCAATTACTATTCTTTTCTGCTATATAAAAGACATTAACAATTCAACCATTGAATAGTTGTTTGTCTGGCTTTCTGCAGATATATATTTTTTTTTTGGTGCATTCTAAATTACAAATTACAAATTGTTGCCATTTGGTATTGATCTCTGTGTCCACTATTGCAAATATTGAACACTTTTACCTAATAAGTATAGCATATATTAAAACTATATTTTATCATATATATATATATATATATATATGTAGTAAAAACTTTGTTTTGACCTTATAAATTTGACCTTATAAAAATATTCAATTTTGACATGATAAAATATTCAGCTGATTCCAAAAATGGTCTTTTCGGAATTGATGTGTTAAGAGTGGATGCATCAAAGCTGATAAATTCCATGAAGTCTGTAGAACTGGATATTGGATTATTAAGGGGATACAAAGCGAGTATTCAGCTTCAAGAAAGCAGTCAACCCATGTATTTTCAAGCCTGAAAAGTTCCTGTTCACATGCTACCCTTGATGGTTGCTAAGCCGAACAAAATGGTGGAACAATGAAAAAGTCAGCTAGGGTGGTAGCAATTGGGTGTCACCCATCGTAGCGATATGCAAGCCCAATGGAGATTTAAAATTTGTGGTGATTATAAGGTGGGCATGATCGCCAGATCTGTTCGGATACATTTTTGTTGTCAAACATTGAAACAGTGTGCTATGGGTTTGCTCTTATGAAATAATTTGCTAAAGTTTACCTTAAGTCAGCATATAATCGGATAGAAATTGATAGCAAGTTTCAAGAGGTCACCACAATGAACCCCTATTGGATTAGTAAGATGAACTTGTGTGCCATTCGGAGTAAAAACGTCAAGTTACATTTTCCAAAAAGCCACTGTAAAAGTTTTAGGGGGGATTAACAATATAATTGTATGTCAGAATGACATTGGCATTGGTGTGTGCAATAAAGAATAGCTCAAAAGTAAAACAGTTTTGGAAAAATTAAATAGTTTGGGTATGACAATTAATTGGGATAATTGCAAGTTTAATTACACTATTTACATTATTCAAACTATTGTCCTCATCTTTGTCGCCATATTTATTACAATGTTTCGGCCGTTGTACACTCCGGCCTTCTTCAGATCGTTTGAATGTTGAACTGAACCCTTTATTTCGCTCACTGGGGTAGACTGTTCTAGTTCCACATGCCATGTTTTAATGGATGTCAGTTGTCAGTCATCTCCTGTTAATTCCCCTCTCCAAGTTCTCCACTGCCTTAACCGGGTATTGAACTCACACTCTTTGGGTCTTGTCACTGGATCTAACTAATGCTTTTATCCACTGTGCCATGTGTCCTTGAGACAGATACTGCAAGTTTAATTGTGAAAAAATTTCAGGATATCAAATATCCAAAGACTGTACATCACTGAATGATAAACTCATTAATAAGATATCAGAGATAGCTGCACCCAGAAATAAAAAAAGAGTTAGTCCTCTTCAGGATTAACCAATTCCTAGAACAGAAATCTACTGCAATATAGTGACCTTGTGGAGCCATTTAATGAAATAAGGAAAAAGAGTACCAAGTTTCAATGGACGACAAGACAGGAGATTACTTTTGAAAAATTAAAAAAGCAGTCATAAACAAAAAACCTTCAGCCCAGTGAAAGAATTGACGTTAACTACAGATGCCAGTAACAGTGCTATAGACGCAATATTATTGCAGGAGGATCACCCTGCTTATCTAGAAAACTAACATTGGAGAAGGCAAATTATTTGAATATTGAGAAGGAGGCATTGGTGATTGTGTAGAGCACAGAAAGAGCTATGAATTTTTTGTTGGGAAGGAAATTTCTATTAAAATCTGATCATAAGCCTTTGGAATTTATATTCAACCCCAGAAGAGAGTTGCCAAAGGTCACATTTGCCAGGATATTAAGATGGGTGATTAAACTTATTCCATTCGACATCGTATATATTAAAGGAAATACTATTCCACATGTGGATGCATTATCTTGGTTAAATTTTGAGAGTAAAAATGTTGAAGTAAGTGAAAATTGTGAGGACAGGATTTTGCACTGAATAGAAATGGCTTAGGTTAGGAAGTAGCCAGGATCCAGTGTTGAATAGAATTATGGATAGAATAAAGAGAAACACATGGAGTAATGGCTTTATGGCTGAGAGGCCTTATAAAGAGTCAAGACACAAATTAACAATAAAAAAAGGAATTACATGTAATGGAGATATCATAGTACCTCCACAGTTGCCAAGAAAAAAGTAATTAAAGCCATGCATGATGATATACATGGAGGTATATTGGCTACGCAAATGAGGTTAAAGGCATGGTGATCAGGTTATTCAAGAGATGTGGAAGAGTATGTTGAAAAATGTCCAAAGTGTGCAGAAATAAAGAAATTTAGGCAAACTAAAATTCCCTCTTGGCCAAAGAAACTGGAGCCGTGGACAAGAGTGTATATGGATCATACATTAAAAGGTATAGGACTATTTCTGATATTAGTCAACTCATATTCAGGTTGGTTTGAAGTTAATAAAGCAACTACTGTGAAGTGTGTGTTGAAGATAGTGTTTTTGAGAAGTGGAGTTCTAAAACCTTGGTCTTTGACAATGCATCTGAATTTGTGAAGAAAAGTTATGTGCATGGTTATAATGTATTTGTGGCATTCCATACAAAACACCACCTTACCACCCACAGTCAAATGGAATGGCAGAGAGAGTGGTTCAAATGGTAAAATGGGATTAAAAGCATTCTCTCCAGTGGATTGTGATATAGAGAGTTATTTAACCAGACTGCTAAGTTATAGAGCTATTCTGCATGTAGGCAGAAGACAAAGCCCATCTGCATTGATGGGAAGACAAATAAGAGCTCCGATTACCATGTCATTTGCAACAAATGAAAGTGTGCAGTACAGAAAGAACAAGGATTAAAGTCCTGAAAAGGTGAATTTTGTGGTGCAAAAGGGATTTAACACGGCTGTGTTAACAAAGAATGGACATGGCATACTGGCTCATGAAGGCTAATTTAGAATGACAAGAGAGTTATGGAAAAGGAGAAAGACCAATTTAGAATGACATGAAGTTATGGAAAAGGAGAAAGAAGAGGAAGCAGAAGAACAGGCGACACAAGAAAGGATGAATGAATCCAGTATTGAAAGTGATCAGGAAGATCACCAGAGATATGAAAGTGAAGAACACAAGAGGGAGGAGAGAATGAATGTATGCAGTAGTAGTGACAAACAATCTGGGGATGAGAGTGACCGGAGGTATCATGATGATTTAAAGGAGAATCAGATAAAACCTAGATCTTCCATAACAAGAAATAAAGTGATTCAGTCTCCCAGGCTTGTTCGTAGAAGTCAAGGATCAACTAAAGGTAAAAAGCCTCTTAGGTTCAGGGAGGTGTAGTGATATGTAAATTAGGTACTGTATAAAAGCCAGTATCGCCATACATATGGGGGAGTTATCTTCTCTTGACAAGACTACACCTCTCAGAGAGAATCATAGCAGTACTATTTAAGTTGTACTATAGGTTATTTTTAAAGGTAATCTCATTGGTGGGTGTGGTGGAAGGTCACGCTTCATCTTTGGGTGTAACATTGTGCCAATATACAGCTTCTATCACTGAGTATTGTTTTCCTGTGGCAATTCACATTATGCTTTGGTGACAAAATTCAACTATCTCA
>OZ038486.1:13724676-13729676 GCA_964036315.1 Acanthosepion esculentum | reverse complement strand
TTGTAAAAATAAAATGAATTAATTTCCTTGTTTAGAAGAATTTTATAGGCAGAACACCCACTGAGCACTAGTAGCTAAAAAGAATAATATTTACTTTGGGTTTTAAAAAAATGACTTAATTTTATTAACATCTGAAAGTCTTTTTCAATAGTGTTTCTTTGAATATAGTCACTCAGTAGTGATATTAAAATGAAACTGAAATCATTCGGTTTCGTAAAAAATTTCTATGCAGTGGATCACAGAGCTTATTCAGCTTCATACATATTTTCAGAAAACCTCAACTTCTGATTGGTCAGTTAATATTTAAATCATATTCTCAACTATGTTCGAATAACATTGACCTTGTTTTTGACCTTGACTAAAAAATAATTCCGCCCCAAATCTGTCAGTGCCTTTCAAGCCTGTCACATGATTATGTTGATTGTAAATACCACACATCTCTACCTAATACAGCTTATAATTTTAAAAATCAAAGATCTCAACATTCATCAAGTGGTTGGTAGGTTAATGCATCTTTAAAATTTTGTTAGCAAAGAGATTTCACCATTTTATATCATTAACTTTACTAATTTACTTTTTGTATGAATGATTCCTTGTAATATAAATTGAACTGCACCACATATTCGACTATATATATATATATATATATATATGTATATATATATATATATATATATATATATATATGAGAAAAAAATGAGAGAATAGTTTTTATGCTAATGCATTTTATTCCTTGAGGAACTTTATTAAGGAACAAAAAGTGTTCCTTTATTCAATTTGTCTTTACATATATATTTTTTATCTCTATGTATATATTGATATAGATAAATCTTAGATTCTAGAAAAAGTAGAATTACATAATTCATGTTCAAAGTTTTTGATGCTATGGCAAGTGAATAATAATTTCTGGATCAAAGAAAGAAATTTATCCATTTCAGTTTGGATTCTCACAAGTAATATGGCTGCAGCAAGTAGTGTCCCTGTAGAAACTTTGGTTTTTATGCATTCCAAAGCAAGTGACAGTTCAAAAGATGGAGAAAATCCAAGGATTACTGAGATATGTATGCGAGCTGTTAGCCGAAAACACTTCCTGTCGAGAGCACTGAACAAGCATGAGAATACGATCAAGCTTGTTGCCATGCCTAAAGATGAAAAAGAACAAACTGTTTCAAGTGAGTTAAAAAGGATTTCTCATTTTTTAATTTTTTTTCATCTTGTTATTTCTTTAGATTATATCTTTTTTTTTTATTTATCTCCCAACCTTCCTGCTACTTTTTTTTGAGTGTTGAAGTGTAAAAAAGAAAAAAAAAAGAAAGAAAAAAGAAGGAAAAAGCTGATTAAATATTTAAATCAGTTAATATTTCTAGTGAAGTAGTGGTATGATTGCAAATGGAAGTCTGATTGCAAATGGAGGTATGATTGCAAATGGTGGTATGATTACAAATAGTGGTATGATTGCAAATGGAGGAATGATTGCAAATGGTGGTATGATTGCAAATTGCAGTATGATTACAAATAGTGGCATAATTGCAAATGGAGGTAGATTGCAAATGGTGGTATGATTGCAAATGGAGGTATGATTGAAAATTGAGGTATGATTGCAAATGGTGGTATGATTGAAAATTGAGGTATCATTGCAAATTGAGGTATCATTGCAAATCTTTGCATTTTTTAAAAAGTATATTTCCTTCCAAGCATGTTGAAAAAAACCACTAAGATGCAAGGGGTGTGAAAGAAACTGAGAAAACCTTATTGGGGAAAGGGAACGATAAAACGATAGGATTCAAGGGGACAAAAGATGATGATTGATATTGCATTAAAATTTTTGAAGATCGTTGTTGACATGAACGTAAGAAACAGGAAGAAATTTCCACAAGTGAGAAGTGTGATGGAAGAAGCTATTAGCATAAAACTCTAAACATTGATATTATGAGACCTAGTTGCCAATCTAGTACTGCACTTGAAAGATACCAAAGAGGAAAGCTCATCAGAACAATTGCCATGGCTTGAATTAAGAATTATTGAAGAATTTAGTAAATACATCAATACAGTCGGGGGGTGCATAAAACAATGATATGTCTTTGCTCCACATTTCTTCAACCTTTACAGTGAGACAATCTCGAGAGAATTAGAAGTCCTACCAGGATTTATTATTGACAGACACAATCTTAACCGTGTAAGATATGCAGACGACACAGTGTGTTGATAGCATAAACAGAAAGAAAACTACAGGAATTCTTAGAAAAGGTAGCAAGAGAAAGTAAGAAGAAAGGACTAATCATCAGTTGTAAGAAAAAAATTGAATATATGATTATCTGCAAGATGTGAACTACAAACTGAAGATACCAAAACAACTAACTTTCCAAATTGGTGCCTTGACTACATGAATTTATGTGTAAGTACTAAATTGATAACAAGGTCCTACCGTCTTCTTGTTGAACGAGCTAAATGCAACAGTATATTCAATTCCATTAGTTTCTTCTCTCACACTTCTCGCCCAAGAAACTCTCTTCCGGTATCTTTCTTCTCTACCATCTACAATTATTTAAATACAACACTAATTACCATCTTCTGTCTTCCAAAACCATGTTCTTTTATTGTCCTTTCTACTCACTTCTCTTTCTCTTTCAATCCCAGTAACCCATAGTGTCTTAGCAGCATTATCACCTTGCTTGGGGTGAGATAAGTCACAAAAGAGAATGAAAAAAATAGAACTAAAATTTAAATATCTGGGAAGTGTTTTAACAGAGGATGGAAAAATTTGTCCAAAATCTGAAAGTCCATTCAGATAGCGAAAGAAGCCTTCGAAAATCTAAGCATAAAGAAGCAAGAAAATATTAGAAACAAATAAGTGTGCTAAACTGCGATATAATATCAGCTCTCCTATGTGGCAGTGAATGATGGATAATCCTACAGAAGAGGAAGAGTCTTGAGGCAGCAAAAATGTGGTTCTACAGAAGGATGCTGAGCATCCCATAAACTAAAAATGTGAGTAATGAATAAGTTTTAAGGAAAATGGAAATAAAAAGGACACTTATACTTAGAATCAGAAAGAGAAGTGAAATTTCTGGGATACATAATGAGGAAAGATGGCTTGGAGAATTTGATATTCACAGGAAATATTAAAGATAAAAAGGAAACAACAAATAACCTACCTAATGATCTTATGGAAATGAATAGCAGAATATGAACTGGAAATGATGATGATGAAAAGACAAAACTCATTAAGAGCTACAATAGATTGAAAATTGTCAAGAGCCATAATCACCCACATCCTGAAGGTAGATGGCATATAGATGAAAAAGAACATTTGTGGAAGTTTTCAGATTAATAATATTGAGGACAACAAAAGAATATACAGAAGAAGACAGCTATGCTAAAAGATTAATCGATAAATAAATTACTTCTATTTTAATTGGCTTTAATATGATTTGTTAAGATGTTAGAAAAATTTCCCTCAATTCAGGTCACCCTGACAAATTGATGAAAGGTCAGCATAATTCTGGAGAATAAAAAAATGAAAGTATTCTGGGAGAGACCTCATGATTTGAGTCAAATAAGATTGGTTGATGTATTTATCTTTTATGGCTTATCAACCTTTTGCAAGTTATTTAAAGCCAGAAAATATTTTTAGATTATAAGAATTTTGTAGGTAAATAATAATGATTTACTGATAAAGTCTTACTAATTCATTCATACATGGGAGGTGGATTCGTACCTTTTATAAAGGTATTTGTGCATAAGTGAACCCAACTGGAATTGGAACTTGGCTTTCTAATTTCGATTTCCAAGTTGTTACCGATTACACCAGCCACACATCCAAGCTAACAGCATTTGGTATTCTCAAGTGGTCACCCATCTAGGCACTGACCAGGTTTCATATTGCTTAACTTTGGTGATTATATGAGAACCAGTGTTTTAATGTGATTTGGTTGTAAGCCTTGAGTCCAATAAGAAAAGCCTGATAAATATATGTTTGATAGTTGTTGCCTATAGAAGTAATTGCTGTATGTCAATTTTGACACTTTTTTATGCTTATATAGATGCTGAGAAGGTATGCACAAAGAAAAGTGATTGGTTAAAAAATATAAATTTTTATGTTGAATTCTGATTGGCCAGAATAAATGCATGATTTATTTTTTATTTTAATGATGATTTTAAATCTCTTCAAATCAATAAAACTCATTTAGTGTTGTCACTTAGTCCTTGTAAGTATAAATGAGCAATGTATTCCATTCAACAAATCTTAGCTTGCAATGAAACAAATAGATAAGAGTATGAGACATGGTAGGTGTGCAATACAATATCTATCTACAAATATACAAATACATTGTTAGTAAAAGGTACTAAAACTAAGTTGTCCATGTGGCCATATATGTTATGAAACCTCTGAGACTTTCATGTCTCTAGTCAGATTGTCAGGGAAAGTATAAATTATAGCAGAGTCAAGGGCAGATAATTAAGTCTTGTAATGCTACAACACACCTGAATAGATCAATTTTTCAGCTACAATGTACAACATAGGATCATGGCTAAATGATAACCCCAAATTAGTTTCCTTTATTAATATTAATTTATTGGCTGCTTGTTTAAATCCAAATCACACTAATTGGCTGAACATCGTCGACAGTTATTTGGCATGTATGTGAGTTTGTTTTTTTTTCTTTGGTAAACTTGGAGATTTGTGCTGGCTAAAATGCAGATTCTAAAAAGGATGATTTTTCTCATTGACACCATTATTATTTTAACTATCATCACTCTTCAACAATGTTTATTCTTTTAAAAAGCTATCATTTGATTTGTAATAAAATCTAAACATATGATGAAAGTGAATTTTTATATTTTTTCTACTTGAGAATTTACAACAGAAAAATTAAACACTACTTATTTATTAGATTGTTTATTTTCAAGAATAATTTTTTATTTACAAAATTCTGAAAACTAATTATCATTTACCAATTTCTAAGGAAATATGAAAACAAATTTTTATTCATAAATTT
>OZ038486.1:13697176-13707176 GCA_964036315.1 Acanthosepion esculentum | reverse complement strand
TCTTGATTTGGTTGCCTGCCAATTTCTGGATTTACATAATGACATGCCACGTGCAACATCTTTTTCATTCAGCACACCACCATTTTTGGATTTTACTCACCAGTCCCAAATCACTTCATTCAAGTGATTTGAGTTTAACTTATCCTTTCATCAAGGACCATAACACACAAACATTTCCAAAGACTTACCACTCAAGTGTGGTTACCTTGCTCCCTTTTCAGGACTATTAATCTAACCACATTTGCATGTCTACACATTCACACTTTGGAACATTTTTATGTGTTTTTAATATTTCCCCCTTACCAAGTAGTGACTCCTATCAGTTCTTACAAATCAACAAATGTACATATTTGGAATTAAGTTGTTGATTATTTGCTAATAATAAAACTTTGGCCTTTTTATTAAGAACTCTGACTTTTGTTGTAATTCAGTTTTTGATGTCAGTATCTTCTTGCATATTCCTTATATTTATAATAATAATCTTGAACATCAAGCCCTTTGTAGGCCATTACAAAAACTTGAGGGTCTTACGTGATTTCTTGCAAACTGATTTATTTTGATTAATCATTGCAGTTATAGGAAATTTTATGATGAAAAAGGCCAAGAATTATAGTCACTGCCTAGCATTTAAGTCCATACAAACCAGCCAAAAGGTGGCCAAGACTACAGTATTGTGAGGCCTTAGGGTTGCTCACTGAAAGTCCTTGCAGGGACACCTATCCATGCATTACTTGGCACTGCAAAAAACCCTGATATTATGCATCTGTTAACCAGAGCAGCCTTTCTAAGCACTACCAAAGATTTTGGGCTCTTTGCTACAAGTCTCATCAATATGAAGAGTTGTTGTCCCTAGTCAGTCATATTACCAAAAAGTTAAGGCAGCTATTCTTATTGAGGCCTCAAAAGAGGAAACTAGAACCCCAATCCTAAACTAGAGACAAGCGATAAACCTCTAGACCTGTTCAAGTGATGAAGAAAGAGTGTGAACCAGGTGATAGGTGAACCTATCTATTCCTATTACAAGAATAAATAATAAAAAGAGAACAAAGAAAAATGAAATCTCTGTGAGTGTAAACAGAGGGGTTCAAAGCCAAGAATTTAATTTTGATCATGTAAGGATCAAGTACATGTATTTAGGTAGGGTTAATGAGGGAACAGTCAGTATATAATTAAGTATTAAGTTTTAACTTAATATAAACTATCTATCAAAGCAAAACATCAGGAGAATACTAAACTAACCTTATTACCAAAAATTTTAAAAAATTATAAACTGCCATGAACTTCCTATAAAACCTCCAAAACATATTTTAAATGCCTTCTTTGACATTAAATTCTTGATTTTATTTGAAAGATAGTAGCCTAAAGCTAAGATATATTAAAATACAAATTAATTTCCATGTGTAAATAATGTTTTTAGGCATTTTTAAAACATTGGCACATTCCCTGATCACAAAGTGAACCGGCATTCGCATTAGATAGCGTAATTATTACTTTTTGATTAAAACATAATAAAAATAAAGGTTATTTATGCACAGCGATCTCTGATGTCATAGGTCACAATTCTAATTTTCTATGTAACCTCTTGAAAATTAAAAAAAAAAAAAAAAGGAATATGGAACACCAGCAGTGCAATAATCAAGAAATTAGTATTTTTATGTTTAAACATAACGGAAAGCACGCATTGTCTTTTTCACCCTAGACAGATGCAATAACAACACAAACCATCGCAAACACTAACCTCAAACTGTCACAGCTGAACCTTAAAAAACTGATAACACGAACCACAAGTGCGGCATCGTGTTCTAGGACACAACCTTCTTAGAACCACCACAAGTCACAAGAGAAGATGCTCGACTGTTTGTACCATTGTGTCGGCTCTTATAATCAAAGCAAAACAAATAGTTTAAACTTTAAAAATGTTTTTTTTTTTTTTTACGAAACTTAGTAATGATACTTTTTGAGTGTATTGCTATTTTTTATTTTCTTAAATGTCTGATTTCATAATAATTGTACCCAAATTAAAAAAAAAACTAAGTTAATGAAGGCTGTAATTCAGAATTATTTCCTTTTTTGAACATCCATACAAAAAAAAAAAGAAAAAATAATGTAAGATAAAAAATAAATGAAAAAAAAAAAGAAAGTTCTTTTAAAAAGGGTCCACACTCGAAAATGGCATTTTTAAACTTTACGTTTTTTTTATCATTCAAAGATTTAAAAAAAATTCTTATTACGAACAGTAACGAGGTGAATTTCAAAATGACACTGATGAAAAATTACAAGTAATTTTCTTTTTAAATAAATATTAAATAAGTGTTAGTGTAACTACAGTTTTAGTAATTTTTACCAGTATAAACTTCTTAAGTATTTTTTTTTTTTACGCTTTTTAGTTTTTTCTGTTTTATTTTTTAAATTATTTTTTTTGTGAATGTTCGGGACGAATTCTCTGTATGTTCCGTTCACACTTTGCATTAACTGAAGTTCTTCGGGAATTTTACTTACAGTAACTTTAAAAAAAAAAAAAAAATCTCCCACCCTCTAAGTACCCCCGATTGAAAAGTGGGTGGAACAGGATAAAAATTAAGTTTTATTCGTTAATGAATAAATATTGAAAATTTCGTTTGAAAATTCCATGATTTTTTTTCTTTCATTTCGGAAAAAAAAAACGCATCCATTTCTTGTTTGGTGGCACCGATTTTAAACGTTGGGAAGTGAGAAGAGACACCAATCAATGCCAATCCGATTCTCGCTTATTAAGAGATTTTCATACAAAACAAAAAAAGTAAAGAATGAAGTCGGCACAAAAATCCCAATAAACATTTTTCTTTCAAATTTCTTCGCTCATACTTTTATTGGCCAGTTGCTACAGTTTTTAGCAGCATTGCCATTTAAATTAATTAGAATAATGTCAAGTCTCACCTTGCTTAATGTTAAGCAAGGTGAGAATTGAAATTCGAATAATAAAATTTAAAAAAATAAATAAATAAAATAAAATGACTAACTAAATAAAAAAAAAATTCAAACTAGAGAAATGAAATAGATAAAAATTTTTTTCAAATTATACAGACGAATAATACGCAGGAAACTTATCTATTTGATCAGACAAACGGAAACCATGTTTGGGTGAGTTTTTTTTTTTTTGACAAGTGGCCATGGTGTGTAAAAGAGAAGAATTTTTTTCTCTCTCTCTTTTTTAAACGACTAAGTAAGTAAGATCGGATAGTAGTAGTTTCACCAATTCGATTCTAAATTTACTATTAATTTTTTAACTAGACACAAAGTCCTAAAATTTCCTATAAATAAAATATCAAAATAAAACTTTCTTTCAAGTTTCCTCAATCATTTAAGATTTTTTTTTGAATTATCTTCCATTATGTTTTTCAAACCTACTGTTCGAAACGATTGTTTGTTTTTTTTTTCAGTTTTTCCAAATGCTGGGCACTTTTTCATTTTAGTTCGTGTTTATAATTATTTGCATTTTAGTTTCGTCTTCTGTCTAAATCCCACGAATGGGACAAGTTGATGGGGGGGGGGGAATAACCAAAATTAATATTCATTAAACTAAAAACAGAAAAAAGTATTTTTTAAAATGATAAAATAAGCAAACAGCAAAAATCAAAATGATTCAAGCTGATAATTAAGAAA
Source organism: Acanthosepion esculentum (assembly GCA_964036315.1). Lineage (NCBI taxonomy): Eukaryota > Metazoa > Mollusca > Cephalopoda > Sepiida > Sepiidae > Acanthosepion > Acanthosepion esculentum. Next base: position 13,703,534 of record OZ038486.1, on the reverse strand, counting down.
TCTCTTAAAAAAATTACTTTTTCTTGCCTCAGTTTCTTTTTTTAAAATTGTTCTGCTGAATAACTTTTTTTTCTCTGAAAAGGTGGACCGTTTATCTCGCCGACACCCCGGTGCACTTTAATATCGGTCATCATGTCTCCACCCACGTTTGTGGGTGGTGTGGTTGAATTGAATTTTACACGAACTGACTTTTATTACCACTGTGCATTGAAATTCCCTAAGCTAATAAATTTATTGAATAAATCACACATACATAGGCTGGAAATTTATAATTTAAAAAAAAAAAAATGACCTGTTTCACTTTATGTCAGTTCAGTGTCACCTTTAACAAAATACTGTTACAGTGTTACACAATGACGAGTATTAAAAAAAAAAAAAAAAAGTGTAAAAATCAAATAAAAAACAGAAGCGGTAGGAAATTGAATGAGGTCATCACACTAGATGCCAGAAAGTTCGAAAGTCTTGTCATCCCCCTTACCTTTCTTCCAAATTGTAGGAACTCGTGTCAACCACCTGGAATAGAAAATTATACAGTGTGACCCGGATATAAGAGAGATTCTCTCTGGTCCCAAATTAGAGCCTGTGTTAATGTATATATAATAGACCAAATCCGGATATAAGATACTTCTTCTCCGGTCCCGACAACTCTCTTGTATCCGGGTTACCTGTATTATGTAAGTAAGGGTGACAAGACTTTCGGACCACCCTGTACTTTGGTCAATCGTCGTCACTTATTTCAAAAGTAAAATATTTTAAGTGTAAAAAATAGACATGCATACGAGCAATCGATTTCTCTGGACTGCTTTCTTTTTATTTAGCAGGCAGTGGTAATAAATTTATGAAATACTAGGAAAGGAAGGATTCGAAGGAATGATTGATCGTAAACAAGTACAAGGTAAAGGAAAGTGGAAAGAAAGGACTAACTTCGAAGAATTTTGATTTACTGATTTGTCTTCTCTTTCTAAGAACTTTGAATTCTTGACCGTTACTCGTCTGAATTGCACTATGTCATTTGGACTTAAAAATCAAATCAATAAATCTTTGGCTGATCAAAATAATAGAAATCCTGAAACGTGTATTAACATTCGATAAAAAAAAAAACATTAGAGTTTTTTTGGGCTACAATTATACCGTGACGTAGGAATAATTTTAGGGTCTTTGTCGTAAGTTTTTTGTTTTTTTTTTTGTTTCAGTCCAGGCACTGTAGCACAATCTGTAATATGGAGGTTCTCTTTGTCGGGCCTATCTATATTTAAACTCAATCTTGCAGTGGCTTTGAGTGTTGATTCAAGTAAGCTTGCGTTTTTTGTACAATGTAGGTACTGCTAAAGATTTAAGCTAAAAAACGAAAACACATTTAAAATAATTTAAATGTTTCCTTTTTAATAAAATGTCGGTTCTGCTTCAAGGATAATTGTAGCCTAGAGCTAATTTATAAAAAAAGAAATATAATTTTATACATTTCAATAAGGTTTTAAAACACTTTTTTATTTCAAAATGTTCTTACGGTCAATTTTTATCATCATTGATCTGCTGCCATTTTAACTGAAAAATGCTAAGAGAAAATTTGAGACACTTTTAAAAATCTACTGAAAATCAAATATCTATCTTATGTTTCAAAGAAAATTAGTAAAATTAAGACTTAAACGGAATTTTTGAAAAATATTTCTTATACGTATATATTTCTTAAAATACAGCAAAAAAACATCTATTAATATCTCACTATCAGTTATTTCCCTTTAACTCAACTCTTCAAGCTTTTGTCCACCTCTGCTGTAGCCAGGTATTGAACTCACAACTCTTGGGTCAAATCACTGGATTACTTCAACCAGCGCTTTTATCCATTAAGCCATGGGATATTCAGAAGAGGCGTGGCATGTTGAACTAGAACAATCGATCCCAATGGATGAAATAAAGAGTTCTGTTCAAAATTCCAATCACCTGAAGAAGGCTGGAGTGTACAATGGCTGAAACATCATGAATATGGCAACAAAGATGAGGACAACACTCCAAACAATAACAGAAATTGTTTTGATTTATTTTTTAAAATAATCATTTTTAACTTTCAATAACGAATAAGGTAGGAATATAGGTTTTATTCTACAAATAAAATTATTTCTTTATGAAACGTTGAATATTTTTTTAATATTAATAAGTATAAAATGAAGTCATATCCATTACATTTATTCTATATTTATTGCAATTATTCGATGTTGTGAAATATTTAACTGTACAAAATCAGTTTTTTTTAAAAATTATTTTAAGAAAATTTATTACCAAAGAACATCCTACTATAAAAGGAAAAAAAAAAGAAGCAAACTAGTGAAAATTGATAAAGACTTATTGAATTGATATTGTTTATTCATAGCTATCGTTTTGCTTTCTTTCAGCTACTAATGCAATAGATTATTCTAGACACATCCAAACATTATAAATAATTATTTTTAACATTATGTAACCAATGGAGGTAATTCAAAATTGTTGAATTATCCCTATTTGATCTGTACAAAAAATAATTTAACAGCTGAAAAAATAAAATAAAATTCTTTTCAAAATATTTCTGATGTGCAAATGGCATTAAACTTTACATTTTTCAATGTTTCAAATACATTTTTATTTAATTAAAAAGGTTTCTTTTTGTCCCAAGATAATTCAAACCATAACCGTTACCACCCACCCAATAACCGTTAGAATAATACAACAGACCTACCCATAATGCATCACTGATCAACATATATATAAATAATTGAACAAAAACACAATTGCGTATAAGCATGAAACAAACTGTTGCTGCTGAGTGTTGACCTCAATGTCCATTTTTATATTTACATATGCTCTATCCCTGATATCAAGCCCTTTAACTCATAAATATAGCATACCTTAAAACTATATATATATATATATATATATATATATATAAAACAATGGATTTATATTTATCCATCTGACAGATTTTTATCACTTTAAAATGTTATTTTTAGTGGTTACTCATATTTGAGTAGATGCTCTGTTTATTTGTTAAATAAAGGGAGTGTCTACTCAGATATGAATATCAGCTAAAAGTAATGTTTAATGTGATAAATATATACAAGTCCACCCCCAAAAATATATACGCACTTCAGGAATGGAAAAACTTGTGTATCTGTATATATACAGTGTAACCCAGATATAGGAGAGTTGTCGGGACGGATATGAAGTCTCTTATATCCGGGTTTCTCTTATATCCGGGTTTGGTTTATTTTATATACATTAACACAGGCTCTAATTTGGGACTAGAGAAAATCTCTGTTATATCCGGGTTTCTCTTATATCCGGGTCTCTTATATCCGGGTTACACTATATATATATATATATATATATATATATATATATATATATATATATATATATATATTATGGTAATACTAAATTTTTCAGACATAACGAGATTAATACATGTTACCTTTGGACTCTACAATTAAAAGAGATGCTCAAAATGATTGCCTTTATCTTCCAGACATTAGTATGGCAAATGGCAAACTACTGCTTGGGCAACATTAGCTAAAATGTACAGTGTGATTGATGCACATGCATTTTCAATTTCTTGTCTAAGGGCCACCACTGTAATCAGTTTTCTGTGATACACAACATCCTTTAGGGTATCCCCTAGATAAAAATCGGCAGGTGTTAAATCACGCAAATGGTGGTGGGGGGGATCAACCGCACATCCTCATCCTAGCCAGTGTCCTTACAAATTCTTATTCAGATAAGCTTGCACATCTTGCTGGTTTTAGCAGCGGTGACCCATCTTGTTTAAAGAAAAATTCATCATTTCTAGAAAGTTCATATATGGTAGGGTTATTGCAATTTGATAAAACTACAAAAGGCAAGTTTTTCTTTTCTTGAAGTGTGTACACATTTTTTTGGCCAACTCTGTTTATATATTTCTAAAGAATTAATGGATTTCATTTCCAACCTGATATTTCTTATTATTTTAAATGTTATATTTAGTGAATACTCGACTGGGAAACACATTTTCTTAATGAAGACTCGTGAATGCAGAGGCCAGTAGATGTAAATTTACACTGTTTAAGAAGCAAATAAAAAAAAACTAAAGAGAACAAAACAAAAGAAACAACAAAATCATGGATGTCTAATGAAACATGCGTATCCACTATAATGTTTAAAATAGTAATATATATATATATATATATATATTATGTCATTCATAGACAGTACTGTTTCGCTGTATCACAGCTCCTCAGTGCAACTAGACTTCCGAATGCCTCAAGCCAGGATTGAAACACAACTAATTTGGTGTCAGCCAGAGCTATCTTCACTCGGTAGAGTTACACAACTAAATCTAGCGTATTGTTTTTACAAAGGTAAACAAATGCCAATCAGCCAAAGAACTTCATTCATTTTACTGAAGAGCTTTGCATTAGTGCAGGTGGCTGTTGTTTATAGAATTAGCTTATCACTCAACAGTGCTCAATTGAAATGTATTTTCAAGAGCTAAATTATGTCATTCACAGACAGTACTGTTTCGCTGTATCACAGCTCCTCAGTGCGAATAGACCTCCGAATGCCTCAAGCCAGGATTGAAACACAACTAATTTGGTGTCAGCCTGAGCTATCTTCACTCGGTAGAGTTACACAACTAAATCTAGCATATTGTTTTTACAAAAGTAAACAAATGCCAATCAGCCAAAGAGAGATAGATAGATAGATAAAAATATCAAGTGGTAAGGATAATACAAGTAGGTCTTTTTAATATAAAATATTAAAAAGATAGCTCCATGAAGAGAGCTCAATGTATTTACATACAAAGCAATTTATCTGTCGAAATAAATTTATTACCGAATTCTTGGATGATGTGTTTGTTTCCTTCTTGATGTATGAAGCAATCAGATGTCTAGCCACACTGATAAGCTGTGATACAGCGAAACAGTCTTGTATGTGGATGACTATGTTATGCTCTCATTATGCAATTGAGCACTATGGAGAAAAGGGTAATTCCAAAACAGTAGCTGTCACTGCTATTAACGCTCCGCTCTTCATTAATGAATTGAGCACTCTGGCTGCTGGCGTTTGTATACATCCATATATAATATGTTAGAATTTTCCTTTCTTTGCTGTGTGCTGATAACTTAGGGGAAGGATCTTTGACTGATGCCAAATCAATTGGGTTTCGATCTCAGCTTGAAGCAATCAGATGTCTAGCCACAAAAATGAGCTGTGATACAGTGAAACAGGCTTGTATGTAGATGACTATATATATATATATATATATATATATATATATATATATATTATTATAAATTTTTCATATAAACAAAAACAATTATTTACTCACGACAAAGATACAACTTCGTTTCGATGCATTTAGTTGCACCTCGACTGGTGAGAACCAAAAAGGTTATGAACAATTTTCTTATGTAAGCAGGCTGCACATGGAACATCCCTTCCTTTTTTATTAATTGTTTGAAAAAAAAATTAGGTACATTTTGAGAGGGGACATATAAGAATAAAGAAAAAATAGGAGAGGCAAAAGGGTGACAGAGTGAAGCAATAGTATTTGCTGATATCAGTCGAGGTGCAACTAAATGCACTGAAACAAAGTTGTATTTTTGTCATCAGTAAATTGTTTTTGTCTATATGAAAAAATTATAATAAATAATTATTGCTCTACTATCGGTATTGAGCCCTCTTTTGAATTAATGCTGTGAACATTAGAATTTATATATTATTTTCATTCTCATTACATTCATATATATGTGTGTGTGTGTGTGTGTGTGTGTATATATATATATATATATATATAGCATAATGAGAAGACACGTATACTTTCTTGATATGTATATAATATGGATAAAACAACTGAAAAGTTGCAAATTAAAAGAAAAAAAATTGAATGTTTTTTTGTGAAAGTATTTATTTATATGTTTTTATATATATATATTTGATATTTCAGATTGCCTCGACCTTTCCTCAGAAATTAATTAAATAACTGTATTCGGAAGTTTGTTTACAAGTAGCGTCCGTCGCAAGACGCGGACGTCACGTGATGTGGAATGCAACTGTGTTTGAATATTTCTAACGTAAATCTAACGATAATATTTTAGATGTTGTTTAAAAAGGTTTTTTTAACTATATCTTAAGAAATTTTTTAACAATTGAAATATTTATACAGATTTAAAATACCCAAGTCTTTGTTTAACCCTAGTTTATATGTGTCTAATTTTAAAATCCAGTATTTCAATTTTTTTCTGCGTGTGTATGTGGAACTAAATTCGGAGTCTATCAATAAACATTTATAGTTGTCTAATGAGTGTCTTGATTGATTAAAGTGTTCAGCTATGGGGGGAATAAGGATTGT
>OZ038486.1:13487176-13692176 GCA_964036315.1 Acanthosepion esculentum | reverse complement strand
GTATTTTCTGGTGTATAATACAACTTTAGTATAATACAAACTTATGTCTCCCAAGCTCAAAACAGGGAATGAATTACATTCTTGAATATAATAAATGACCCCTCACCATAGCTGATGCTAACCTCCAGGAAAGTGACTCATTGTGGCTTATCGGGCTAACGTTCTCAGCTGACATGAAATGGAAAAACTATATTGAATCCATTGCTAGATCAGCTGCTAAGAAAGTCGGTTCACTGTATCGTGCGAGACAATTTTTCTCTCTGGAATCTATCGTTGCTATCTATAAGACATGCATACTAAGATTATTGCTGCCATATATGGTCCAGTGCCCCTACTATTTACCTAGAGTCCCTTGATAAGATCCAAAGAAGAATCAGCAATATTATTAGCCCTGATCTGGTGGCTCAGATTCAATGATTTGCTCACTGCTGTGAGGTTGCTTCACTGTCTTTTTTATAAATACTTTCATGGTAATTGTTTAGATGAGTTCTTTGCTATGGTACCTAGAGCTTTTGAGTTTAAGAGCAGTATTAGACTGGCATCAAGATCTCATCACATTACAGATGAGCTGGCTTATATGCAACCGTAAGTTCTATGTTAACAGTTTCTTTTCTTGCATTTCTCATTTGTGGAACTCCCTTCCGGCTCCATGCTTTCCAGCCAACTTTAGTCTGCAAAAATTTAAATACAATGTCAATTGCTATCTACTGTCCTCCTGATTACTCTTTACTCTTTCTGCTCATTATTAATGTACCTGTTCCTAATTACTTCACACCCTGTAACCCCTTGTATCTTAGTGGCTTTACTGCCTTGCTTGGGGTGATACCGATAAAAAAAAAAAAAATGATTTCCATAGTACAGCCATCCCTATATAATTTTTTAAAAGTTGTACCATGTTATCTATTAAAATCTCAATGTCATACATATATTACACGAAAATATTTAATTTTTTACAATATTAAAGAATAGAAATTAACTGAATGTTTAACCATTGCCTGTTTCTTTCAATAAAACATGGCAGATCTTATATATTCCCTTTATTAATTTTTATAATCAATTTTGATAAATTTCCTGTCTTTGAGACAAAAGATGTTCATTTACAGTGATTTCCAAACAACTAGTGATGATATATCAAATACCTTTTGTAAATTATTGTTATCAATACAGGACTACTTTGTGTTTCATTATCTATTGTGACAACTGAGTGTCTTTGTAATCTTGCTGTTTCAATTAAGAGGTTTTTTTAAGCTGAGTAAAAATTTCTGAAAAACATACTGGTGTATAATACGGCCCTCTCATTTTGCCTTTAATATTCATTCAAAATTTCTCTGGTTCTTGGCCTTTTGAGAAAAAAAATCTTCAATCTTTTCCATGATAGTCCATTGGTATATCATTCCTTCTATCCAAAAAGTCTTCTTATTATTTACCAGTAACAAATGGCGTCACACAAAGAACAAATATTGCTGATATATCTAATACCTTTTGTAAACTGTTGTTATCAATACATGACCACCTTGTGTTTCATTATCTATTGTGCTGAGTGTCTTTGTAATCTTGCTGTTTCAATGAAGAGGTTTTTTAAGCTGAGTGAATATTTCTGAAAAACATACTGCTGTATAATACGGCCCTCTCATTTTGCCTTTAATATTTGTTCAAAATTTCTCATATTAGGCACAAGAAAATATGGTATATGTTAATGTAATCCAATAATTATTAGTGACTCAACTCATTCACTTTTGTGCCAGATCTGTGAGCGAGAGCACTTTCCTATAAAAAGAACTGTATTCTATATTGTTTAGCCTCCTCAATATAGTCAGTCATCAAAATAATTATTTGAAAAATCAATGTGTCTTTCCTACTAAATTCTGGAAACTGGATGGTGGGGGGCACCATGTTATATCAATATTGACAAGTTGCTTCCCAAAATTATTACTAAATCATATAAAATGCTGCAAAGTCAACTTAAAGATGTCCTATCAATATTGTTTCTAATTGCCATTAATCATTTTGATGAACAAAAGGCCAAAGATTTGGACAGGTTAATTTTGTAACAGTACAGTCTTTATCATATGTTATATGATACTCTGCTATTGTTGTGATATTTGACCTTCTTTTATATCTTCAGGTCACCATGTCAGTATGAAAAAAGACAAAAGGAAAACTTAGCTGATGTGTTTTGTCCTCTGAAGGACTTCTTCAAAGCAAATGTGACGATTTTACTTTGTAACAAGCATTTATATACAAGAGCAAAAATATTATTGATTTTTCAAAATTTGTAGGTATTGAAATGCTCATAAATATTCATCAGGTTAACTGAAAAGTCAGGCAAACTATGGAGGACATGAAGTGATGCAATTCAATGTTTAGTGAAGTAAATGATATTTTTGAATTTTTTTTATATGCAAATTAGTATTTAAATTATTTTAGTTTGGGATTAATTTATGTGTTATATATTTTGAATAACATGAGATTATGGATTTAATCATTTTTTTAATTATGTATCTCACATTTTGATAATAGAAGATCTGCCAAGAAAGGTGAAATGTTGTGAGAAGCTGGACACAAATATACCATGGATGATCTAGAGATCAAAGAACTTTCTGTATACTTTCACTTTAGTAAATTGCTTTATCTTTTAATTGAGCAGCATTTTTTTAATTGAAAATATAGTCAGACACATTAGGGTGAGCAATTAATGTATTTAGTGTGTTTTGTAAAAGATCTCTTTGTGCCCCCTATAATATTTTATTTAAATTTCTTGATGTTTCTTTCATATATTCTTTGTGGCAATCATTACAGGTAAATTCTTCCTTTTTTAGCTTATTATTTTGATTTGAATTAATTTAATTTCTTATTGTTTTAGAAGTAGTTATAACAAATTTCATGTTAAGCTTAGATATATTCTTTACAGTTGTAGTTGTGATAGAGTTAGTAGGCAAAGTAATATATCTTAATTCATTATATTTGCCCAAATGGCCAACTCCTCTATTTTGAAATATTTTATAAGCCTTCAGTTTTGTATTGAATATGAAATAATTAGGGTACGGAAGGTGCTTAAAAGTATTTTCAATGTATTTCTCCTCATCATGTAATATTGAAGGCTACACATTCTGAGTGCTCTTAAATAAAATCCAATAATTATTCCAGATTTTATTTTGTTATGGTAAGAATAGAAATTTATGAGGTCATTTTTATTAGTTGATTTGCAATGGATATTTAGGTTTAGGCCATTAACACTACAGTTTAACATAATATTTAAGAAAGGTAATGTGTTGTTTGTTTCTGTTTCATAAGTAAATTCTATCATATGTTTGACTTTGTTTAGTTTATCTACAAGGTCATGTAGTGTTGTTTTGCTGGGATATATTGGAGTATTGGAAATATAGTGATTGTTTAGGTAAATTACTCTGGAAAGGGCCAGATTCAAGAAGTACTAATAAAAGACAAGATAAAAGTGAAAATAATTTACCAAGGCAAAAGCGTTTAGAAAATCCTACTGTTTAACTCATAGATACAGGGGTGAAAAAGATGGCTTCATACCTTTCTCAAGGGCATTTGTGGATAGCTGAATATAATTTGACTGGAATTCAAACTCGGCTCTTTGATTTCTCAGAGGTACTATCCATTACACCACCCACACATCCTCTGCCATAGTAAAATTACCACTGAATTTTTCTTAGATAAAAGTCATAATCTAAAGCTAATAATCTAATTAAAATTATCAAGCAATGATTATACAAATCTTGAGACCTTTTATCCCAGGTATTAGACTTCCAAGATAAGTTTGAATTTCTTTTAAGAATGCCAGACTATCGTATCTGTTGTTGTTAATACTAATCTCGACATTCGTTAAATCTTTTCTGCCTGAAATATAATTTCTATTTAGCTGATATTATTGTTATGCTTGTCTATGCAGGCGAATATATTGGATTTGATTTAATCTCATTTAAATCAGGTTAATAATCTGCACTTTTGTGTCAGCCAGGGCAAGAAGACTTACTCTAGGTGTCCATCCATATTTACACAATAATCTGTTCATCACAGACCAATCAAAAATTACTGTCATTCTTAATCTTTCATACTCAAACCTGTACTACCTCCAAACTCCCCAACCAGCCTGATTGGGGGTCCCAGGCAGTGCTTTCTGACCCTCACTATCTTATCAAAATTTGATTTTCTTCTACCTATATTTATATATGTTTACAAATTAAACTAAGCACAACTGACTATTAAAAGGATGAAAAATTTTCACGGATTTTGATGTCATTCTGGAGTCTTTTTTTCATCTAAATTTTTTTTGCTTGTGTAAAATCTCAAAAAACACAACATAAAATTCACTATTTTTATCCATAATGTTGAATGTGTTAAATTATTCAACTTTGTAAGAAGAAAAGTTAATGTTAAAAATTGCTGCAAAACATTGTTGATTTATTTAAGATGGAATGATCTATTATGACATGCCTCTTAATTTGTATTTAGATACATTGTATTTATTTTCCATTTTTCTACTTGAATTGTTCACCTATATTGCATACGATCCATTATTGTACATAATTAGGTTACAATAAAATTTCTATGTTATATGAGTACTACCTTATGAAAACTGAGATGTAGTAGAGTGGGGACCCTGTATCTTAGATTTGGTGGGGGACATGAGGCCCTTGCACCAAATCTGCAAAAATGATGAGACCTACCTACCACCTTTTGCAATCATATCCTCCAATCTAATACCAAAACCCTGAATGGAAATCCTTCAAAAGATATTTCGTCCACTGGGATAAATTGTTCTGGTTCCACATGCCATGCCTCTTCTGGTTGTCTCGGTTATTTCCCTTTAACTCAACTCTCCAATTTTTGGTTCACCACTGCTATGGCCTGGTATTCCAATCACCTGAAGAAGGCCGGATCATAAAACAGCCGAAACGTTGTGAATATGGCAATGAAGATGAGGATAACAGTCCAAATAATGTAAATAATCATAATACCTCATCTCAGAGATATAGACAGATATATAGAAGGACATAGACATAAAGGCCGGAGTGTACAACGGCCAAAACGTTGTGAATATGGCAATGAAGATAAGGATAACAGTCTGAATAATGTAAATAATGCAAGTAATCATAATACCTCATCTCAGAGATATAGAAAGATATTGAAAGATATTATTATGGTGGGACGTTTTTAAGATATGCCAACTTAAATCTAAATCTGTTTATGGATGATACGAACAATGGTATGATCTACCATCAGAAATATGACCAATGCTTTTGTCAGAAGCATAAGATGATTACAATTAGAACAGAGAAATTAATTTTTCTGTAAGTTTATTGAATCAAATCATTCATCTCATAAATAATCACAAGTAACACATCACTGCCCACCCTGGAGGGCAAAAAATAGAAGGGACTGGAAATTTTGACAAATTCTTAAAGAATCAGATTTTTATTGCAGAAACATGTTACAACTTTTTTGATACATGGAAGGAGAAGTTACGAAAAACTAACTTAAATTCTTCTTGAGGACATTTACTTGAACATTAAAAAAGCCACTAACAGGCATGGCTTTAACCTGTTTTTATATCTTTTTTTAAATTCAACTTTGAAAACCTGTAAATTTTAAGACTTAGAAATAATTTAATAATAAAACACATTGCGATTATGAGTCCAGTAACTCATTAAATTCGTAGGGGCATCCCATGTACTGCAGCTATGGTAGAAGTGGTGTGTCTTGGGCAAGACAACTTGACAAACCCCAACCCACTTCAGGCTGGTTTGAATTCAGATTTAGCCTTCTCCAGAACGTTTGTCCAAGGCTATAGAACCCAGTCTATCCTGCTATTTACCCTAGCTTTAGAAAAGATGGATTCATACCTTTCCCAAGGGTATAAGCACATAAGTGAATGTAATGACTGGGATTTGAACTCAGCTCTCTGATTCCTCAATCTGAGCTACAATCCATTACTCCGCTGTGCCTCTGAAATAAAATGCATACTGTAATTTCAAAACAAATATTTCATAAAATTTAATGAATCAAAATTTTCTTCATTCTGCACTAAAAGTATAACAGAAGAAATCCATTCTGAGTGGGTGCACACACACACACACACACACACACACACACACACACACACACACACACACACACAATGTTTTTGATGCATGACGGCAAAAAATTTATTTTTAATGATTGATTGATTTGTTTTCTATGGCTTATCAACCTTTTTGCAGGTTATTTAATGCCAGAAAATATTTTTAGATTATAAGAATGTTTTTTTTTAGATAATGATTTAGGGATACAAGTCTTACTAATTAACCCATTGCTGGGGGAGAAGAGGTTATCTTCCCCAATGGTGTTTGTGTGTAAGTGAATATAACGAACCCAACTGGAATTGGAACTCACCTCTCCGCGTAACAATTCTGAGCCATTATCCACTAAACAACCTGCACATCCAAGCTTACAGCACCTGATATTCCCAAGCATTCACCCATCTAGGTACTGTCCAGGTTTGACATTGCTTAACTTTGGTGATCGTACAGGAACCTGTGTTTCAATGTGATATGGCCAATTTACTTTTTACTTTACTCTGCACTTTAATGTTTGTACATTGTGTGAGACACTAAACCAGCAATACATTTTTATAAAAAAATAAGATAAAAAAATACCAGGAATACATTTTTGTAAAAGGTAAGAAATCGTACCAATAATACATTTTTATAAAAAATAAATAAATAAAATACCAATACTGTTTTATAAAAATAAAATGAAAAAAAATTACCAGTAATACATTTTTATAAAAAATAAAAATTACCAGCAATACATTTTTATAAAAAATAAAATAAAAAATTACCAGTAATACATTTTTATAAAAAATAAAATAAAAAATTACCAGTAATACATTTTCATACAAATAAAATTTTAAAAAATACCAATAATACATTTTCATAAAAATAAAATTAAAAAAATTACCAATACATTTTTATAAAAATAAAATAAAAAAATTATCAGTAATGCATTTTTATAAAAGATAAAATAAAAAAATTACCAGTAATACATTTTTATAAAAAATAAATTTAAAAAAATGTCAGCAATCCACTTTTGTAAAAAAAAAAAAAGATCCAGTTATACTTTTTATAAAAAATAAAATAAAAAAAATTTCAACAATACATTTTTGCAAAAATATAAAAAAAAATTACCAGCAATACATTTTTGTAAAAACTAAAATGAAAAAAATTACCAGCAATACATTTTTGTAAAAACTAAAATGAAAAAAATTACCAGCAATACATTTTTGTAAAAACTAAAATGAAAAAAATTACCAGCAATACATTTTTGTAAAAACTAAAATGAAAAAAATTACCAGCAATACATTTTTGTAAAAACTAAAATGAAAAAAATTACCAGCAATACACTTTTGTAAAAACTAAAATGAAAAAAATTACCAGCAATACACTTTTGTAAAAACTAAAATGAAAAAAATTACCAGCAATACATTTTTGTAAAAACTAAAATGAAAAAAATTACCAGCAATACATTTTTGTAAAAACTAAAATGAAAAAAATTACCAGCAATACATTTTTGTAAAAACTAAAATGAAAAAAATTACCAGCAATACATTTTTGTAGAAACTAAAATGAAAAAAATTACCAGCAATACATTTTTGTAAAAACTAAAATGAAAAAAATTACCAGCAATACATTTTTGTAAAAACTAAAATGAAAAAAATTACCAGCAATACATTTTTGTAAAAACTAAAATGAAAAAAATTACCAGCAATACATTTTTGTAAAAACTAAAATGAAAAAAATTACCAGCAATACATTTTTGTAAAAACTAAAATGAAAAAAATTAACAGCAATACACTTTTGTAAAAATAAAATAAAAATTAACAGCAATACATTTTTTAAACAACAAAGAAATAATACCAGTAATACATTTTTATAAAAAAATAAAATAAAAAATTATCAACAATTCATTTTCGTAAAAGAATAATAGTACCAACAATACATTTTTGTTCATCAATTTCCTAAAGAAGTAAAACTGTATTCCAAAATATAACTTCAACAAAACAACATAAAACACACATATCACCACATCTAGTAATTATATCCTCACAAACTTGTATATGCACAAAAGCTGAGTATCATCTACCATGTATTCAATTGTGAAAGACATATATCATATTTTTATTACTTTAAAAGACCCTAGAAAATTAAAATTTGGAATTTGGCATTGAAAATAACTCTGAGCAAATATCTTGCCTGCCACGGGGAGAAATAATATATCCTGATGATTATCATACAATTCTTTTTTCCCTTTTCACATAAATAGATGGGTAATGGAGGTGTCTTTAAATTTCTGAAGAATCTGGCCATGGTTCCAAATCATAAGAAATTAATCCAAGAGATTATGCACAAGTAAGTTACCTCCACACTTATACACTTTGGCTGGAATTGCATCATCACTGGGCAATTTACTTGATACCATTTGCTTTATAGCTGTTTTCCCTTCTGCATATGTTGGATCAAAAAGTCAGTTCAGGAATTTCTGGCCCTAAGGGAATTGAATCAATGACATTTTGATCCACAGTAGATAGAGAATTTAAAACAGTTCCAAAGTGTTCTTCTGAGCGAATAAGAATGTCACCTTTATCAGTTAGTAAAGTAGATCTGTTTGATACCAATATTGGTAAATATTCATGTAGCTGTGAGCCATAAACTTGTTTAATACCTTTGTAGAAGGCTTTTATATCCTTTCTATCAGCAGCAGCTTGTAGCCCAGCTTCTTTTGATGACTGTCACTTTTCTTTCATTTTCCTTAAGACACATTGAACAAATGATCAAATTTCAAATCCAATTTTTTTATGAATTTAAAATACTACATTTATGTATAAAGGTACCACCAAAAATTCGCTAAAAATGAGAGCATGATGACAAATGTTCCAAACATGATAAAAACAAAGTTTTATCATAAAAAGGTTTATGTTATTATTAAAAGGAAAAACCAAAGTAGTTTTGGGATTATTTTATTAAATTTTTTAATCCTTTCTAGCATGTTCAAAATTTTAGTTAAAAATTTTATTTTCTTGGGCCAAAGATTAGTATAGGAAATTCAGTGTCTTTTTTGGGGTAAAAAGAACACATTGTTTTGGAAATTCTTACAAAAATCAAATAATTGTCTGATTTTAATTAAATTTTCAGAACTTATTCACAAATGAATTAAATTATTTTTGAAAGTATTATTTTTAGAAAATCTTGATAAAAATATTTTTTGCATCTGTTACCTCCATTTAATTTTATGGAAATTTGAGAAATTAAAATTCTTTCTTCTTCATATTTATATTAGTTAAAAGCAGGAGTCCTTGGAGAATTTAAATCATCAATTTGTTTTTGTCAAACATAAATACCATTTACTGAAAATCTGCTCTGAATTGTAAAATCAAAAATGCAATAAAACTATGATATTGTTTAATTAGAAATGCTTTTAATTGCTTTTATAAATAAGATATATTAAGGACACTATTGTCTTAAGAAAACATTTTTTTTCAATGAACTTTTACAAGAATTGTTTTCATTTTTAAAAATTTTAATTAGAATAATTTATTAAGTTTTAAATCTTTTAAAATTCTGTATTAGTTTCACCCTTTTAGATGATCTTATTATTAAGTAAAATCTATATTTACCAATCATATATGAAAAGTTTGCTACAAATTATCAAACACCAATATTTTTTAAAGAATTTTAAATTTTTTGTATGTGTATAAATGTGCCAATTTTTGTATATACAGTCACCCATACACAACATTAGAAAATAAATGCAATAACTATAGTAAATTTAAAGCCAGAGAGTATCTAAAATTCAATACAACATGAGATTATGGAGAATATTTTCTTAAATTTTTAAGATTACTGAGTACTGAAAAATTATATACAAGAGGCGATCACATTTATATTCAATTATTTTTTATGGCTGAAGTCTCCATAGAACAACATTTGATAAACATCAATTTGTCAAACAGCTTAAATAAATAACATTGATAAAAAAATGCATTTCTGTGGTATTTTAAAGTAAGTAAAATTTGTTTCAAATCAGATTAATTATACTTTAAATCAGCTAATATTCCTTAAATAAAGTTTCAGAAAAGTATATTTTAATTTTGTAAGATTTTTTAATATAAAGAATTACATTGTGACTAAAAAAGAGCATTAATCAACTATTTTGTAAAAAACAAAAACAAACTTCTTCCAATTAATTTAAATTAGTTTTGAAATAGAGCAAAGTATTTTCCTTATTGGAAATATTAAATTTAATTTAAGTATTTAAGCTTGAAATTAAAACTAAAATAAAAGCTGCAAGAAAAATTTTTTCATTTTTAAAAATTCATTGTAAAGCTCAGGTATTGCGTTTTCTGTGGTGGTACCTCGTTTAAATACATGTTGAGATTTCAGATAATATTGAAAAATATTGGAAAAATTTCAAAGATGCAACACATTCCACTTTACTTGAAGTTTTGGTCTGCCAAAGCATAAGCATCAAAATTTGTTACAGAAATACAGTCACTGATTGAAAATGTGTATTCTACTCATAAGGTATGAATTACAGACAAAAACTTTTCAGCATAAAAGAAGTAATATTTGTGCAAAGCAGCAGGAGCAAAATTAGTATATAGTTATTGATACATAGTATATATGTGTGCCATGTGTGTGTGCTGTTTGTGTGTGTGAGGAGAGGGTAATATATAATTGAAATGAACAGTTATGCAAACAATTTTTACCGCACCCAGACTCAATTCTCTGTGGTATAAAGCAATATCTGATGTAAGTAATATTTCCAAGTAAATTGTTTGCTTCTACCTCGATTCAAGAGGAACTCAATCCTCTTCTGGGAGTGGTTCTTTATTCTTACAACCTACAGCAAAAAAGCATTTCTTAATTTCTACACTCTAATCCCAACACAAAAATAATGAGTTTTCCTATTCAAACTCCAATGAAAGAAAAATATAATATATTTGAGGGTTGATCTTTGAGGGTTGATCAAGATGGTATTCTTAAGAATTTATGCATTTGATCATATATAAAATCCTGTGATCTTTGGTATATATGATCCTTCATTTGATGGTATATAAAAATCTCCTAATATGTTCATGATCACAGTGACAAAACAGGCTTTAACATTAATTTTTAATATGTTAAAGTAATAATGTTTTTGCAAAAACTGACCCCTAAAAATCAGAGTTAAAAATGAACAGGAAGCCATAATCCAAGCAGATACTATGAAATCACGCATAACTGAGCATATTTAAAAAAAAGAAGGAAAAGCTGCATTGCCCCCTTTGGGATGAGATCCAACTAACAGGTAGAGATTATCATTCTATATACATAGATGTTACACTGATCTATTCTCTGATGATATTTTAGTTTTATATTTGTTGTGACCAGAAAAAGTCATGCAAAAACTTGAGAAAAAAAGTCATAATTTTGGCTTTTAGCTAATAAAAAGTTATATAAGAGATAAGCAATATTTATAGTACTTAATTTATCTCTCTCTCTCTATATATATATATGTGTGTGTGTGTGTGGGTGGGGGAGTGTTGGGTGGGAAGTGCAATGGATAGAGGCTTGGAAAGAAAAATTGGTAAGCCAAGTTCAAATTCCACCTACTGACTTTCACAAATACCCTAGGGAAAGGCATGAACATGTCTCTTATCTACCCACTTATGGGCTAAATAGCAGGTCATACTAAGCTCTTTTATCTTGGTTGGCAGCCAGTCTGGGAGAAAGAAGACTCTGAGGAGAATTGTTTGTTGACTGTGTACCAGTTCTTTGTTATCACTCAGTTTTTTAAAAAAGTGTGGCTGGCTCTACATAAGTCTTCACCATTATAATAAAATATGGGTAATCTGGCAGTTCAGTTCTAAAAACAAAGAAGCAAAAAAAAAAAACACAACGAAAAACTGAATTGTTAGGCTCTCATTTCTCAAAACCAACATGAGCGTCCACTATCTATCTATCTATGTATCTCTCTCTCTCTCTCTCTCTCTCTCTCTCTCTCTATATATATATATATATATATATATATATATATATATATATATATATATTCAGTATATTCAGTTGTATAAAGATAAAGATAAAGCTTGTCACCTTGGGTCTCATGCTTTTGCAATCATCAGACAAACTGATGATCACGAAAGCATGAAACCCAGGGTCACAAACTTATATCCATACAACTGAATATGTTAGCTCTATCACTGATATTGAGCACTTTCCACTAGGCACTGCAGATATATATATATATATATATATATATATATATATATATATAGAGAGAGAGAGAGAGAGAGAGAGAGGTGGGTAAATCAAATAACTAAATATTAGCAACTGTATATGTGTGTGCTAGTGTGTATACACAAGTAAGCAAATAAATACTAAATTTACTTTAAGGTGTAAACAAAAGAGTGCTCAATGTGGTTAGACAGAGCTAAGAAATATATATTAATAAATATACATATGCCTACATTTGGAGGGCAACTTAAGTTTTGTTGTTTTACCAACTCATCAGGCACAAAATATTACTTATATATATATATATATATATATATATATATATATATATATATATATATATATATATATATATATATATATACATATATGGTTTCTGAGAGAGATAGAGAGAACACATAATCTAGCATAATCAGTTGTTGAACAAAGCCAGTATACTCAAACCCTCAGTCATGATGACTTGAGACTCAAAACTTCAGTCATGATGACTTGAGACTTAAACCCTCAGTCATGATGACTTGAGACTCAAACCCTCAGTCATGATGACTTGAGACTCAAACCCTCAGTCATGATGACTTGAGACTCAAACCCTCAGTCATGATGACTTGAGACTCAAACCCTCAGTCATAAGGACATGAGACTCACAACTCTTAGTCATGAGGACTTGAGACTTACAACACTTAGTGCTATTCTTAGACACATCCCAGTTGTGCTGGGATCTTCATCCCAGGCTGATATTATCAGGAAATCACCTCCTGACAAATTGGCATGGCAAAATTTGAACACAGGTTTCATGGTCAGAATACTGACCACTCATTCACACATCCATTAATAGGTGTCAGATCGGCTTACAAAAATAGAGGATGCAAGTTCAAATCTTGTTCAAATCAATGTTCTTTACGATTGTCCACGATTGCAGAATATAAACAACAATTTAAGTGTTGGGCTAAACAGTGAAAAATTAAAAAAAATAAAATTCATGTAAAAAAAAATCTAATTTAGATTTTTAAAAAAAATTATAGGAAATTCAATTTTAATTTTCAATAAATTTTCAATAAAACTTTTGAGATTTAATATTGTGTGGTTGTTGTTCCTTTTTAAGAACGACCATTTGTACAGTGTTTGCCCTAACTAATATGTAATAAGATACTTAGCTTGCAAGTATATTGTTATTCGTTTGCTGGCACACCCTTTTCCCTAGAAAAAAACACCCTACCTCAACATACAGCTACTATAATAGCCCACTTGCGAAAAAAAAATGTCTACTTTATATGTTAAGTAGATGCAAAAGTTTCCAGTTTCTCTTTTTTAAAAAAATAAACTTAAAACTGAATACACAGAAGAACATGGTTTAGTTTAAGTAAAAATGATTGCATATTTGTTCACACAACACACACACACACATATATATATATATTAGTAGTTACTAGTGGTAATGATACTACTGTGTCTGATAAGCTATTGCATCTAAAAGGTAATTGCAGTTGGCCCATACATTACAGTGTTGGTTGTTAGTATAAAAAAAAGGTGCTCTGTATGTAACTAGTACTACTGCTGTTTATTTGAATTCAGCTCCTGACAATCATGCGGAGTGTGAAATTTTTAGTTTCTATTTTAGTTTTAACTATTTATATTTTTCAACTCTCTCTCTCTCTCGCTCGCTATATATATATATATATATATATATATATATATTGTGTATTCATTTCATCTTTCAATGATAATGTTATTAAGCTTATCAGACAATATGAAAGGAACTTAAAATAAATAGACAAAACTTGTCTATATTATTTAATGAAACATGCATTAATATATATATATATATATATATATATATATATATATATATATATATAATTAATATGAAAAAGATTTTTTACATAACTAGGCAGTATTGATTGTTTTCATATTAATTCTATTACCACTCTATCTCTGATATTGAGCACTCTATCACAAAGCCCGCTTGCCTTAAATGCCTTTCTACCAGCAAACCACTAAAAATTCTGTAATTTGGACTTCAAAAGTAGTCTCTCAAACTAGCACTATATATATATATATGATCAAAATATATTTTCAGCTGTGCTATAAATGCTCAATATCAGTGTATGTAAATATAAAAGTGAACATTGAGGACAACACCCAGCGACGACAGTCTGTTTCATGCTTAAACACAATCTTCAGGCCATTGAAGATTATTTTTAAGCACGATGCTTGAAAATCAACAAAATTATTGAAAATTACCAACCAGGATACCTATATGGAAATGTTAAAGTCCATAAACCCAGATATCCATTATATGGAAATGTTAAAGTCCATAAACCCAGATACCCATTATATGGAAATGTTAAAGTCCATAAACCCAGATATCCATTATATGGAAATGTTAAAGTCCATAAACCCAGATACCCATTATATGGAAATGTTAAAGTCCATAAACCCAGATACCCATTATATGGAAATGTTAAAGTCCATAAACCCAGATATCCATTATATGGAAATGTTAAAGTCTATAAACCCAGATATCCATTATATGGAAATGTTAAAGTATATAAACCCAGATATTCATTATGACCCATCATTTCACAGATCCCAACACCTATTTACCAATTATCAAAATTCCTCAATGATATCATTACTCCATATCTACCTACAAATTATAACATCAAATCAACTCATAAATTTATCCAAATCCTTAAAACTACACAACCAAATCAAGGCATTCTAGCATTATTTGACATAGAAAATTTTATTTACAAATATCCCTGTTGATGAAACCATTGATATAATCCTTAACTCAGAATATAAAAATAAATCAATTCCACTTCCATCCATCAAACCTAATATTCTCAAAAAATTATTGCATGTTTGTACAACTAAAGTCCCCTTCTACAACCATAATGGCAAAATTTACACTCAAACTAATGGCGTAAGTATGGGAAATCCACTTGGTCTGTACTTCTCTATTACATGTCTCACATAGAAAACAAGGTATTTAAAAATGCTACTGAACCGAAAATATATATCCACTATGTAAATGATATTTTTATTTTAGCTGAAAACAAAAATGAAATTCATAATCTCAAAACTACATCAAAAAAAATTACGTCCTCAACTTTACCTATGAATTTAGTCAAAAACATAAACTCCCATTCTTGGATGTTTGTGTGGAGTCTAGTATTAATACATTCACTACTTCATTATATAAAAAACCCACAAGTAAAAACTCTTGCCATCTTGATTTTACTAGTCAATGTCTTCTCAGATATAAAATAGGCATTATAAAAAATTTCCTCACAAGAGTACACAAGAATTCATCCTCTTATCTGTTTTTCTTTAAAGAACTCAACAATGTGAAACAAATGTGAATTAATAATGGTTTTCCAAATCATCTTATAGATTACCATATTGGACATTTTCTTTCTAAGGTAACCAATAGCAACACTGAACATACAGAAAAAATGACAATAACATTTTCTACAAAAATCAAATGCATAGTAACTATAAGCAACATGAATCTTCACTTAGAAACATTATATAAGAAATCCAGTTGACAAAAACAAGAAAATTAAATTACTCATCTACTATAAAAAATTTTAAACTGCTAACCACATTGTCAAATATAATAATAATTGTTAAAAATGATTGACAAGGTGGTGGGATTGAGTTTTTTATATAATTTCCCATAAGTTTGGACAATTTTCCTCTTTTCAGGACATAAATTATATAAAAATTATTCAAATGTTTCATATGTTCAATCGCTTTTGGCTGTACATTTAGCCATTATCAAGGATGAATTTGATTTTAGTTTTTACTGACTATATGGATTCTATTTCCCAAACACAGTCAGCACATTGTGACCGTGTTCATAGTTGATATTATTGAGTGTGGCTTTTTCTTTTTTATGAATAATGATTTCATTATTTTTAGTGTATTCATATTTATAGCTGGACATATAATTTTCTTACAAGATTTCTCAAATATTCAGGCCATTAGATGTAAATAAATAAATATAGTGTTTAATAAATAAATAAAAACAGTGCATCTAGTCAAATATGAGTATCCATTTAAAAAATGATGTTTAAACAAATAGATTAAATATATATATATATATATATATATATATATATATATATGAAGACATTTATATATTATGTTTAACGTTCTTTTTATAGATACAAGTATTTAAGCAAATGCTCTGTTTTTATAATAAACAGTATTAAATAACATTTACCGGCCTGAATGTCCGAGAAATTTTCATAGAAAATTTTCGCTCTCCGACATGAAAATTTCTCGGACATTCAGGCCGGTAAATGTTATTTAATACTGTTTATTATAAAAACAGAGCATTTGCTTAAATACTTGTATCTATAAAAAGAACGTTAAACATAATATATAAATGTCTTTAAATAAATTGTCGGGCTATGTCCAATTCTAAAATATATATATATATATATATATATATATATATATATAATATATAATATAGATATATGTATATATATAATATATATATATATGTATGTATATAATATATATATGTATGTATATATATATGTATGAATATATATATATATATACAAACAACAACTAATGAGGGTGAACAAAAATTATGTAATTGTAGAAACCCTCAAAACTGTCCTTTACAAAATAAATGTTGCATAGAATCAGTAGTATACCAATGTAATATATCTTCTGTTGAAAACCCTGAAAACATAAAAATTTATATAGGTTGCACTAGCCATGAGTTCAAAAAGAGGTTCTACCAACATCAATCCTCGTTTAGGATAAATAAGTATAAAAGTCAAACATCTCTTTCGAAGTACTTTTGGCACCTAAAAGAATCCAATAAAACACCTACAGTGAAATGGAAGTTAATAAGAAGAGCTAGAATATGTAGGTCATTAAATGACCCATGTCCTTTATGCATACATGAGAAACTATATATTACTAAGTTTATAAAAAATAAAAATTTACTGAATCAGAGAAATGAAATAGCTATTTTTTGTCGTCATTGCCAAAAGTTTTCTTTAAATAATCTTTAAATAATCTATATAAAAAATTAAATAATCTTTAAATAATCTATATAAAAAAAAAAAAAAAAAATTACCTGATTATTATACATACCCATTTGATGGGTATAAACAATTTTAAATAATGTAGATAATTATATTACATTTACTTGGTTTATAAAGAAATATAGCCGATTAAAATTAAAAAGTTAAATTTGAAAGTAGAATTGTTAAAAATGTTTTAAAATTGAAATTAAATAAAACAGATTCTAACCTAAATATCTTTTAAAATTGTAATTAAATAAAACGTACTCTAACCATAACACCTCTCTCAAAGCAATTCAAACACTGGAAAGAATCCAAGTGAACACCGAAAGTCATGTGAAATTAATAAGTTAGAATATAATATTGAACATTAAATGTCCTTTATACATACATATATACATTTATAATACTAAGTTTATTGAATTAGTGAAATAATTTAACCACCTTTGCCGTCATTGTCATAAAGTTTACATAAAATAAAATAAAATAAAATAATATTTACTTATACTCGATAAGAATAAATAATTTTAAATACTGTAAGTAATCCTAATACATTTACTTGGTTTTTAACTAGGAGTATAGTATATTAAATATTAAAAATAACTTTTTAGAAAGGTGGATAAAACATATTCTAACCTAAACAGTCCCTCAAAATCTTTAAATATACAAATAGAAATAATACCATAAGAATTTTTGCCGTTAGAAATAAACCCAGATGACATGAATTTAGCGGATGTCAGAATTTGTTAAAAGATACATCCCTACCCATCCCTAAACATAACCCCGCTTTCAAATGTAACTATTAACTGAGACAACGAAAATTAAAAATTGAACCCTCTACCACCCCTTGTCTAGATGAATGGATTTATCGGTAACCTTGGAAACCCTCAAACTATGAATCTTTCCTGTGCCGTTAACAACCGTAAATTTTAAAAAGTAAGTTACTCCAAAATTCGCTTGATGAGGAAATGGAACTAATGTCTTTGGTTTAATAACAAAATTAAGTTCAGGGGCTTTAGCTTCCATTTCTGAAACATGGTCATCACTGTGTAGCGGTAAAACCATATTTTAAATCTATTAATTTATAATATTAATGCTCTGTAAATTTAAATTTACATAGAGCACTATTGTGTAAAAATAAAAATATCTATAAGAACACCGGATTTTATATCTTACTGTTCTTTCCTTTTTATTTATATATACATATATATATATATATATATATATATATGTATATGTGTGTGTATATATACAGGGCGTGATGGGTTAACTGTTGCCATTTTATATTTTTAATTTAGTGCACGCTGTAAGTAAACTGGGATTGCAAAGGAAATATTTGTCGCAGATTATTTCCATGTCACAGAGAATAAATCACTAAGTTCCAACTTGAACATCGGGGGCAGAAAGAAATGCCAAAAACTCAATCTGCAAATACTATCTCGCTAATCAAACTGCACGCCACCAGTCAGAAAAATAACTCATTCTCCACCAAACGTGGTAGCCAAAATTGCCGAATTCCCCAGATTCAAGAACACCAACTGCTTTTATTGGGCGAACATTTTTTCCATTCATCGACAGCTGAGAGAAGATCTCCAGTATTTTGCATATTAATGTACGTTTAGTTGCGACTCCTGCATCAGACTTGTTTTTTTGGGGGTTTTTTTTAATTCAAATATTCTGTCTTCAGCATGTCATGCGGAATATGTGCCCTTTTGTTTGGCAATTAATTTTCTTTTTCGCCAGCTTTTCCATCGTAAAATACACGCGACTTGCTGTAGCTTAGTTTGACGAGCTAAATCCCCATTTTCTTCGCTATATATGGGCATTGTTTGTTTTTGATTTTGTCTACTGCACAGCATAGTAGAGTCAATTGGACATTGTCTGTGAGAAAAAGAGTATCATGACACAATTCATTCCATGAGATATTTGGAAATGGTATGCTGTACTGCTTGGCATTCACACCGGAATCTCCAATACAAACCTTTCAGAGGTATGGAGGACAGGGCAGAAGATTCAGGAATAGTTGGATGAGTCCAATGGTGATTATCAAGGTGTTTGGAGTAATCACTAGTGATGGTGATGTTATGCCTCCATTCATTTTTCCTTGGGGGCCTCAGACTTAACACAGAGGCCTACGTCAAGTGCCTTAAGGAGGTAGTGTTGGCCTGGCTCAAGAGGGTGGCTACTGAAAAACTCTTTGTCTAGCAACAGGACTCCTGACAATGCCACAGAAGCAAAAGAACCCAGTCATAACATTCAGACAATTTCTGTAACCACATCAGCCTTTACATCTCACCACATAACTCCCTAGACTGCAACCCCCTTGATTATTATCTGTGGAGCACAGTTGTGCAAGAGACCCACAAAACTCCTTGTAACATCAAAGATGAACTAACGACAAGGATTATAGCAGCATTCACCAACTTAAACAAGGAAACAGTTGTGTCGGAAACCTACCACCCCTCTTGAAGATGAACTTGTCTGCGAGCAAAGACTTTAAATAGTGGCACGTCGAGAGATAGAGATGTTCCTGGCTGAGCTAGATATAGACTACTCAGGCGATTTCTGTACCTTTTACCAACCTATTAAAACCCTTTTTATTGTTACGTGTTATTTGTCGTTTGTCTCTACAAACCCCAAACCAACATCATAACAGAAACCATCCAGAAGAGTTGTAGGAGATTCTGATTTTGGCAGTTTGGGGCATATATGTATATATATTGGGTGGAAGCATGGTAGAGTAATGGATAGCAGCTTGGAGTGAGGAATCGGAGAGCCGAGTTTGAATTTCAGTCAAATCCATTACATTCACTTACATGCTAATACCCTTGGGAAAGGTATGAATCCTCTTCTTCTCCCCTCAGCTATGGGTAAATAGCAGGACAGACTGGGTTCTTTAGCCTTGGATGGCAACTGGTCTATTGCAGAAAGAAATAGCAACCTACTGCGGGAAAAAATCTGCCTCGTCAGTCATGTATTGAAAGATACATGATCACCTAAGCGTGTATCATGCATGGCACATAACTAACTGATATATATATAAATATATATATATATATATATATATATATATATATATATATATATATTTTTGAATTGGACAGAGTCCGACAATTTATTTAAAGACATTTATGATATGTTTAACGTTCTTTTTATAGATACAAGTATTTAAGCAAATGCTCTGTTTTATAATAAACAGTATTAAATAACATTTACCGGCCTGAATGTCCGAGAAATTTTTCATAGGATACAGGTTCGATTCCTGTCGGAGAACGAAAATTTTCTATGAAAAAATTCTCGGACATTCAGGCTGGTAAATGTTATTTAATACTGTTTATTATAAACAGAGCATTTGCTTAAATACTTGTATCTATAAAAAGAACGTTAAACATATCATAAATGTCTTTAAATATATATATATGTGTGTGTGTGTGTGTGTGTGTGTGTGTGTGTGTGTGTGTGTGTATTAGGTAAATATTAAAAACAGCAGACATTTTGTGTTGATTAATTTTACTGATCAACTTTTCCAGATTATGAATAATCCTTCTTAGACAAGGAGAAAATTCTGTCGGAAATTGTCCAAAGTTCATTTCGGAAGGAAAGTACATGAAATATGATCCAAGATTTTGACTTTCATAAGAAATTATCAGAGTAGTTAGAGATAATGGGTTAGTTTTGTAGAAATTGATTTTTTATTTTTCACAGTTTTTTGCTAAACCCAGTGGTGTAGAAATAAAAATGGGGTCTTGTTAAGCTCATTATGATGTAAGTAACCTACATACTGAGTTTGAATGAAATCGGAGGAAAAAAGTTGAATTTATCGATTTTTGATTGGCTTTATCAATTATTAGATTTTTAAAAATTATCAATTTTTTATGCTAAGACCCTATCTCTTACATTGTAAAATGTATGTGCCAAATGGGTCAAATTGGGTGGGTTTC
Organism: Acanthosepion esculentum; assembly: GCA_964036315.1. Classification (NCBI taxonomy): domain Eukaryota; kingdom Metazoa; phylum Mollusca; class Cephalopoda; order Sepiida; family Sepiidae; genus Acanthosepion; species Acanthosepion esculentum. The sequence goes on along the minus strand of OZ038486.1, from coordinate 13,670,900 downwards.
GAGTGAAAACATATCACACAAACAGACAGACAGACACACAAACACACAGACATCCTCTGTTTTATATATATATATATAGATGTCTAAGTTTATATATATATATCTAATAAATGTCTATTTTTGTATATAAAATCTGGTTAAAAAATTATAAATTAATATAAAATATAATGTTATATGCCTCAATACAATGAAAATTCTTAAATATTTTGTGAGGTCTGACTTAATATAATAAACTTCAAATAGAACCTTTTATAATATATTAACAAATATTCCTATCCTTAACATTAAAAATGTATATATAGGTCATGATGATGATGATGATGATGATGATGATGATGATGATAATAATAATAATAATAATAATAATAATAATAATAATAATAAGCAGTGGAAAATTCAAATGGTGGTGATAGCAGTGTGCACAATGATAAGCTCTGCACAGCTGTCAGGTCATAAAATAAAGTGAGGGTGCCATGATCAAGTCATGTGTGCAAATAAACAGATTATGACCAGACAAAATAGACTTTTGTTGCTGAATACCTGCAATGGTGATATTGCTTTCCTTTTTTTTCATAGTTTTCATGGAAATTACTAGAGGGCATTACTTTTGGAACTTGTCTATCATTTTATTATGCCATTTGTCTATTATGATTTGTGCTGTGCTTATAGGCACAGGGTATGCACACAGGCACATATACATCAAGTCTAAGTCAATGTTACCTGTTTTCTCTCACCTGAATAGATGTTAATTTGTCACAGTGACATTAGTGTCCCTTATCTATTTATAAAGAAGACACTCTGTTTTTATATATTTGTGTTGACTCAGATTTTTAGGTAAAATACTTGTAATGTCTTTAATAATTTTGTTATTCAGTTAGCCATTATCAAAATGAAAATTAATCAATTTAATTCATCCATTTGTATGTCTCTGTTAATAAAAATCCAGAATTTACTCTATTGTTGTCTTCTATCGTCCTTCAGGACATACATGATCACAGCTCTCCACAATTTCCTATCCTCTGTGGCTCATAGTAAGGTTTGACTTCTTGCTATCTCTCCTAATCTCTGTTCTGTCAACACAAGCTCATTAGGTAGGTTATTTCTGCTTTCCTCTTTCTCTTCTGCATTCAACATGTCTTGTGAGTGTCAAATTCTCCAAGCTCTCTTTCCTCATTATGTGCCCTAAAAATGCCAATTGTCTCTTTCTGATTCTATAAGTGTTCTTTTTGTTTCCATTATCCTTAAAACTTCCTCATTACTCGCAAGTTCAGTCCATGGGATCATCAGCAGCCTTCTGTAGAACCACATTTCTGTTTTCTACTCACTCAATAGTAAACAGTAATTTTGAAAAAAGTGAATTGAATTTATTATATCAGTTTTATATTGTCTATCGCTGCTTTCCAACTCACACAGAGAGACAGACTGCAGAAAGCACTGGATGGCTGTTTTGTCCTATTTGGGACTCAGCAGTGTGCATCCACTACTGAGAATCGAACACAGACCGTTTTGATACAACACAAACATCGCAACTGTACCACGGGCCTCGGTGACAAAGAAGACACAAACTAGACTCAATATAGTGACGCTACTCACTCAGTTCCACAGTATGCGGATAACCACGGAACAGTGCCCCAAGAGCCACATCTTCTTTTTTATGATGTATCATAACATCAATTCACGTCAAAAACTTATTTACAAACGTCCCTGTTGATCAAACCACTGACATTATCCTCAATTCTGTGTATACTAATAATTCTATCCCTCCGCCATCCATCGAACCATTTATACTCCAAAAATGACTACATGCATGCACAACCAAAGTCCCATTCTATAACCATAATGGCAACATTTACACCCAAACTAATGGTGTTAGTATGGGAAATCCACTCAGTCCTTGCTTTTCCAATTATTACATTTTCCATGTAGAAAATATAATATTTAAACTGGTCTGTAAACCTAAAATATATGTCCGCTACGTAGCAAATAACACTAAAAAAATAGATACACTTAAGACCACATTTGAGAAAAATACTCTGTCATTAACTTTACCTACGAACTTAGTCAAAAAAACAAACTCCCATTCTTAGATGTTCACGTAGAATATAGTAATAACACTTTTATTACCTCATTAAATAAAAAACCCACTAGCAGAAACTCTGGCCACCTTAACTTTAAAAATGAATACCCACTCAGATACAAAATAGCAGTAATAAAAAATTTCATAAAAAGAGCACACCAGAATTCATCCTCTCGACTACCATTCTTGAAAGAACTCAATAATGTAAAACAGACACTAATTAACAATGGCTTCCCTAACCACCTTAAAGGCCACCAAATTAGACTATTTCTCCCCAAAGTAAATAACAATGACAGTGAACATACAGTAAAAAATTACATAAATATTTTCTCCAAAAACCAAATGCACATTAACTACAAAACAAGATGAATCCTCACTTAGAAATATTATAAATAAATATACTACCCCAATTGACCTGAATAAAAAAAAACAAATTAATTATCTACTATAAAAAATTTAAAACAGCTAACCTTATCCTCAAAAATAACAACACACCATCAAAGTCAAAATTACAACGAATGAACATTATCTATAAGTTCAAATGCCCCTTAAGGAACTGTGTTCCTGATCAAACCGAACTCATAAATAATTACATTTGTCACACGACTATATGCCTATCCAGACACCTTATGTAACACCTGTCTGAGCAGAACTCTATGAGAACCCATTTAAACACACACACAGACATTCCAGACCCCATTCAAAACATACTAGTAGAAAACACAAACATCATAACCTCATCCACCTGTAAAAAAAGATTAAAAATAATGGAAGCCCTAATAATAAAAAAGAAAAAGCCAACTCTTAACAATATTAACTATGAACTAGGCCACAATGTGCTAAACGTGTTTGGAAAATAAAAACACCTCTGTAACACACTAAAAGCATACACATAATGTACACACTCAATTAAACTGAAAAAATAAAATCATCCTTGATAATTGGTAAAAGCACTCAGAACTATAGAACATTTGGACAGTTTCTACACACTGTGTCCAAAAAAGAAATCTTTTGTTCAAACACAAGAAAACTTAAATAAAAAGCTTAACTATAATACCTTGTCTGTCGTTTTTAATGAATAAATGAAGGATTGCTGCCTAAATACACTATATATATATATATATATATATATATATATATATATATATATATATATATATATATATATATATCAACTCCATATGGTTATTTACTGTTGAAACTTAATTTTCATGTGAGCATTAGTAATTTCGTTTACAAAAATGTATTGCTAGTAATTTTTTAAAAAAAATGTATGGCTGGCAATTTTTCTTTTACAAAAATGTATTGCTAGTACTATCTTTTTTTTTAATATAAAAATGTATTAGTGGTAATATTTTTTTCCTTACAAAAATGTATTGCTGATAATAGTTTTTTTTTTTTAAATGTATTGCTAGTAATATCTTTTATTTTTTTACAAAAATGTATTGCTGGTAATTCCTTTACTATGAAAATGCATTGCTATATTTTTATACTTTCATAGATTTTTGCCCATACCTAACAGGTGCTACCACCCTGGGTCAGGGTAGACCTGGGAACAACAGCAATTAAGAGGTGGTTCCATGCTCTTCAAAATCTCCCAATTAGAGGCTTTGTTGCTAGATGTAGTTTATTTTCATACCCAGGAATGGGGGGGGGGATACAGAATGCGATGGGTAAATTGTCGCCATTTTTATTTTTAATTTCACGCATGCATGTTGTTTGTTTTTGGTTTTGTTGACTGCACAGTATAGTAGGCTCAGTTGAACACCATCTGTGAGAAAAAGAGCACAATGACGCAATTCACTCTGCCAAAAATTTGGAAACAGGATGCTGTACTGAAGGTAAGTATTATAGCAGCATTCACCAACTTAAAGAAGACCACCCAGAAGAGTTGCAAAAGATTTCAAAGTCATCTGGAGGCTATGGTTGAAGCCAATGGTGATTTTATTGAATAAATTTACTCTTTAGTATTTCAAGATATTTTTGTGTAATTTTGGTAAATATATCTGTTAAAATGAGATGTCAGTGTAATTTTTATTTTTTGAGTTTTAGACGACAATTTATCCATCGCACCCTCTGTCTCTGTGTGTGTGCGCACACACACACACACACACATACACACATACATACATATACATATATATATATATATATATATATATATATATATATATATATATATATAGGTATTATATAGGCAACAAGAATTCATCCAAACAAGTTTTAAAATTTCACCGAAAAGCTTCTGAAACTCATTTTTCCTATTCATCCTCTAACATTTTAATTTTATTAAATCTTTGGAATTTCTGAATGAGGTGTCATACATCAGGATTTTCATTTAAATCAGTAATAGATTTTATTTATTGTCAAAGAAAATTCACTTTTCTCATTACACCATATATATGGTTTACAAATTCTCTAGCAAATCTTATATAAGACCATGTTACATGTTGTGATATTATATTTTGAATAGAAATAAAAAAAAGAAGCCAGAAAAATCAAACAATTTTACTTTTTGACAAAATGTTCTGTTTTTATTAAAGTTTTATCAGAAAATGAAATATGGAGAAGAAAAGAAAATTCTGGTATTTTTATTTTTGTGCTGTTTGTTTTGCATTGGATAAGCAGACATCACATGTATATTTGTCCTGTCAAAACGTTTGTTTTTCTTCCCTATCCTATCATTCTGTTGGATTCCAATCCATATCTAATTCCAATCCATATTTAATTCCAATCCATATATGCATATATATATATATATATATATATATAAAAGTGAACATAGAAGTCAACACTTGGAGGCGACAGTCTGTTTCATGATAGATGCAATCGTCAGGCAATCGTTGGCTGCCGATTGCACTAGCATGAAACAGACTGTCGCCTCCAAGTGTTGACTTCTATGTTCACTTTTATATTTACACACGCTCTATCTCTGATATTGAGCACTTTATCCCATAAATATAGCACACTTTAAGACTATATTTCTTTATATATATATATATATATATATATATATATATATATATATATAAGCAAGTTATTTCCTTATCTATCTATCTATCTGTCTATCTATCTATATATATATATACACTAGTTGTAATCTTATAAATATAAGAAATTATACTCGTCCGGAAAATCTTTGGTTTCTTGATTTGCAAATAAACAAACCAATACCAAAGGGAAAAAAAATGGTTCAAAAAAAGAAAGAACAGAGAACATGTACGTCAGCCAAAAATAATCGTCTAGCATCCAATTCCAGAGTCCAAAGAAAAAAAAACGATACAAGTAAGAAAAATAACTAAATAAAGTGCTTGATACGCTAAGTAGAGCAAACCTAAATTAAACCTAAAGAGCCAGACTAACCTACCACGGTTTCCCCTAAGCGGATTGTCAGGGATTTCTGGCTGATAAGCTATAGGCTATATATATATATATATATATATATATATATATATATATATATATATTATATTTATATATTGATCACTTTTACCCCATAAATATAGTATACCTTAAAACTATATTTTATCATATATATATATATATATATATATGCACATTTCATTAAAAATGACTGACAATGTGCTTTTATTTATTTTATAAAAAAAAAATAAATAAAAGCACCTTGTCAGTCGTTTTTAATGAAATGTGCATGAAAAAAGGATTGCTGCCTAAATACACAAATATATATATATATATATATATATATATATATATATATATATATATATATATATATATATATATATATATATATGTATATATTGAAATGGACTAAGTCCACCGATTATTTTAATATCTTTTCTGTTTATACGTTATTTTTATAGATACAAATATTTAAGTAAATGCTCTGTTTATAATAAACAGTATTAAGTACATTTACTGGCTTGAATGTTCGAGAAATTTTCATGTCCTTAATACTGTTTATTATAAACAGAGCATTTACTTAAATATTTGTATCTATAAAAATAAAAATAACATATAAACAGTATATATATATATATATATATAGAGAGAGAGAGAGACAGACAGACAGACAGACAGACAGACAGAGACACAGAGAGTGAGAGAGACAGGCAGACAGAGAAAGAGGGAGATGGACACACATACACATGCATATTTATAAAGGAAGCTCGATAGGAAAAGCTATGATTTAGAATTTTGATTTTAATTCAGTCAGGCTATTCCCACTTTGATGATTGGTGCAACATAATCTTCTTTCCCATCCTTTGACCTCATTTAGTCTTTCATCAGACAAAACTGCATATATCTATTGATCTGATCCTGTTCATATCTATCAACCAATACCTATTTTAATATATTTAATGGTATACAGAAATGTGTGTATGTATATATGAGTGTGTATTTATATGATTATTATGTGTGTATTGTATATTTCTTATCAATAACATTTGGGCAACAATAACTGTTTACTTTTGTATATTTGTGTATGCGTATGTGCGTGTGTGTGCGCGTGTGTGTGTGCTTTAAATCTAATTGAAACAAATTCACTAAACTAAAATATTTACGCATTTCTTCTTCATATTGACTTTAGTTCACTCAAATGAAGTTTCCCTTATTTTCCTCAAACAACATGTCTGGCCTCAATTACTAAAATATTTATTTTTAAATCTTCAATGCTCAGCCATCTGATATAGAAAAAAAACCCCAAAAAACCCCCTCAGCTATTTGGTATTTCTGCCTCTGTTATGGCTGGGCGTACGCTCTGACATTTTATTTCTTCATCTCCTCCCTGTTGAGTAAGCAACTCATCAGCTGACATTCCAAGCTACAACTAAACTACTATATAATCACTTCACAGCACTAATAGTATTATTTGGTAACATTGTGGCATTTTCTATTTGCAGACATTATTCCAGTTTAATGAATATTTCTTATTCAACTTAAGTGCAGTTGTTTCTCTATTTGTTAGCTTCACACAACTTCTAGGTTTGGATTCATTTTTTATGGCTTATCAACCTTTTATTGGTTATTTAAAGCCGAAAAATATTTTTGGGATTGAAAAGATAACTTTTTTCTTTTTTTATGCATGAATATTGCCTTAAGAATTTTTTGGAGATAATAATGATTTTTCCAAATACAAATGCCATCTAACCCATAGTTCGGAGAAGGTAATATGAATTGTTTCTTTATAAGGAAGCATTCAGTATTCATTGATCGAACAGTCAGTGCAACTGTCAGTTGAATTTATAAAATCCTTCTCTCAGAAAAACTTTTCAGAAAAATAGGTTTCATAAGTCCAGTTATTGCTCTTTACAGTATTGATGGGGGTTTCCTTCCTAAACTTTTGTTTGATGTACTGTGGAAAGACAACATCTTGATTATGACATTATTCTTTCATTGAGTTACATGTTATATCCATTTCAGTTGTTGAAAGTCCTCAAGGGATGTCATTTTTGTTATTTGGTGCAGTTCTTTGTGATTCTGTGGTGCCAGTCTATGAGGTTCCAAGAAGGATGGTCTTACAAGTTCCATCTGCTGAAAGCCATTTTTAATCATTGATCTAAGAAAGTGGTTCTATACAGCTGAAGAGATTATTTCTAAAGAGAAATGGATTTATGCCTTTCTGAATGGGATGTAATAAACCCAAATGGAATTCAAACTTGGCTCTTCACATTCTTATTCTGAGTCACTAACCATAACACCACTTGTACATCCCTAAATCTATTGGAAAGATATAATCCAAAGATTTTAATATCTAAGAAAAGAAAGAACTTATATCTTTACTATTTACATGATTTACATCCAGGCTATTGTACTCATTTTTGTTGTTATCATCACAACATTTCGACTGTTGTACCCTCTAACCTTCTTCAGGTGTTTGCTGATCTGGTCACCTTCAAGGATTTTCAAACTGAACCCTTTAATTAATTTATGTGGATAGATTATTCAAATTCTGTTTTGTTCTTATTTAGTACTTCTCACCCTGTTTCCACTGAGTCTGCACTACCCAGCCCAGGGATTGAACTCACAATTGCTATGTTATCAAATTCATGAACCAATGCTTTAACCCATTAAGCTATTGTTCTGTAGATTAAATAAAGGGTTCAGTTCTAAATTCCCTGATGGTTGCCTGGATTGACAAATACTTGATGAAGGCCAGAGGGCACTAAGGTTGAAATGTAGTGATAATAACAACAAAGATGAGGACATTAGTCTCAGTGTAAATAATGACGACTCCTCATCCCAGAAATTCAGACAGAATTTATCTATTCACATTTTTAGTGCTTTATCTATGATTTGAGCTATTTTGTCCAGAAGGTTTGGAGTTTAAAAAACTTATATAAATGAAACTTTGTAAAATCCTACAGGACACATGGCAGGACTGGATCACGAACAATAGAGTTCTCATCTGTGAAAAAATGGAGAAGCTAGAAACTATTATGACTTTGATGAGCTACTTAGTTTCAATGAGAAAATGAAAGAAAGAAAGGAAGATAGAAGTGTTTAACATTTGTTTCAGTGAAATGGAAAAAGTTGTCAATTTAAAATCTTTTCATTTGTACCCACTAACTTTTTAAAAAGAACGACCAGCATTCATTTTTATGATTGCTATTACAATATTTTGTTAAAGTTGTTAAGCTCAAATACTTAATGATGTGATAAGGGAATTTCTATGGATATTTTGTTGTCATTGAACTCACCATGAGTTTAGTCAGTCATTAACTTAAGAATTAAGATTCATCAGAAAATTCAAATAGGAAAACCGTGACATTTTCATGGGTTAAAACTAGTATTATTTAAATGGACTAACATTTTATTCTTTCTTGATGGCATCATTAAGTTTTATCAAATGTGTTTTTTAACTTTCCTCAGGTGTATAAAAGTTACTTCTTATATTTGTTTATTTTTTATATTTTTTGCTATGGCCTTAAAGATTCTTGAAGGCAGAGACAAGACACAAGTGAATCTTTAAAAAAAGCTTACATTTGCTCATTTTAATGGTAAATGAATAAAATAATGACAATACCGTTTTTCAGTTATGGTTATGATGAATATGTTGTGGATTTGAAGCATCCCACAGCAAGGAAAATAGTGATAAAGATTTTTAAATATAAAATATTTTTTGTATTGTTGTGTATGTGTGTTAAAAGTCTTGTTTTAAAGTTCCTTGTTTGTAGTTGTTTGTTAAGATAAAAAGAAATGTGATTTCTTCACGTGTATGTGTGAGAAAAAAGAGGCAAGGAAGAAAGTGAGGAGGAAAGTGTAAGTGTCACATAGCTTGGTGAGGAAGACGGATGAATGAGTAAGGGAATTCTTTTGAAGCTGCTGTTGTGATTTCATATTGCATGTTGCTGTCTCTCTCTCCTTACTGGCTTGTCTGGTCTAGAAACATTGCTTATATACTCTTCAAAGGGATCACAAAACATGATTTTTATTGTTGGTGGGAATGCAACCCATTGGATGAAAAATGTTAAATATGAATTTTTAAAGGATTAATTTATTAACTGGAAGAATGCATGAATCCTTCAACTCAGAAACCATTTTTTGTCATTTGATGTTTGACTGTTGGTAAGGAGTAAAGATTATAAAAATAAGGAAGATAGATAACAATTGACCCTTGACATGAAGAGGTCAAGATTGTAGTGTTTAGAGATTGTAGTGTTTAGAGATTGTGGAGTTTTATAAAGTAGCAGTTCTTTGGGAAAAACTGTTTGAGTGGAACTTTCTCCTTACCTTTTTTTTAAATCATTTCACCCCAAGCAAGGCAATAATGCCACTAAGACACAAGGGGTTACTGAGAGTGAAAGAAAAAGGGAAAAGATTAGTGAAGATAAAGGACAATAAAAGAATAGGATTCAGAAAGACAGGAGATGGTGATTGATGTTGCAATTAAATTTTTGAAGATTGTTATTGACAGGAAAGCAAAAAAAGGCAGAAAAAGTTCCACAGGCAAGAAGCCCTATTAGAATAGAACTTACAGTTACAGTTAACTATTTCAATGGTAAAATGATGAGACCTAGTTGCCAATTTAGCACTATGCTTAAATTCATGAGGTGGAGGTACCAAAAGCTCATTAGAACAATTAACATGGAAATATTTATAGAAAAGATGCAAGGAAGCTATGTTACAGTGGTGGGAAAGTGACTGAAACAAAAATGCCAGGTCAGGACCAATAACATTACAGATCCTTCTTTAGATTTTATCAAGAATCCCAAGATATATAGCAGGAGCACTAGACCAGATGTGTCAGTAATATTTGATGCAAGGATGAAATGTACAAGATGGATTCTGGCAAAAAGAATTGTCTGGCATGACACAGTGAACCAACTTTCCTAACCTGGCAATTGATTCAGTATAGTTATTCCAAGTCATGTCAGTGGAAAACAACATTAAGCAGAATAATTATATTGACTCTGCTGCTAGGAAAGTTGGTTCACTGTGTCATGACAGACAATTTTTGGAATATGGAGGAAATTTGGGTGATTCGACTCTGTGGAAGTAGCAAGGCATATACTGGCTCTAAAAGTTTGAACTGGTGGAATTAGTAGCAGTAATATTATCTTCTATTCTTCTTTTTCTGTCAGATGAAGCATTGTGAACCATTCTTTAATCTTTGATGAGTATTCCTTTTGAACACAACTAATCAGCTCATCAGCCAATGACCCTCAGTAAATGGATTGAATCAAAAATAAATGAATTCTGCTTGAGTCTCTGTCTGATATTTATGGAAAACAATTTTTAATATGGACATTTTAAGAAATTACACTTGGAATAACTGTTGTAACATTATTAAAATATAGAAGTATACAATTTAAAAAAAAAACAAATTTATAATAATTTTGTTTGGTACTGCTTAAATTAACAGATGAGGAATTGTCAATATATTTTGACTTATCCAAGCTATTGTTCTTGTTGAAACTTGACTAATGCATGGAATAATAATGCAACACAAAATGTACTTAGAACAAAATGTATTGAAACAAGAAAGTGTACACAATATTTACATATAGTCTTTTGTATATTCCTGGGCAGTCAGGCAGAGTCTCTGGTTGAATCTCTTGATTCGTTCCCTCTCTTCCCGGTACCAACCATATTTATATGGTCGGTACTCCACTATGCAAATTAGGTGGATCCTACCACAACAGTTCTCATCTTTGATTGTTACAGATGTTATTATAGACATAATGCTTAAGCAAAATTATTAAGAAAGCAAAATGTATCTGCTATAATAATTCAATGTCAAAACCATCTGGATTTAAAGGCTCCATAAATACACCATGGATATTCTTTTAGGATAGAGGCATAGTCGATATAAGTGTCAGTTAATCATTTGTTGCTGGAGTAGGTAGTAAAATTCATTTACTTTAGTTTAACAGGAGTAAACAAGAAATGGCATCACAGGGACAAAAATAATACAATAATGAACACATACAAGATTTCTTATATCAGCCAAAATAACAGACATTGGAAGATGGTCCAAGGGCAAATAACATCTGTAACAATTAAAGTTGAGAGCTATTCTGTAATATAAGATACAATTCTACTGTATATATTTATCAGTCACACAGCCTGATATCCTTTTCTTAGTAATGAGATATTCCGTCGTTATGGTAACAGGAGTCATTAAGTGATGCCAGTAAGAAAAAAAACGATCAAATTGTATAACCGGTGTATAATTAGTTTCCTTTTTTTTTCACCATACGGTCAGTTTTAGACCCACTGTAGTGTCAGTGTGTAATAAATTTCTATTTTTCTTCAGATTAGGTCATTTGCAGTGGTATGCAGTAATATGAATCTATTTTCGGGGTGTATGATGAATTTTGTATGGCCTTGAAAAATATTGCATCATCTGAGATTGCATCAGATTTTTATCACGCCCAGACATTATTGTCTTGACTGTCGATTAGTTGTCCTACAGCCATTGTCTGCAATGGACATTACTCAAGGAAGTGTACAAAAATTTTAACACTGCTTGAACACACTAGCAAGCTTCACCAGTGAGCAAATCAAAGTACTGGCCTGGAAACCCCTGATTTAAATCCAATGAAGAATGTGTTCAATCTGCAAGGAAAGACTTTGTGGAACAAACATACGAAGTACTAACATGTGCACTGTGTTATATTTCATTCGAAAAATATGAAAAAAAGTAAATAATAACAGAATTATGAAATATAAAAAAGGAGTAATAAAAAAATGAGTTTGTAAAATATCTGGACTAGCAGCAAAAAAGTTTTTTAGTTTATAACATCTTTCTTTTGACAGAGAAAGATTGGATAAAAGTTTTGGGGTCTTTTTTTTTTAATTTAATGCCATATCCCTTCAGGATGTAGGCAGTTACAGATCTCTATGGAATTCCATTTTTGTATTATCTGTGAATTGCCATGCTTTCTTGGGTAATATAGTGTAGTGATTTCTCTCTTACTCTCTTTATGGTTTGAACCTCAGAGTTTTAGATTGCTTGCCACTCAAGGCTTGAGAAAGTCGATTTATATAAGAAAATAGAATATTAAGTTACAAGTAATTTACATTTTTTTGAAGCAAAAAAAGAAAATTATTCATGACTCAACCATTCAATATATTCAAGATGTTTTTACATACAAATATAAAGCATCACATTTTATAAAAACAAAAACTGAACGTCTGTCAGATTAGCAGCCTGGGATAACTTGAATGTACGGACTTCAAATTCTTACTCCCCCTCATGCCCATCTTTTTAGAGATGAATTTGTTTTTATTCCAAGGAAACAGATATCCAACTGTGATGTTTGTTTTATATTTGTCAATCACAGAAAATTCAGTTTTTCTTTAAAAAAAAAAAATGAATAGAATTCTTTATTGAGAAATTCAATGAATAACATATTATTTAGCTTGTTGCAGGCACCGCTTCTAGTTAGGCTAAAAACATGGCATCAATATTTTGCACATGTAAACGATGAGTGTAGGGAAAGGGAAGACAATTTCAACAAGGGGATGTTTTATATTTCTTGTTTTTATATAACTGAGTAAAAAGAGAGAGAAAATACACAAGTATTCATACAAAGATGGTGGAGTAATTGATAGTATTGTATTGTCATAACTGTTATTGGGTGGGTGGTATTGGTTGTTTCAAATTATTCTAGAGGCTACTAGGAGGCATGGTAGAGCAATGGATAGTGGCTCGGATTGAGGAATCGGAGAGCCGAGTTCAAATTCCAGTCGGATCCATTACATTCACTTACATGTTAATACTCTTGGGAAAGGTATGAATACTCTTCTTTTCCCCCCAGCTATGGGTAAATAGCAGGACAGGCCTGGTTCTATAGCCTTGGATGGCAACTGGTCTACTGTAGAAAGAAATGGTAACCTACTGCAGGAAAAATATCTGCCTCGTCAGTCATGTATCAAAAGATACATGATTGCCTAAGCGTGTATCACGCATGGCACATAACTGACTGATTCATACAAATGAAAGAAGACATTAGGAATTGTGTCAGTGATACATGTGTGTGTGTGTGTGTGTGTGTGTGTGTGTGTGTGTGTGTGTGTGTGTGTGTGTGAAAATGTTCAGTTATTAAGGAGAAAGATATCCCCATGTTTAAGGACAAGGTCCTGTGGATATCATCACTGCAGCATAGTGGGCAGAAAAGCGAGATAAGAGAATGAAGACAGGAAGTGTACTGTTTTTATAGGTGCCTGACAGCACCACTTCTTGGCAAAACTGACAAAGTTATGTAGGGATAATGCAAAGGCTGATGATATTTTAAATTACACCACAAGCAGTACAAGGTCCATTCATCACTTCCATTAACAGATTAATTCACAACTTTCCTTCCTCTATATTAGTAAACAATAAAAGGAAAGATTAATAAAATGATATTAAACTTAGAATCTATAATACTATACTGTTTGCTTGTATTTATGTCTCTTACACATGTCTAGGCCACAGGAATCACTTCTTACAGCTATACAGTTCAGATGATTACAGACAAGTGTAAGCGTGTCCTCAATAAGGTAAAATCACCATTCGCTGATAGAATGAAACACTGTACAGCTTCTCACAAGATGGCTCTTTAAGAGTGTGTTGAATAAGAGTAAACCCTTTGTGGTGATATGCCTTTTCATCCCTAACACTGTGGAGTAGGACGGGATATTCCACATTGTTAAAAAGTGGTTTTGTGTTTGGTAAACAGAAGTTAATGAAATATAATAACTAAAGGCCTCTCTTTATTTTTCACTTTGCCCTCAATCCTTCCTTTCTTCATTTCACAGATTGAGTCAATGCAGTGTATGTAGCATGGCAGATCATAGCTATGAAAGTCTGAACTGGTGGAACTAAGGAACATTTGCCATGGAAATAGTGATAGAATAGTGAGAGGCTAGCAATGTTTTGTCTGCAAGAAAGGGGTTGTAAGGTGGCAAATAATCCATTACCCACATGGCCGTGTAAATGCCTTTTGAACTCTGTCAAGGCCTGAAAATTAAAGATTGGGCAGTTCCAATCAGGATATGGCAGGAATAGCCCATTTTTGGTCTGATCTGACTCTTGTAATGATAGAGCAGGACAGGAGGAACCAGGTACTTTCTGGGGCAGTACAAGGTACTGACCATTTTTCCAGCATCTTTAGCTATCTATTGTATATATGAGTTCACTTTATATCTGTAATGGCTTTGAGTCCCAATAAGTGTTCAAGGCAACATTGAAAATTTAGGGTTTAATCAGTGATGAGGAAATGTTACAAGGTTGGTATTGGAGGTATTGAATAACAAGAAACTTTTATGAAGTAGAAAAATAGGATATGGTCATAAGGCAAATTAAATGTCTACTGTTTTAGTATTTAGTTATGATATATGGAAATCTTATGTGTAGAGTATGAGAGACAAGAGCCTCAAAATTCAAGAGTTGGTTAAGGACATGTGTGTTGTATATTTTATTTGAAGTTATTGAAAAAATCCTTGAAGAATTCATTGAAATGAACTGCAATGATTTTTTAGTGCCAACTTTTTAAAGGATTTAAAAGATCATGGTCCTGATCAACTTGCTGTCTCTTGTTGCTCAAAGTAATTTTTAACCCTTTACCATCTCTTTTTGTCCTTGTTCTACCATTCATTCACACAAACTTAAGTTGGTTACCTTATTATCTCACTTGCTTCTATTGGCTTCCCTATGTCCTGTGAATGTTAAATTCTCTAGACTCTCTTTCCTCGTTTGTGCAAAATCATAGAAATCCAAGAAGAATTCATTTTATCTGAATAAAAGATTTAATTTAAAATACAAAATTATTGATTGAGATTTATTTTGGATTTATGTGAAGCATAGTGTCTATCAGTGACATTGCATTTACTTTCACCCTTTGGAAATTAATGAATCCATCATTTCTCCCCCCACTATGGGTTAAGTATCAGGAAAAACTTGGATTTCTAGAATTGTTTTGGCAAACAGTCCAAGAGAAGGAAAAATATGAATTCAAAATTAATTAGGTTTGGGGTTAGTAATTCTATCCCATCAAAACCTACTTACTACTGAAACCAAAGCAACAACACCTAGCATGGTAAGGCTGTTGTCCTATATCACAAAGGTACCTACACATTGATCAAGTGCCTTTTTTTAACCCCTAAGAAACAGTAGCAAAAAAAAAAAATAAATAAAGATGTAGCACAACAGAAAAACTGAGTAGTCTATAAAAATATAAAATACAAAATTTACTCAGTCTTGCTCTGTGTTTCAGACCAAGGGATGTATTTTGCAGATTGTTTCTGTACTATGAATTTCTGCCAGTGTTGGCTGCAAGAAGAAAACTATTCAGCAAAAATATTTTAACATACCGAGCAAATAGTTGCTGATATAAATAAACATAGGCTGTAATGATTTCTTTTGTATAGAATGGAAGGAAGCAACAAGAGAACGAACAGTGATGTATGTTTGCCTGCCTGAAGAAACAGTAGAATGAGAACGAGATATGGGAATAATCCTCAATGAACAGAACATTTGCCTAGACAGCGCTTACCGTGATAATTATCAGCATCATCCCAAGCATGTTTCTCTTTTCAGAATGAGTCTGAATTTTCAAGATGGTATCTATTGCTAGTTTTTCTCATGAAGGCATGCCATTGCCTTCTGCCAATTTTTCTCTCTATTTTCCTCTTCTGGTACACTAACGACTCCATAATAGTCATGCAATGTCAACTAATTTGACTTAACAAAAGCCTGTTCTTGTGATCCTGAATATCAAATTAAAGAATTTATTGCAAAAATTCTAAACAGAACTGCTATTTTCTATGACACAAGGCCAAAATTTTGAAGTCAATTTATCCAAGTTTTAATAAATATCTATGGTTTTTTAAACATCTATAGTTTATGAAAAGTACATAATTTTATCACCTTTGGGCTACCATCTTTTGAGATGTGTTTCGATGGCTGGTGTTTATTAAATTTATATTTGTCTGGTACAAGGCCAATCTCTGTTAAAAGTTAGTTATGAGAGAAATATCTGCTGTTTTTTTTTTTGTTTTTTATCATTTCATCCCAAGCAAGACAATAAAGCCACTAAGACACAAAGGGTTACTAAATGTGAGAGAATATGAGAAAAGGAAAACTATTACAGAGAGAGAACAATAAAAGAACAGGAATTAAGAAAACAGGCGATAATGCTTGACATTGCATTTAAATTTATGAAGCTCAAATAAAGTTGACTTGAAAGCAAGAAGCTGGAAGAGAGTTCCACAAGTGTGAGAGAAGGAACTGTCAACACAGAACTTACAGTTATATTCTATCCATTTCAGCTGTAAGCTGATGGGATCTAGCAGTACAACAGTATTAATAGTATCATTAAAATGATTGTGTTAATAGTATTATAGTAATAGTATCATTTGACATCAGTGTCCAAAGAATCTGATTTTTCTTGGTCTTTAAGCTTCAAAAAATATAAACAGCAATAAAAAGTTTAATAAAAATACCATGGGACATTGCAGTATATAGATATTTAATAATAGCATGTGACATTGCACTATATAGATATTTAATAATAGCATGTGACATTGCACTATATAGATATTTTAATAATAGCATGTGACATTGCACTATATAGATATTTAATAATAGCATGTGACATTGCAGTATATAGATATTTAATTATTTATTATTTGTTTATTTCTTTTCTTACATCCTGGTTGTGAAACCATTCTGATTGGTTGGTTGAACTATGGCTTTGTTTGACTGGTGATTTTTGTTATTTATCTATTTTTAGAGAGGATGAAATTTTGATTGTCTTGTTATTTATTTTTATTTATGTATTTTTCTATCACCACAAGTTTCACTATTTAAAATCGCTGTAAAAAGAAAGCTTAAACTCATATAACCTTGAACAGAGTATGGCTTAGCAAAGTAAATACATATTTTAATAAAAATAAATTTTAAATTTAAGGTAAAAAAATACATATATTAAAAGATACCAATGCAAGAACTGTTCCATCTGATAATTTTTCTTTTCCTTCTTCTATGTGTCATGTCCCTTCAAGATGTGGTCAATCATTTCTCTCCCATCCTTCATAGTTCTTTGCAATGTTTGTCTTTTTATTATATTTCCCCTCTGTTCTAGCATCTATTTATACAACCACTTTAGGTAGATTACTTGCTGCTTTCCTCTGCACCTCTTGCCTTCAGTATATCCTGTGTGTGTCACATTTTCCAGACCTTCTTATCTCATTATTTGTCATAGAAATTTCAGCTGTCACTTTCTAATTTTATATATAATAATCCTTTTTGTTTTCAGTTTTTCATAAAACTTCCTCATTGATTACATGTTATTCCATGTTATTCTCAGTATCCTTCTGTAGAACCACATTTCTCTTGCCACAAGTTTCCTCTACATCAGTGATGAAATTGTCCAGCATCACTGCCATATTGGAGGATTGAGATATAGCAGTTCAGCATTCTAATCTTTTTTTCTAATGAAATTTTGCTGTTTCTTAATACTTTGCATAGCTTTTGGAAGGCAGCTTTTTACTATTGCAATGTCCTTTCAGATATGTCTCATTTTCCATCCTCTGTTAAAACACTTGCCAGATAATTACATCTTCTGGACTTGTTTGATTTTGACTTCTCCAATCCGTACAATGACCCAAAATAGGAGCCCAAGTTTTTCCTGAAGTATTCATCTAATTACAATTTGCACAGCCACACCTTGAATGACTGTCACATCCAGTCAGCCATTTGCCACAATCTGGAACAAGCTAATTTTATTGGAAGAAACTCCTTATTGACTAATGGCTGTTATTTGTATCACCGAAACCACCAGAGAGAAAGGTTACCAAACAGCCATTGTTTCAAATATTTTCAGTCGTTAACCTCAATTAGAATCTACATCCAAAAATCAATCGATTTGAATATGTGTCTGTCTCTGGGTATAAATAATTAATTTATTTTGGCTTAGACTGATTACAGTCAGGTTTTGATGATGATGTGATCTATGGGAATGGAATTGGTGAGCCAAGTTCAAGTTCTGGTTAGTTTGTTACATTTACTTTGCACTAATGCTCTTGGGAAAAACATTAACCCATTTCTTCTCCTCTGAGTTATAAGGTAAATAGTAGAACTTTCTAGCCTTGGATGGCAGCCAGTAAAGGAGAAGGACAACTCTGGATTCAAAACTGGAAAAAGGCAATGGAAAACCACTCCACCACCTTTCCCAAGAAGTCATGGCAATTCACAGATATGAAAGAAAAGGAATATGTGGAGATCATAACATCCTAATGAGACATGGTATTTTTCTTCTATATGCCCCATTCAGGACATGAGCGATCATGGCTCTCCACAACATTCTATCCTTTGTAACTTAGTAAGGCTTGTCTTTTTGTTATCTCTCCCAATTCCTGTTCTACCAATCCATTTACACACATTTGTTAGGCAGGTTACTGACTGCTTTCCTCTATCTCTGTTGCCTTCAGTATGTCCTATGGGTGTCAGATTTTCCAGGCCCTCTTTCCTCATTATATTTCCTAGAAATTTCAACTGCCTCTTTCTGATTCTAAGTGCCCTTTTTGCTTCTATTTTCCTAAATATTTCTTTGTTACTCTCAAGTTCAGTCTATGGTATTGGGGAAGATGGAAAATAATAATAATAAATTAAATAATAATAATAAAAAAAATAAAGAATTTCATTTTCCCATAATGCAAAAGAAAAAAGGAAACCAAAAGGGGTTTCCAGTCATGTGTAAATTTTATGACCCTCCCCCACTTCCAGAAAGGACATGATTGGTCTCTTCTCACTTCCCAACCATTGAGTTTGGTATCCATCCCAACAAAGGGAAGATTTGGCCACCCTCACTCAACATCAGGCTGACTAGAGGTTGACTATTCTCCACACATCCACATCTTGTACCTACATGTGTCAATAAACATTGGCCATTTATTTTCTACGCAAGTCTTCGTTTTGTTTATTGTGGTCCACTGACATTCAAAATCTGTTAGCAGCACAAAGTCAAATACAACCCTCTACAGTATTCTATAGAACCATATTTCTGTTGCCTCAAGTTTCCTCTGCATTAGTGAGGAAATCATCCAGCATTCACTGTCATAGAGGAGGACTGATATTATATAACAGTTTAGTACACATTCCTTTGTTTCTAAGAAATTTTTCCTGTTTCTTAATACTTTGCTTAACTTTGGGAAGGCATCTTTCACTATTCCCCTGCACTTTTGGATTTTGGTGTCACATTTTCCATCATCTGTTAGAACCCTTCCCAGATTTTTGAATGATGTCCGAGCCAAGTAAAAAATCAGAGATGAATATTTTAAAGACATAAAAGCCCAGATGATTGTGAGATATGAACCATGAAATCAGGAAATAAAATCTTTCATAAAAAGTAAAAAGGTAGATATTTACTGGAGCACACAGTGAAAGACCAAGCTCATGAAACATCAAATTGGTTTGTGACATGAGCTTGATAAGCATTGCTCTACTGCATACCCCCATTCATTAATCAGATTTGACCATGATAGTGAAGCACCCACTAAGGAACAATTTAACAGCTCAAAACAATGATTTGTTGTAATTGTTTGATAATGAAGGTTTTGGTAGAATTATCTTTAACGGCCTCAAAATAGATTCACAAGCTTTTATTATCAATTCATTATTCATAAACTTAAGGAATCAGCACATATGCTAGGCCATAAAAATCTCCTGAGCTGGCCAAGCATAGAAATGAATACAATATGGGAACCAGTAATAAGGAGTGCCAGAGACAAGCGATAATAACAGCAAAAAATTGCAATATGAGCACTGGTTAAAAAGAGACAGTTAATAAAGGTGTTGGTTAGATCCAGATCCAGTGACAGGACCCAAATATTGAGGGTTCAATAGCCGGTTAAGTGGAGAACTTGGAGAGGGGAATTAACAGGAGATAACTAATAACTGACATCCATTAAACATGGCATGTGGAACTAGAATAGTCTACCCCAGTGAGCGAAATAAACAGTTCAGTTCGACCTTCCAACCACCTGAAGAAGGCCGAAGCATACAACTGCCATAACATCGTAATAATCGTCACCTTTTGAAACAATAAGCATTGCCGAAAAGTGAAGGTGGTTAAAATAAAAGTGGGTGTCATGGGGAAAAGTTGTCCTTTTGACCCTCCGTCTGATTGCAAATACATTTATCCATGTTTGCCAAGTTTTAAATCAGCCACACTGAAGTGAAACTTGGATAGGTAAATGAAAACAACAAAAATATACTTAAAATCTTTATAGGATACTATATGACCACTATGGAGGACTCAATGTGCCATGAAGGTGCATTCATAATTGAGCTGTTCAAAAGTAACAGCACTTAAGGATAATTTTGCAATTCAAAAAAAAAAAAAGAAAAGAATCCTACAACCTAATCATAAAAATGTTTATTTTTTATTCATTCTGATGTATTTTTGGATGTTAATAGCAGCAAACTGTAAGTCTCAAGAGAATTTGAAAGAATTTATGTAAATACTTCAACAAGGCCAATGTATTAAAACAGAAGCATTGCCTGGCTGAATATAGTGAGAGTTTTTTGAGGCATTTGTATTTAAAAATGTGGAACTGCTTGGGTCTTTGGAGTGGTTGTGCCGGGTGGCTTCAGTTGAAATAGAAACTCAAAGATTTGGTTTAATCAGATATTTCATTGTTTTTTTTTTTAGATGTATAAATAAAAGTTATAAATTTGTCAGAGGAAATGAAAAATATTTTTTAAATTTTCACTCTGGAGTCATTGTGTTCTTTACCTTTTTTAATATCACTGAATCATATATATATATATATATATATATATATATATATATATATATATATATATATATATATGTGTAGTCATCAACAGACTGACAGTTTTGCCGTATCACAGCTCCTCAGTGTGGATAGATATTTGATCACTTCAAACTGGGACTGAAACCTGATTGATCTGGTATCAGTCGGTGATTCTAACCCCGAGACTATCAAAGAGAAAGGCGAATTTTTGTGTATTTATTTTTTCATAAACCCGCCAGTGATCTAGAGGACTCAATCCGTTGGGAGAGTCTTATATATATTTCAGAAAGTATTAGAAATAAAAAAAAATATATATAAATGCTAATAGTAACAAATAATATTTTAAAAATGAATAAATTTTACTGTGAAGCCCCTGACAAATGGAAGCAATCTGTGAAACAGACAAGTGAACATTTGATTTTAGTCATTACTGTTAATACTCTATCTCTTGATAGCAGTTTATTTACAATGACCGCTTGCCTCTCTGGTTGAGAGTTTTCTTTTTGGCAAAGCAAAATATTTGTTATTATTATAAATTCCAATATGTGTGTGTGGGTGTGTGTGCCTACAATACCAAAAGTTATAAAATAGGTGCTTAGTGTTATACTCTGCTATAATTAGATCTCTTTCTGATTCACAATACACTGGATGTGAGCACTAAGAAAGCAAAACACAAAATAAAGAAACTGTTTTCTGTGCAGGAGCTCTGAGCATCACATCTGGTCCACAAAACAAATCCCCGCAATAAAGTACAAAAGCCAATCATTAAAGTTCCCACCAGAAAAAAAATGACCCTGAGAAACACCAGATTTACTTAAGAGAAATCCCCTCGTAAAAACCAACATAGCATAGTTGTGGGCCACAAAGCCACCCGTCAACACACAGGAGCACCGTCGGCATCACCACCATGATTGCCTCTCTTGTCACAACTGTGAGCTTCACTAATCTCATCTGACTCTTCACACACAGAATGCAGCCAACAGGTCAGCTTCGACACTGCTG
Source organism: Acanthosepion esculentum (assembly GCA_964036315.1). NCBI lineage: Eukaryota > Metazoa > Mollusca > Cephalopoda > Sepiida > Sepiidae > Acanthosepion > Acanthosepion esculentum. Next base: position 13,648,606 of record OZ038486.1, on the reverse strand, counting down.
GGGTACCAACGCCACCACTGTGATTTCCATCCCGCATAAACACACCAAATACCATTATGGAACCACTACATGGTGCCACATCAACAACTGGGATCCATTGTCTCAGTAGTTCTGAGTCACACCCCAAACCTATCATCATCAGAACATGCCACATATTGGTCCAGTTGGTGATGTCACAAGCCCAGGTTAGATGAAATACTGTGTCTGATATCGTAGTGTTAACTGGATACCTTTGTAGGCCTTTCACTTCCATATCCTTTAGAAGTTAAAAAATACCAAACATCTGCTGGATATGTGTCTAGTAGCTCCTGTATCGAATGCGGATGTGATTTGAGTGTCACTTGCCTATTACTGCAGACATTTCTAGCCAATTGCCTCTAATTAAGGATCAGTGATCAGCCACTGTGCTGTCCATGGTATGCAGTAATGCTTCCAAATAAACACGTGAAACATCAAAGGATGTCAAATTATTGTTCCAGTTTAAATTCTAATAATTTATATTGCCATGAGGAAAAACAATTTAAAAAAAATATATATTTCATTTAAAATAGACAGGATTTATATTTTATATCTATATAATAAATGCCAATGTCAGTGTGTCAAACTTTTTCAATTAAAGAGACTCTCTAACTTTCAGTAGCTCATGTGACAGAAATTTTGGATTCCCAGTTTTTCATTACTGCGATTGTTTTTGGTGATTTTTTTATGAGATTTTTTGCAACAAATTTTTTTTTGTACAATAACAATTTTTATAACTTGGAAATAAATTTGGGAATAATAGAAATTAATTGCGAATTCCAGTGAAGGGTAAGTTTAAATATTAATGCAATACTTAAATGATCAATTTTGTGTTCTTCTGTAATGTATTGTTGCATATCGTATATGGCAGCAGTATGCCATGCCAAAAGATCTCTGCCAACAGAGGACCAGATTGCAATAGAAAGAGGAGTGAGGAAAAGAAAGTCCTATGCAAATGAAAACCCAGATCAAACAGCAGCCAGAAGAGCCTCCGATGCTGAGAATATGCAAAGACTTAGGGACTCTCAAACTCCTGAACAAAAGCTGAAGGTATAATCAAGAGCTAGCTTAAATGCTGCCCTATTGAGCAACTTTTCAGCTAGTTTAAAATAAATGGGGATTAATGGTATTTATTAAAAAAATATACTAAAATAGACAGAACATAAAAACAAAAAAACAAATATTAATTTTTATTTAAAGTTGGGATTTATATTAAACATAAACAGGGGTTACTGGTTTTTTTAAAATTGTCTATAAGAACCATAATAAAAAGACATAAAATCATTAAAAAATAAAAATTATCTAGTATTAGAAATCTTTTATAAATCACCCCACCCTGCCAAAATATTGCACTAACCAGATATTTTTATTAAAATTGAAATTATGTAACGGTCATCTCTACCCAGCACCTGAAGATTGCGTTGTGCATGAAACTCTGAGTTGTGTTACCAGTGAGGGATAATATGTATATTTATTAATATATACTTAATAGCTCTGTTATATTACTGTGGCAGACATGATGAGGCAGAACCTGGGACAAGCACAACTGGTTCTGACTTGCCTTTTCCCCGCCAAAAAAGAGCCCGTATTTGCTTAGCATGTAGGGCTACTGCAGTTGAAATGAAGGAGAAAAAAAAAAAGAAAAGAAAGCACTTACCGCTCTGCCGTAATCCGTCCTCGGCCAGATAACGTAAAAGAATAAGGGGAGACTTGCATCACCTTTTTATGCAATGAATATGCAATGCATTATGGGACAGAGACAGAATGAACTATGGGATCGCATGAAGACGCAAGGGATTATGGGTATATGGACAAATATAAAAGCACCTAGTTTTTCCCAGTTCGAGGGAAGCTTGGAGTGACGTTCTCGGTTGGCGGCTGGAAAAGTCTGTTTGTGCGATTTTGAGACGGAACGACTAGAGGTTGGATTACCAGTTGGGAGAGCTCGAATTTACTCGCTGGTGGCCGTTTTTCCTTTTTATTTCATCACAATTACATTGAGCACTATTCTATTAACCTCAGCACTCAATATGTGATATCATTATATATATCTATATCTATATATATATATATATATATATATATATATATATATATTCCAGTCGAATCCATTACATTCACTTACGTGCTAATACCCTTGGGAAAGGTGTGAATCCTCTTCTTCTCCCTCCAGTTATGGGTAAATAGCAGGACAGACTGGGTTCTATAGCCTTGGATGGCAACTGGTCTAGGAGAAGGACAACTTTGATTTCAGAACCTGTGGAGGGTCGTTTGGAGACCTTGTGGCACGTAGTGCACCAGGTCTCTGTATTCGGCCCTTCAAAAAGTGTGGATGGTCCTGCACGAAACCTTCACCACTATAATCAAATCTCATGTGCTGTTGTCAGGCTGTCTGTTTCCTAGGAACTGATCTGCTTGATCATCATACGTCAAATTCGACAGGGGAGAGTCGAGTATATATATATATACATATATATATATAATCACTTTAAATGTTATTATTAGTGAATACTCATATTTGAGTAGATTTATTTATTAAACAGTGTATTTACTTATTTTCATTTAATTCCTTGAATATTTGAGAAATCTTATTAAAAAATATGTGCTGTCCTGCAGGATTTGAACCTGTGTCCCTCTTGGCAGAGGGAACTATTATTAGATCCGACATGCTCAAATGAACTGAGCTACATAAAACTTAGCCAATCAGACAAATTTGCTAAAGGGACTGAGTGATGCTTTTAAAAGCTAACTTCCTCTCTTCATAGACGTCTTGAAATTTTTTTCATATCTGTTCACTTTCATATCCAAATGTAGACAAAGCAATTTTCTAAAGAAGTAATAGTTTTTTATTTATTAATTTGACAGATTTTTTCACTTTAAATGTTATTTTTCGACAAAAATAAATAAGTATACTGTTTAATAAATAAATGGAGCATCTACTCAAATATGATCATTCACTAAAAATAAGGTTTAAAGTGATAAAATCACTCAGATTAATAAATAAAAAATCCATTACTTTTTTTAGAAAATATAAGTAGACACAGAGGTTGGCATCAAGTGGCAACAGTCTCTTTCATGCTTGAACCTAATCTTCATAGCCTGAAACAGATTATCGCCACTCAATGTTGACCACAATGTCCACTTTTATATTTACATACACTCTATGCCGGATATTGAGATGGATACCCATAAATACAGCACACCTTAAAACTTGATTTTTATCATATAAGCCTACAAAACTGTGATGCTGACCACTGTCATCTATTGTGCTAACTTATTGATCATCTATTGCTGTCACTTACGCAGACTTGAACGATTCCAGCAGCATTGAATACTAGACAATTTCATATGTGCAAAGGCATGATTTTATAATATCACAGTCTTCAAAATTACAAAACCTACAATCATAGAGACCATGCAGCAAAAGAAAATGGTCTTGATTCCATTGTCACATGTATTTATTATTAATTGAATGCAGTTGGAAGGCACAAAGTCTACATTGGCCATTGTATCATTGGTTGATATTTTCTAAGACCTTCAACAAAATCTTGAAAGTGTGAATAACATCAAATCTTACCTATCCTGTTTTTTACTATACACCTATGATTCCTATGACACCTATGTACATATGATACCTATGCTATCTATGATACCTATGACACCTATGTATCTATGATACCTATGAAACCTATGACACTATGTACATATGATACCTATGATAATCTATATACTTATGATACCTATATATATATATATATGATACCTATGTCACCTATGTACCGACATACATATGATACCTATAATACCTATGTACTTCTGACACTTATGATACCTATGACACCTATGTACCTATGACACTTCTGTACCTAATATAACTATAACACCTATGTACCTATGATACCTATGTATCTATGACACTTAGAGTGTGGGATGGATAAATTGTCATCTAAATTTCGCGAAAATGAAAATAACAGTGACATCTCATTTTAACAGATATAGTTACCAAAATTATACAAATATATCTTGAAATACTAAAGAGTACATTTATTCAATAAAATTGCCATTGGCTTCAACCACGGCTTCCAGACTACTTCAGAATCTCCTGCAACTCTTGTGGATGGTCTCCTTGTTTAAGTTGGTGAAAGGCACTTGATTTAAGCCTTCGGGGTGAGTTTGAGGCCCTGCGGAAGATGAATGGAGGCATAATATTGCCATCACTAGCGATCACTCCAAACACCTTTGTAATCACCATTAGACTCATCCAACTCTTTCCAAATCCTCTGCACTGTCCTTAGATTGACATCCAAACACTCTGAAATGTTTGTATTGGAGCTTACGGCATAAATGCCAAGCAGTACAGCATGCCATTTCCAAATTTCTGGTGGAGTGAATTGTGTCATGGTACTCTTTTCTCACAGACAGTGCCCAACTGACCCTACTCTTCTGTGCAGTTGACAAAATCAAAAACAAATAATGTGCTGTATGTACCTACAGTACCTATGATACCTATGATCTCTATGTACCTATGATAAATATTAATTAATAAATTAGGCATATTCAGAAATAGACAACAATAACTAATAATTAAATAGAAATAGAACAATTATAAGAATGACACTTTTCTTGGTGTTAACAGCATTCTGCATAGTCTATAGAGATACTAGCAAAAAATCACTGTGTGTACTAACCTTGTTCAAACTGTTGATCACACCAGATTATGTTCTACTGAGAAACGCTAAGGTTAATTCAATATAGTTACAGTATAAACCACAGGTAGGCTCTGTGGATGTCAAATAAACACAAATGTACCTGAGCAGGTATCTGCAATAAAGATTGGTTAACCATTCCAGGTGTACTCGGAAATGATTAAACCAGCCATTATCCTTAGAAGAAAGAAGTATCTGTCTATATTTCTGAGATGAGGTATTATGTACACTATTTACATTATTCAAACTATTGTCCTCATCTTTGTTGCCATATTTATTACAACTCAAGGACACATGGCACAGTGGATAAAGGCAATAGTTAGATCCAGTGACAGGACCCAAAGAGTGTAAGTTTAATACCTGGCTAAGGCAGTGGAGAACTTTCAGAGGGAAATTAACAGGAAATAACTGATAACTGACATCCATGAAACATGGCATGTGGAACTAGAACAGTCTACCCCAGTAAGCGAAATAAAGGGTTCAGTTCAACATTCCAACCACCTGAAGAAGGCCAGAGCATACAATGTCCGAAACGTTGTGATAAATATGTTGACAAAGATGAGGACAATAGTCCGAATAATGTAAATAGTGTAAGAAAGAAGTAGTTTATGAACTGGTGATGGTTATGCATTTCAACAAGTGTTATTCTACAATTTGTCAGATGTATTTCCTTATAAGGATACTTTCCTTGGGTGCCATACCCAGTTTGGATAAAGAAAAACTTATCCAAAATGGCTGCCATCCTGGGTATGACGATAAACTTCATCCACGTCCTGGGTAAGACAATAAACTACATTGAACAGCAAGGCTTCGGATCAGTAGATGTTGAGGAGCATGGAACCACCTCTTAATTGTTGGTGTTACCAGGTCTACTCTGATCCGGAGTAGTAGGACCTGTTAGGGTCCCAAACTGGGGTCAAAACATGTAAAAATAGTTTTTAATACCAGTAATACATTTTTTGAAAAAATTATTACCAGCAATACATTATTACCAGTAATACTTTTTTTGAAAAATATTACCAGCAATACATTTTTGGAAAATATATTACCAGATATACTTTTTAAAAAAATGTTACGAGCAATAAAAATGTTGTTGGCATTAAATAACCCATTGAGGTTGATATGCCGTAAAACAAACCAAACCAAAAAACCAAACCAAAACGGGTTAAAATTTATTGTTATTTCATAGATATCTGTCTAAGAGTATCCTCTGATCATTTGTGAATATCAATGCTGGTGATATAACAGGATATGGGGGCACCCCCCAAATTCTGGATGACCAGAACTTGGCAGCTGATCTCTCCTCTGACCTAGCTTTAAAAGCTTAGTGGTGGCAAAAACTGACTGATCACATTCAATGCCTCAAAAACCAAATTAGTAACTTTCTACCATTGCAGATTGGACTCAGAACTTTCATCAATTGCAATGAATGGATGTTCTCTTAGGGATGCTCTGTGCATTGAGCGCATATTAGGACTAAACTCATTCCAGACCTCAAGTGGAACTTGTATATATGATCCATTGCTGAAGATACTGGAAAAATGGTCAGTTAGCTGTACCACCTCACTCCTGCTATCATCTACTTTTACAAGAGTCAGATCAGGCCAAAAATGGAGTCAGATCAGGCCAAAAATGGAGTCAGATCAGGCCATATATGGACAGGAGCTGTCCAGTCCTTACTTTCCAATCTAGATAGAATTCAAAAGCATCTCCACGTCCTTGTGGGTGATGAATTATTTCCCACCCTAAAACACCTTTCCCACAGACAAACTGTTGCCAGCCTCTTGCTACTCTATTGCTATTTCCATGGAGAGTGTTCAGACAAACTACATTCCTTAGTTCTCACCAGTCGTAATCTTCACAGCTACACTTATTGCAGAGAACCACCTTTATTCTTTGGTGAGATGTAAGTTCCACTTAAGCAGCTTTTTCCCATGAACCACTGCTTTGTGGAACTGACTTAAGGAGGTTGCTTCCTGAATCACTACAGTCTTAACCTGTTCAAGTCTAGGGTTAACTGTTATCTTCCCCACATATCCACATAAGTTGTGCCACTTACTCTTTAAGCCTCTACCTTGAGTGGCCTCTCAGGCCTTTTATAGGGCGAACATCATTATAAAAAAAAAGAAAAAATGTTTATCTGCAATTCCTCTTTGTACAGCTTCAGGTTGCTGAGTTTTGAATTCAAAATTGTTCTTCTACAATGGTTGCTGACCACAGCTACAGAGCACAGTCTGCCCTGCTATTTAACGTATCACTGAGGAGAGAAGAATAACCAAGGGTATTTCTGTGGAAGTGAATGTTGTTAATTTGGCAGGAATTTGAACTCAGCTCACAGATTTCTCTTTCTGAGCCACTAATTACACCATCTGCACATCCAATAAGTCACAATAAAATTTATATGACAGAAGATTCATTTTTACTGTAGAACACTCAGCATATGATATTTTTGTTCTCTAAGAACTTTACTTTAGTCTTCTACTGCTTTTTGGCAAAGTATTTGAGGCCTTAATCAATGCTGAAGTAGTTAAACATCTTACCTCTCATGATCTACTCTCTGACAAACAATATGGATTCTATTTTGCCAATCCACACCTGATGTGTTTATGGCCATCACTGAATATGTATATCAAGTTCTTGATAATAATGGCAAAGTTTGAACTGTGGCTCTGGGTCTCTTGAAGGCATTTGATGGGTTTTAGCATGCTGGCCTTCTACATAAGCTCCAGGGATATGGCATTACAGGACAATTGCTTGATTTATTCCAATCATTCCTGTCAAATCCTGAAATGAAGTTCACTCTGAACAGGCTCACTTTTAGGTCCTTTCACACAAATGCAGGTGTCTCTTAAGGCTCTATACCGAATCCTATGTTGTTTCTGATCTTCATCAATGATCTTCCTCTATGTCATCAGTTCCCAAGTAGGCATTTACTCCTGTCTCAATAGCAAATCTGTTAGAGTTGACAAAGTTCACCTGGCCGCTTCTCTTGAAAAGGACCCCCAATCAGTGGTCAACTGGGGCAGGAAATGGCTTGTAAATTTTAATGCCTTCAAAACTAAATGCTCTCATTTAACCACCACAGAGAGACTTCCCTGCCTGCCATCAGCATGGTTGATGCTAGACTCCTGGAGAGCATCTCACTCTTCCTTCTTGGCCTCATGCTTTCAACTGACTTGAAGTGGAACGACTACATCAAATCATTATTTACATTATTTGGACTATTGTCCTCATCTTTGTTGCCATATTTATTACAACGTTTCGGACATTGTATGCTCTGGCCTTCTTCAGGTGGTTGGAATGTTGAACTGAACCCTTTATTTCGCTCACTGGGGTAGACTGTTCTAGTTTCACGTGCCATGTTTAATGGATGTCAGTTATCAGTTATCTCCTGTTAATTTCCCTTAATGAAAGTTCTCCACTGCTTTAGCCGGGTATTGAACTCACACTCTTTGGGTCCTGTCATTGGATCTAACTAATGCCTTTATCCAATGTGCCATGTGTCCTTGAGGAGATAACTGATAACTGACATCCATTAAACATGGCACATGGAACCTGAACAATCTACCCCAGAGAGCGAAATAAAGAGTTCAGTTCGACATTCCAACCACCTGAAGAAGGCTGGAGTATACAACGGCCGAAACATTGTAATAAATATGGCGACAAAGATGAAGACAATAGTCTGAATAATGTAAATAATGTACATAATACCTCATCTCAGAAATATAGACAGATCAAATCAGTAGCTGCATCTACTGCAAAGAAAGTTGGTTCGTTGTGTCATGTGAGAAGTCCATCTTGCATATTTACAAATCTATCATTCATCTGTGCATTGAATACTGTTGCTATATCTGGTCTGGTGCCCCTGCTGTTCATCTTAAGGTTTTTGTCAAAATCCAAAGAAGGTTCTACAATGTAATCAATCCTGACTTGGCATCTTGACTTCAGTCACTTTCTCACCACTGTGACATGGCTTCCCTCTGTCTTTTCTACACATATTTTCATGGCAACTGCTCTGATGAGCTTTTTTTCCTGGTGCCTCAACTACATGAATTTAAATGTGCTTCAAGATTGACACCTAGGCCCCACCCTTTTACTGTTGAAATAGTTAAATTTAACTGTCACTTCTACTCCAACAGTTTCTTTTCTTGTGCTTCCTGATACTAGAACTCCCTTCCATTTACTTGCTTCCCTGATAACTACAATCTTCAAAAATTTAAATGCAACATCAACTGCCATCTTCTGTGGTCTTAAACCCTGTTCATCTGTTATCCTTTCATCAATCCTCCTTATACCCAGTCTTTTCTCTCACTTTCACTCTTTGTAACCCCATGCATACTAATGGCACTCCTGCCTTGGTTGGGGTAAAATGATTTTTAAAAAATCCTAATTTATATAAATTTTTAATGTTTTTCTCCCTAAAGACTACAAATATATCTATTGGGTTTTTATCCTAAATAAATTAAAAGGAAAATAAGGTTAAAGAAAGTGGGTGGCCCACTCAAGCACTTGGTCATGAAAAGAATCAACTTCCTCCAAAACAAGTCATTGCAACAATTATTGAACAATCTCAGGCAAAGTAAAACTAACACTAATTAGTTCCTTGAGACTTTTAAGTATTTCCTGCCAAGTTTTCCATCTTTGTTGTTTGCAGTTTTAATATAGATTTCTATCTCGACTTCAGTCAGTTTCCCTAACGTACCTTGCCTGTGCCTCTTCTACAAATATTTTTGTGGCAATTGTTCTGATGAGCTTTCCTCTTTGGTACCTCCACAAATTTAACTGCAATACAGCAAGTTCTCATAATTTCACTATTGAAATTTCTAGTTGTAACCATACATTCTATGCTAATAGTTTCTTCTTTCACACTTCTCGCTTGTGGAACTCTTTTCAACTTTCCTGCTTTCCTATCAACTATGAGCATCAAAAATTTAAATGCAATGTTAATCGACATCCTCTGTACCCTTGAATATTGATCTTTTTATTGTGCTATCACCTCAGTAACATTTTCTTAGTTTCTTTCAATCTCAGTAACCCATTGTAGTTTTTATTGCCTTGATTAGGGTGAATTGATTAAAAAAAAGAAACCTACTCTAAAAACTTTGAACTTGTCAAAAACAAAAAATAGCTTACTTGCATTATTTACATTATTCAGACTGTTACCCTCATCTTCATTGCCATATTCACAATGTTTCAGTCATTGTATGCTCCAGCCTTCTACAGGTGATTGAAGTTTCGAACCGAACACTTTACTTCATCCATCAGGGTAGATTGTTCACTGGGCCATGTGTCTTCTAGCGGATAAAGATATTGGTTAGATCCAGTGACTAGACCCATGGTATTGACTTGTAAGTTCAATACCAGACCACAGCAATGGGGAACCAGAAACTAGGAGAGTTGAGTTAAAGGGAAATAACTGAGACATCCGGAAGAAGCATGGCATGTGGAACTAGAACAATCTACCTGGGTGGATGAAATAAAAGATTCAGTTCGAAATTCCAGTCATTTGAAGAAATCTGGAGTGTACAACGGCCAAAACATTGTGAATATGGCAATGAAGATGAGGATAACAGTTCAAATAATGTAAATAATGCAAGTAATCATAATACCTCATCTCAGAGATATAGAGACTGAAACGTTGTGTATATGACAATGAAGATGAGGATAACAGTCTGAATAATGTAAATAATGCAAGTAATCATAATACCTCATCTCAGAGATATAGAGGCTGAAACATAGTGAATATGGCAATGAAGATGAGAATAACAGTTCAAATAAAGTAAATAAGGCAAGTAATCATAATACCTCATTTCAGAGATACAGACAGAAAAAATAGCCTACTGTATTTCTTGCAGTTAAATGCTCCTATTTTTCTGTCTTAATTTCTGGCATGCAGAGTTATCATTATTTACGTTTGAACTAATGTCACTATCTTTGCTATTGTTCTGTGTAGCTAACCTTGTAGATTAAAGTGTTGGTTTGTTAATTTGGTGACATAGTTATTGTGAGTTCAATTCCTGGTTCAGTGAGTACAAACTCACACTCAGTGGAAACAGGGGGAGCAATAACTGAGTAGTACTCAAAAAAGGATAAGAACAATCTAACTCTGTAAGTTAAATAAAGTGTTTAGTTTGAAATTCACTGAAGGTTACTCAGATTGACAGACATCTGATGTAGGTCAGAGGGCCAAACAAGTAGACATTAGTCTGAAGGTAAATAATACTCTTTTTTTATTTGAAAATCATTCTGCCTTCTTGTAGCAAAGAATCTATGATGTTGTTGGTGGGAGTCTGGCATATACATATTGTATTTCATATATAGCAGCAGTCTTCTCAATTATAAAAAGGTAGTTTATTTAATTGCAAAACAAAATGGCTGCCTTTATTTTATATATATATATATATATATATATATATATATATATATATATATATATATATATATATATATGAAGAAATATAGTTTTAAGGTGTGCTATATTTATGCCATAAAGTGCTCAATATCAGAGATAGAGTGTATGTAAATATAAAAGTGAACACTGAAGTCAACATTCAGAGGTGACAGTGTCTCATGCTAAACGCAATCATCAGGCCTGTTGTCCTACTAAAAGCAATGTATCATCAGATATTTTTTCTCAAGGTATTACCAAATTCCACAAGATATGCTTCAAATTGTAACATACAATAATTAAAATAAATATATATACAGACTCAGTATCATCCAACCCACCTTTTTGCAAAAAAATTATCATTGTATGATTTGTATTTGTAAAGATATTTTAAAATTAAAAATACATAATAATTGCATTAGAATCAATTCTCAGCCATGTAAGCATTTTGAATTTTCAGACTTAAAAAGTAAAAATGAATGGGAATAATTATTATTCCTGCTTGTTTTTACTTTTTAATTCTGCTTATAATATCGAAACGCTAATATATAGCATTTTGAAATTATCAGCAGAATTTTTAAAAATTTAAATTTTCTATTCTCTTGAATTTATTTCTGTATTTTTTTGTGTATAATTATTTTAACTTTTTATTATTCATTCATTATTGCATATATAAAAAATGAAACTTAATATCTATTCTTCATTTTTACTTTACAAAAAAAAATTTTAAATAAAATATCTTGAATTAGTCCAGGCTGAGCCAGTACAAGGGTCTCTGCTCCTACCTGAAACTATGTTATGGAAAAATAATTTATTTATGTTACGGAAAAATAATTTATTTATGTTATGGAAAAATAATTTATTTATGTTATGGAAAAATAATTTATTTATGTTATGGAAAAATAATTTATTTATGTTACGGAAAAATAATTTATTTATGTTACGGAAAAATAATTTATTTATGTTACGGAAAAATAATTTATTTATGTTATGGAAAAATAATTTATTTATGTTACGGAAAAATAATTTATTTATGTTACGGAAAAATAATTTATTTATGTTATGGAAAAATAATTTATTTATGTTACGGAAAAATAATTTATTTATGTTACGGAAAAATAATTTATTTATGTTACGGAAAAATAATTTATTTATGTTACGGAAAAATAATTTATTTATGTTACGGAAAAATAATTTATTTATGTTACGGAAAAATAATTTATTTATGTTATGATTTTTTTAGTAAATCTTTAAAATATAAACTTTATAGTTTTTTTGATTTGTTACTAACATGTAAAAAATAAATAATTTTAAATTAAGTTTTATTAAAGCAAAAACTATAACAAGCCTTATTTTTTCAAAAATTAATTTAAATAAAATATAGTTAAATTTGTAAAACAAATATTCAAGATGATTAATGCTGCCCATGACTCATATCTGTCTCTCATAATTTGTATTTAACTAAAGTTCTATTTTTCTTTTCAAAAACAAATATAACTTGAATTTGGGAGGGTGGGGTGTCATCGTTATTTTGCACATTGCTCCTCAGTTGTTACGCACACACAAAAAAATCCAAATATATTTGGCGTATTTTATATATAGATATTTTATTGTACACACAAACATACCCATATACATATATATGCATAACCATCTGTACACACACACACACACACACACACAGACACACACACACACAGATATATATATATATATATATATATATATATATATATATATATATATATATACAGCACAATGGTGTAATGGATAGTGGTTCACATTGAGAAATCAGAGAGATAAGTTTGAATTCCAGTTGTGTTCATTACATTCACTTACATGCTAATACCTTTGGGAAAGGTATGAATCCATCTCTTCTCCGCACCCTTCACCCCCGCTATGGATAAATAGCAAGACAGACTGGGTCCTATAGCCTTGGTTGGCAACCAGTCTAGGAGAAGGAAAACTCCAATTTTAAACTACCTGCTGCCTTGTAGGTCTTGCCTCTTTAACTTCTGAGATATATAGTAACCTCAACATCTCCGATGAAAAAGGAACTGGCAAACCATTGCACTGTTTTGCTTTGAATGTCACCATGAATCACAATCGTAAGATGGAGGGGCGTGGTGACCACTGTGGCACAAAATGTGCTAATTGAATAAATGTTGATGATATATATATCATCATCATCAACCTTTGACCTCCCTATGGTTGGTCAGAACTCCATTAACAGTCCCCTTCCACATTGCTAGCGTCCTGCATTGCTGTCCCCAGATCCCCAATATTCAACCCTGAGTCCAGAGCCATGGTATTTGGGAAAGTCAACTTTCACGAGAAGATACCTCCAGAAGGATGGCACGGAATTAAACATGAGACAATATATATACACACAATACATATAGATACATATATATATACACACATATACAAATAGATACATATACATATATATTCATATACATATGTATGCACATGCACACACACATATGCATATATATGATAGAGTGTTTAAAAATTCACAGCCCAACTCATTTGCTAAAATCACAATAATAATTTCAATATTCAAACATCAGAGTTTGGAAGGAATTGGCAAAATCTTGTAAAATGATATACCCAAGTGCTGAACTGGGGAGGAGGTGAGGAATGAATATCATATTTCTTCTTGGTTGGGCTGAGAACTTTTCAGCAAACCCACAATACTTGACCATGAAAAAATCCAAGAAATTCCAACTGACATATTTTTCTGACAATAGTAAAACTAAAGTATACTGTTTGACTGTTACCAAGTCTACTAAATACACTGAGTACTTAAATAAGCAGGCAGATACAGAAACCTTTTCACCCATTTCTACACTGCCACCTTATCTTTCCCAAATTGGTAAGCCTCTTGTCTAACACAGTGATTATTTTGTGTTCTTTTAGTCAGTCTCATTTACTTCCAGTACGACAGTTCTAATCTCTGAAATTAGTTCTTCCTGAAAATGAATTATGCATTCTTCAATAAATACTGTATTAGATAACAGATAAGAATCCTGCTATTTTCATTTAATATTACTACATTATGAAGTACATTTACTGGTAGTCAATGGTGTCTGGGTAAACATAAAAGTCTTGTATGTACCATCTTTGCATATTAGAGGCTATAGGTATTTAGAGATATTTTTTATATACTATCAAATGATGTATTCAATAATTTACAATATGTAATTCTTCAAACACGTTTGAGAAAAAAAAAAAATTTTTAAATAATTTTTCACTCTTTATGACAAGCAAGTGGATAAAATATATTTCCCAGCATATATACAGGCATCCCTCGATTAATGTGAATTTAATTAATGTGTTTTCGATTAGTGCACTAAAATTTTTATATAGCAAAATTCAATTAGTGCATACGTAATACTAAATTAGTATGGTAAAACATTCTTCAGTTTAACCATAGTAATTGAAAATTAATTTTTTTATAGTTACCGATGTTAAAAAAAAAGCACTAATCAAGGGATTCCTGTACCATTGCTTGATTCTTTCTCTCCCTCTCTCTCTCTCTCTCTCTCTCTCTATATATATATATATATATATATATATATATATATATATATATATACAGAAAGAGAGAGAGAGAGTAAGAAAGAAATATATACATGCACACACACACACATATATATATAATTTATTTGAAAATTATATGATATAAAATCACAACAAAAATAGACATTTTGTTTCAATATTTCTGGTGTCTTATCAATTGATGGTGTTGAATGTAGAATAAAGGGTTTTAAAATGTTCAAATCAATCAAACACCCCTTGATAGGGAAATACTCTTACATAAGCTGCAATGACCAATCAAAATATAAGTATATGAGAATTCAAAAAACTTGACAACGAACCTTTGTTATAATAATTAATGATTTAATGTTAGGGTTAGACTAAAATAGAAATCATTCTAACTAATTAATATTAAATTTTACTATAAAATTGAAAATTAAAAATGACCAATTTTACATTTAAAATTTAATCTGTATTAAGTTTAAAATATAAAATTATTTAAAGAAGAAACTGAGGAAAAATACATATATTTTATTATTTATTTTGTTTCAATTGAAAGGATAAAATATCAGTTCGAATAAACTTTAATCTAATGGGATGTAAAACTTTGTTACAACTTCGATACATTTGAAGTGGTGATGTGGGCAGGGGAGGATGAAATCTTGCAAAAGACAATACATACACAATCAGATTATAATATACAAACACGTAGACATATTTAGATATATAAACATGAAAAAACATGAACGAAACAGGAAATAGATGTCCAAAAACAAAAAAAAAACAAAAAGAAAACACAGGCAACATATACATACAATGAGTGGCATCTATAAGCGATCATACACACATACATTGATAAAGACACACACATATACACACCTAGAAAGATTCAAGTTTGAAAGGGTTTGTAAACGAATTCAAACAGACTATTAAAATATTACTTACATGGGCAAAGATATATAGGTAAAAAGAGGGTTCAATAGATAAAATTTATGAGGGGTAGAATAAAAAAACAAATATTTTGCAATGAACAACACAAAGAAAAAAGACAATAAAATATATAGAAATGGACAGAAAAAATAAATATATACGCATACACACATAAAAAAAATTAAAAATCACTATCAAACAAAAGTAGATTATAGTTAGCATAGATAATTCATTCAAAAACACTAAGATATACACATATACAGATATATATACACAGATACACACACACACACACACATATATACGCATATACACACATGTACATATGCATACACACCCATACATATTCAAGCATATAAATATATAAACAAGCACATACATAACCACCATAAATACAAACATATATATATATACACACACAAGCATATAACTACAAGTACAAATATATTCCTATATACATACATACCCACAAATACCCACAAATACACACACACATCCTCAGAGTAGCCAGTCCTGAATTCAATAAATGTTTGTGATAGCAGACTCATGAGCCTGTAAGCACCTGGATGTTACAGGCACATGTCTACATATTTGGCCAAGGACATGCTGGGCAATTCTATATATATCTATATATATATATATATATATATATAGTGAATGTTCTCATCTATTTCAACTCATGAAGGCTTGAGCAACTACCCAAACTGATAATTTTATTATAATGATGAAGGCTTTTGTAGAACTTAGTACATTTTTCAAAACATTTTTTATAACTGACAAAGTCTCCAAACAGCTCTTGTCAGTTTAGAATGTAGAGTTTTCCTTCTTGTAGGCTGGTTGCCAACCAAAACTGGAGAACCGATGCTGCTTTGCACACACACATGTTAGTTTACCCATGATAATTTCTCTTTCCCTATCCAAACACACACACACACACACACACACACACACATATATGTTTTGTTCCTGATAACTGTTATGCTATCCAATAACAACCCTAAAAACACACACACACACACACACACACACACGAGTGTGTGTATTCCTTCTTTTCTATTGATATTAGTTAAGCCTAAAGGACTAAATTGGTGCCTTCAATTCTTAGGAGTTTGTTCCCAATGCTTATAGTCAATGTTTGAGTTGAAATAAAAAAACAAAAACCTCAAGGTCGTAAATGCTGATTTTAAACCAAGCAGTTTTTTTGTTTTTTTAAGCATTTCACCCCAAGCAAGGTGGGAAGCCACTAGCATGCAAGGGGTTACAGAGAGTTGGAGCTAGAGCAAATAGGAGTGATAGAGGAAAGGATGAAGAGAAGGATAGGGGATAGATCAGGGCATCTGGAGATGTCGATTAACATTACATTTGAATAGTTGGTGATTATAGCTATCAGGGAAACAGGAAGAAGGGAGGGAGTTCCACAGGCGAGAGCTGCGAGACACAAAGCTATTGGAGTAGAAGAGACGGCTACATTTAACAGTTTTGACAGTGAAATGGTGAGAGTGAGATGCCAGCCTAGTAGAACGCTTAAAGTCATGAAGTTTGGGAACCAGCGAAAGCAGATCCTCATGAAAGTATTTATAAAAAAGACAGAGGGAGGCAACTGCACATCTGTGAGAGAGCAACTGCACACGAGATGTCAGATCAGTGCCAATTACGTTGCATATCTGTCTCTGGATCTTATCAAGAACCTTGAGACAAACATAAGGGGCACCAGATCATATATGGCAGCAATACTCCATGCAAGGGTGAATGGTTGATTTGTAGATTTGAAGGATTGACTCTGGCGAGAAATATTTCTTGGCACGGCACAGGGAGCCAACTTTCCTTGCTGACCTGAGATGGAATAAATACTCAATGAATTTGTTCCATCTCAGGTCAGCAGTCAATGTGAGGCCGATTAATCGCTAAGAGGAGCTCTCAAGAAGTTGAGCGTCAGACATTCTAATGGGAGGCAGGCATGGTTCTCTGTGGTGAGTAATAGAGAGTAGTTTTGTTTTTGAGGCATGAAAGTTAACCAGCCAATTGCTGCCCCAGTTCACAACCAATTGGAGGTCCTTTTTGAGACGAACGGCCAGGTTAGTTTTGTCAACAACACTGGATTTGTTTTTGAGACAGGAGTAAATTGTAGTGTTGTCCATGTAGATGCTTACTTGGGAATCTATGATGTCAGGAAGATCATTGATGAAGATAAAGAACAGAGTAGGGCCTAGGATGGAGCCTTGGGGAACACCTGTGTTCGTGGGATAGGAGCTGGAGGAGAATCCATTGAGAATGACCTTCAATACATGGTTTGGCAGGAATGATTGTATTAAGTCAAACAATTGACCTGAAATTCCATAACCCTGAAGCTTGCGAAGAATGTCGGCATGCCAAACCTTATCAAATGCTTTGGAGATATCTAGACCCACGGCACGAGCTTCTCCGTTATTATGAAGAGCTTGGTAAACAATTTCAGTGATGGCCGTAAGCACATCAGCTGTAGAATGGGCAAAGCAGAAACCATATTGCTTGTCGGAGAGCAGATCATGGGATTTAAGGTGCTTAACCACTTCGGCATTGATTAAAGCTTCAAAGACTTTGCTGAAGAGGGGTAGGAGATTGATAGGATGGTAATTAGAAAGGTCAGAAGGGTCACCAGAGTTCTTAAAGACAGGAACAAAGGATGAGGACTTCCAACAGTCTGGAAAACAAGATTCATTGAGGCAGTAGTTATATAATTTGGAGAGGGCAGGGGCCAGTTCAGGCGCACATTTCTTCAGGACAATGGCTGTATCCCATCTCCACCACTAACCTTGTGGGGGTCTAAATTAGAGATAATGCTCAATACCGATATATATATATGTCATTCACAGACAGTACTGTTTCGCTGTATCACAGCTCCTCAGTGCAACTAGACTTCCGAATGCCTCAAGCCAGGATTGAAACACAACTAATTTTGTGTCAGCCAGAGCTATCTTCACTCGGTAGAGTTACACAACTAAATCTAGTGTATTGTTTTATCAAATGTAAACAAATGCCAATCAGCCAAAGTGCTCGATTCATTTTACTGAAGAGCTTTGCATTAGTGCAGGTGGCTGTTGTTTATAGAATTAGCTTATCACTCAACAGTGCTCAATTGAAATGTATTTTCAAGAGCTAAATTATGTCATTCACAGACAGTACTGTTTCGCTGTATCACAGCTCCTCAGTGCAACTAGACTTCCGAATGCCTCAAGCCAGGATTGAAACACAACTAATTTTGTGTCAGCCAGAGCTATCTTCACTCGGTAGAGTTACACAACTAAATCTAGCGTATTGTTTTATCAAATGTAAACAAATGCCAATCAGCCAAAGTGCTCGATTCATTTTACTGAAGAGCTTTGCATTAGTGCAGGTGGCTGTTGTTTATAGAATTAGCTATAAAATTAGGAGATCAGCCAGTTATGCTACTATGGTTTCAACCTTTAGGTATCCTCAAGCAATATGTTAGCATAATGGGCTGATCTCCTAATTTTTGAAATTTAAGAGCTTTGCAAGTTAAATTTTTATTTTTATTGAAAATCTATGTATATTGAGCAATTTTAATACAATTGTTTGCTAGTCTAATTTAACTCTGACCAATAACTACTTTATGTGACTTTTGAAGACCTAATTTTGAAGCTAATTTTAAGGGGGTCGCATCATACACGAGATATAAAATTAGCATATGTACTGTTGGCCCTCATTATGCCATTGACCAAACTATATATCCATTTACTGTAGTCAAATTAGCTGTAAAATGAGGTCTTCAAAGGTCACATGATACGTGAGTATATACTGTAATATATATATATATATATATATATATATATATATATATATAATAATAATAATACCAACAAGCAAGATCTGTCTGTCCTACTTAGTTTTTTCAACTTCCTACTAAGTTGTTTCAGAATTAAAAAGGGTCAGCTTTCCAAAGTTCATTGTTCTGCATTCAAGTACTAAAATTGGTATCAAGAATTGCAAGTTATTAGTCTGTTATCAAATTGTGTTTGACAAATTCCAGCACTTTTAGTCTCCTGCAATGTACTTGGATACAAAAAATGAACTTTGGAAAGATCACCATTTTTAATTCTGACATCAAACAATAAAACAACTTGTTGAAGTTGTAAAAACTAAGTAAAAAGTTGGACAAACACTTGCCAGTATTGTTTGATAAAGAATTCTTGCTGCATAAATACACCTCATATATATATATATATATATATATATATATATATATATATATATATACATACCCAAGTGTCGAAACGAAATGGCTATTTTTGTAGTGATTTTATAACATATTTATGTTATAATATTTAAATAAATGATTATATATATATATATATATATATATATATATATATATATATATATATATATATATATATAGTCATGAAAACACTCCAATGAGTGCACAGGATCACCTTGGGGTCATGACAAGTTCCGGGTCTTGCAACATCATACTTGTTCACCCAAGAGACCCTACTGAAAAAGTACTATTCCGGCCAGTCATCCTGAAGCAAAAAAATCATCAAGCACACAACAAATGGACACATTAAGTAACTGCCACTGCTGATCTTGAAATTAAAGGCAACCAATCATTAACGACTTATGTCACTTTCTCCTCAGCCAAGATGATAGAAAAAATATATATGTTTTGGGTTATATGGTGCTGTGATGGATACTGGCTTGGATTGAGAAATTAGAGTGCCATGTTCTAATTCCAGATATTTATATTCATTTACTTGGGAAAGGTATGAATACTCTCTTCTTTCCCTGTCTATGGGTAAATAGCAGGGCAGACTGGGCCCTATAGTCTTGGTTGGTAACCAGTCTACGAGAAGGACAACTCTAAATACAAAACCTTGTGGCATATTTTGTGCAACAGTTCTCAGTATTCAGATTTTCCAAAAAGTGTTGTTGGTTCTGCACAAGCCTTGACCACTAGAATCAAATCATATGTGTGGTGGATAATGTGGCTGTTTGCTTTTAAGAATTGAGCTGCTGGACTCTCATATGTTGAAAATGACAAAGGTTTCCATTACAGACACACAGACACACAAAATGGTGTACAGATAATTTCTCAGTCTTGCAAAGAAAAGACTATAAAATAAATTCTCATATTTTGTGATTTTTTTTAACCAAGTAAGGCAGTCCAGCCACTAACACGCAAAGGGTTACTGGGTGTGGAGGAATTAGGAACTGAAGAAATTTGTAATGAGTAGAAAGAGAAAAGAGCAATCAGGAAGACAGCAGATAATGATTGACATTGCATTTAAATTCCTGCAGATCAAAGCTGACTGGAAACAATGAAGCCAGAAGGGAGTTCCACAAGCGAGAAGTGTGAGAAAAGAAACTGTCAGCATAGTTACAGCAACATCTAGCTTGTTCAACTGTAAATTGATGCGATCTCGTCACCAGTCTAGTATTATGCTTAAATTTATACAGTCTAGGTAGGAAGAGCTCATCCGAACAGTTATCATGAAAGTATTTATAAAAATGGCACAGAGAGGCAACCTAACAGCAGTAGGCAAATGTCTGAAGACGAGCTGCTAGATCAAGACCAATAATATTGCTGATTCTTCTTTAGATCTTATCAAGGAGATTCAGGTAAATAGCAGGGGCACTGGACCATATATGGCAGTAATATTATAAGCATGGACAAATGGTAGACTTATAGGTATGCAAGATAGATTCAGGAGAGAAGAATTGTCTCACCTGACATTGTTGTTAAATTTTGATCAGATTAGCATGAAACTCGGTGATATGATTGGGATTGGAGACCCTCAGTGCTGCTTACTGTTTGTTATCCAAAAGAGGTTTGGTTAAAAAGTATCTTTGAAATATATTTAGAAGTGGAACCAGTTGATATAACTGGAAAACCAATCAAACTAAACATTACTGTTCATATGTAAACAGATATTCTCCCGTGAGGTTACTCAGTCATCAGTGTGTCATCATTGAGTGAATTTATGTACTGTGTGACACTTGGATTTCCTAAAGACAGAGTGGGAAAATTCATCACATCACATACAGATTTTGTGGGAAAATATCACATTATCCATGTCTGTTATAGTGGACCGGCGGGTGAATGTGAGGATAAAATCTCTGGACTAAGACTTCCTGCTGGCCAGTCCCGCTACATAGTAATGTTGGACTTAGATGGAGTCCAAAGAAGATAAATGAACAAACAAGACCGATATATATGTACAAAACAAATATATATTAATGACAAACAGATTGATACACGAATTACAAATACATCATTTAAAACATGAATAAAACGTTAGTGTCTGTATGGAAAGTTATTGTGTGTTGAGTTGAAATGTCCGTACGGGTGAATTTTGTTTTAGCGTGTTCCCAGAATATGGGAAACGCTGGTTGTGTATAAGAGTTCACATATTGGAAATTTTAAGAGAAAGTTTTTGTACCTCGCCCCACGTGTGAGGTTTCGGCCCGCGGCCTGAGTCGTTATGGTTGCTCGCACGTGCGTGTAAGCATAGAAAAAGAGAAAGAGAGGGATGAACGAGTATTTATACACGTGGGAGAGAGACCCCTGTTGAAGGGTTTGGAAATGAAGAGGAGATAACCCAATACTGTCAGTTCTTCAGCAGTTCAGATTTGCCAAATGTAACATTAGGCTTTTCCTAAAACCAAAATTAATGTTGAAATGCTGTGGGTGAAATTAAAGAGAATGTGACAAGACATCTGCTAGCTATGCTGAAAGAGGATTCTGCAGATTTTTTTGAAAAGTGGAAAGGAGATTGGAATAAGTGCACCAGGTTCCAAAAGAAGAACATTGAAAAATATTATGGTGCCATTAATCTTTCTATGTTAGTTTTTTTAATAATACTAAATATTAAAGAGACAGATAACTTCTAAACACACACCTACACACACATGAAAACACACAGACACACTCACACACACAATATTTAAATATAGATGAAACTTAACATATTTTGATATCAGAGATGGGAGCTACCCAGCCTTCACTTTCCAGTCTCGATAGAGTTCAAAAGCATCCCTGAGTCCATGTGGGTGACAAATTATTTTCCACCCTCCAACCTCTTTCTCACAGGTGAGATGTGGCAAGCCTCTCTCTGCTCTTTCCATGGAAACTGCTCGGACAAATTGCATTCCTTGGTCTCACCAGTTCTAACCTTCATGGCCGTGACCCACAATGCTACTTAAATTGTAGCAAACCACCCACAATCCCTCTGTGTTCCATTGGAGAGAAGTAAGTTCCACTTGAAAAGCTTCTTCCCATGAACCACTGTTCTATGGAACTGACTCCCAAGAGGATGTTTTCCCAATTACTACAATCTTAATCTGTTCAAGTCTAGGGCTAACTGTTGTCTTCCCCTCCTATCCACATGAACTGCCTCTTACCTCGAGTGCCCCCAGGGTGAACCTCATTGTTTAAAAAACTCCTCCAAACTCCAAGATCAAACCACTTTTACCCAGCAGGGGTGCAAAGCCACATTCTGCTGTTGCTGCTGCTGATGATGATGATGTAAATGCAGTTAACTTCTATGTCTATGTAGCTCTAATATATTGGATAGACAAACTCTTCCCAATTAATTACACACACACGCACACACACATATCTCATAGAGTTCATTATTTTTGCAGACTATCCTCCAGGTTGGTGTAGGCACATGCCTTATCTTTACCACCCTCCTTATACACTGCAGATTTTGTTTCAATAAAAACTCATTGACAAGGTATAATTTCTTAGGTGAACCAATTTGGCCAAAAAAAAGAATTAAGTGTAGATGATAAAAAAAGGACCGAATTGGTTCTGCCAGTCACAACCTTCATGGCTAGGACCCACCATGCCCTTTACATTGTAGCAAACCACCCACATTTCCTCCATGTTCCATCAGTGATAAGTAAGTTCCACTCAAACAGTTTTTTTCCCATGAACCACAGCTTTATGGAATCGACTCCCAAGACAATGTTTCCCTGATCACTACCTGTTTAAGGCTCGGGTTAACTGTTATTTTCCCCTCCTATCCACATAAACTGCCTCTTAATAAAAACCCTCTACTTTGAGTGTTCCCTGGGCCTTGTACAGGCTGAATCTCACTGTAAAAAGTAAAAGAAAAAAAGAACCCCTACAAAGTCCAATATCAAGTAATGTTTTTAAAAATCGCCTTTAAAAATATTAAAAATTTTCATTGGGTATGTGCAAACTGTGATGTAAGCCTAACCTTCTCTTTCATGTTATTTGAGAACTTGGCTGATTTTCATCCTGTGAATAGGACAAAATAATAAATGTTGTTTGTGCTTAGTTTTCTAGGTTTTCCTGCTAAAAAAAATTACACATGAAGGAATTTTGCCTTCTAAACCCCCCCCCCCTAACTTTGACATAACTTGCCAACATTGTTACTCAATCAGCATTCTGGGGCATTCACAGTATTTTATAACTTAACTATACCAATTGCTACCATTATTAGACTTGTCTTTTTTATACTTGCTTCCATTAGGGATTGTAGATTTTACAAATATTTCTTGTCTTCTTTATACTTAGGTCAAGTCATTATCCATATGTTTGCTTTCGTCGGATACAAATATTTTCAATAATACTGTGGACTCGTCCACAGCAGCCAGCCCTTACCCTTTTTAGAAAATATCTGGTAAATAACATCTACTTTCATACACAAAATATCAACAAGAAACTATTGGAGTCTGTCTATATTTCTGAGATGAGGTATTATGTACAGTATTTACATTAGTCGGACTATTGTCTTCATCTTTGTCGCCATATTTGGCACAACGTTTCGGCCGTTGTACGCTCCGGCCTTCTTCAGGTGGTTGGAATTTCGAACTGAACCCTTTATTTCGATCACTGGGGTAGACTGTCCTCAAGGACACATGGCACAGTGGATAAAGGCGTTGGTTAGATCCAGTGACAGACCCAAAAGAGTGTGAGTTCAATGCCCGGTTAAGGCAGTGGAGAACTTTCAGAGGGAAAATTAGCAGGAGATAACTGATAACTGACATCCATCAAACATGGCTCGTGGAACTAGAACAGTCTACCCCAGTGATCGAAATAAAGGGTTCAGTTCGAAATTCCAATCACCTGAAGAAGGCCGGAGCGTACAACGGCCGAAACGTTGTGCCAAATATGGCGACAAAGATGAGGACAATAGTCCGACTAATGTAAATACTGAGAAACTATTGGTCAATCACAGTAAATCCAGCTTGCTGATTGGTCAGTTTCAACCAATCAGATCGCTCTCATGTGCAGAGTCAATTTAGGCGCAAAATTCATTTGGAGCCTCCTACGTGATATAGCGATGATATATAAACCCAACATGTGTGACCAACAAAAGCAGACAGCCTTCAACCTCACGCTGGACTCTGGATGCTGGCTCTCGTAATTCTTACTCACTCTTCTTGATTTGCTAACGTCATTTCAACACAGCCATCAAGATGTAACCATCAAGGAACATTCGTCTCAACTGATTAAGTCAGACATTAAATGAGCAATACTTTATTATATGCAAGTATTATTATTTCTGAACTTTACTAAGTCAAACTATACTTTCATAATATGAGCTCAATCACAATTTCATCAAGTCTAAGAGACGTAACTCTGTCTCGCATACATGTATATTCATTTCCACAATAAATCCTATTGTTATGCTATTATCAACTTTATCTTCTGTCTTGTATTTTGTCATCTGCTGTTCTACATCAAATATAATGACATAATACTTTCCACACCTTTTTCCTGTACCAAAATAAATAAGTGTGGAGGACGTCTTAACACACACACAACAAATATGGCCACTTCACTCATACTCCGACCAAAGTTCCTCTACAATACATTACCAGACATTAATAAAAATAACTATAGTCCCTAATCCCGTATTCTTATATATATATATATATATATATATATATATATATATATATATATACAGTGTAACCCGGATATAAGAGAAACCCGGATATAAGAGCGATTTAATCTGGTCCAAAATTACAGCCTGTGTTAATGTATATATAATAGACCAAACCCGGATATAAGAGAAACCCGGATATAAGAGACTTATTCTCCGGTCCCGACAACTCTCTTATATCCGGGTTACACTGTATATATATATATATATATATATATATATATATATATATATATATATATATATATATATATGATGAAAATGTGGAAAAGACAAAGCAAAATCCGAATATATGAGTTTAATGTTTTTATTTTGTTTTTGTTTTTGTTATTCTGTCGACGTCAGACGTTTCGGTCAAATAGACCTTCTTCGGGACATGGTTAATGGAGACATATTTATATTAGATTTAAGTTTGATGGAGAGACGATATATACAGGACTGGTCAGAAACAGAAAAACTGAAATTTTAAAGTCAAGTATTCTTTCTTAGAGTCGGATATGCTGGCGTCGCGTGGGCGGCAACTACGAAGAAGGTCTATTTGACCGAAACGTCTGACATCGACAGAATAACAAAAACAAAAACAAAATAAAAACAGTAAACTCACATATTCGGATTTTGCTTTGTCTTTTCCACATTTTCATCATACCGTCGGATCTACATCCACACATTTGCTTACATATATATATATATATATGTATGTATGTATGTCACTGTATGTGATTGATGTACGTTGTGCTGGTGTTATAATGGATAATGGTTTGGGATGAGAAATCAATGAGCCCAGTTTGAATTTCAGTCAAATTCATGACATTCACTTGCATGCAAATACCTTTGGGAAAGGCATGAATCCACCTCCTCATCTTCCCTTAGCTATGGGTTAAATAGTAGAACAGACTGGGTTCTTTAGCTTTAGGCTGTCTGCAGATCTTGAGACACACTATGTGAACCAATTCCCTGTATTCAATTCTTCTGAAATGTTTGGATAGCTCTTCACAGGTCTTCATCATTATAATCAAATCACATGTGTGGGAAATCTGACAGTTCAGTTCTCGCAGCAAACATCAAAGGTGTCCAGAGAGTCCCTCATATATATATGCCATACATAGTTCAGCAGAAATTAAAATTGGTATGTCATGCTTATTTCAGTGGCCAAAAATAGACATTATATAGGTTAATTAATCAGAATTGCTTGCAGTAGTGTATTAAAAGGAGCAGCAACCCCTATCTCTCTCTTTTTGGCCATCCAGACATTGGTCATGAAGATTAGCTCGTTTCTTTTCAGTTTGTTGTTGCAGATAGACGCTTGTGTTAAAATCTCCCCAAATTAAGCTCTCACAATCAGAACACATTTCATCATTCTAAAAGAAATTCACACAATTGTACATTTCAGGTATGAACATTTTATATATATATTTTTTTAAAACGTTTCATCCTAAGCAAGGCGGGAAGCCACTAGCATGCAAGGGGTTACAGAGATTTGGAGCGAGAGCAAATAGGAGTGATATAGGAAAGGATGACGAGAAGGATAGGGGATAGGTCAGGGCATCTGGAGACGTCGATTGAAATTACATTTAAATAGTTGGAGATTATAGCTATCAGGGAAACAAGAAGAGGGGAGGGAATTCCACAGGCGAGAGGTGTGAGACATGAAGCTATTGGAGTAGAAGAGACGGCTACATTTAACAGTTTTGACAGTGAAAGGGTGAGAGCGAGATGCCAGCCTAGTAGAATGCTTAAATTCATGAAGTTTGGGAACCAGCGAAAGCAGCTCCTCGGAGCAGTTACCATGAAAGTATTTATAAAAAAGACAGAGGGAGGCGACTGCACGTCTGTGAGAGAGCGACTACACACGAGATGCCAGATCTGTGGATGACTTTTACAATTCTACTTATCTCTTTCTTTCAATGAGAGACATTTACACAATTTACTATTTGTTGTATTTTTACGTTAATAGAATTATTTCATAAACCTCTGTCGTTTCTCCCTTGTTCTGCCACCATATGCTTAATATACCAACTACATGTGTACATTTCTTCCTTATTATTCATTAAATTGTTTTTTCTGTATGTCACACGAAATGGTTCAGTCTTATTTACTTGTTGTATCCACTTTCACATGATTTACCTTTCTCTCTCTTTCTCTTCAAATCTACTTTTTACAAATACTAGAATTAATGGGAGCTGCCGACGTTATCATCACTCGTTATTCCTATGCAACCTAAACATTTGTCTTTGAATATTGTTTAGGGATTTGCCTTTAAAAGCTTTAACTAAGAAAGGGAACATACCTGCAATCGATCCGGACCTAGCATCTCCGCTTCAGTCTCTTTCTCACCATAGTGATGTGGTTTCCCTCTGTCTTTCTGGAAATAATTTTATGGCAATTGTTCTGATGAGCTTTCCTCATTGTTGCCACGACTGCATTTTACTAGATTGGTAACTAGGTCTCATTGTTTACTGTTTACCCTGGTAGATGCAACCATATGTTCTATTCTAAGGGTTTCTTTTCTCACAATTCTCACCTGTGAAACTCCCTTCTGATTTCTTGCTTCCCTGCCAACTACAATCTTCAAAAATTTAAATGCAATACCAATCTTCATATTCTGTCTTCCTGAAACCTGTTCTTTTATTGTACTTTCTCCTCACTCCTTCTCATTAAAGTTTTCTCATTCACTTTCACTCCCAGTGACACCTATATCCTTGTGGCATTATCGCCTTACAAGAGGTGAAATGATTAAAAATATATTAAAATATATATATATATATAAATATATATATATATATATATATATATATATATATATATAAATATATATATATATATATAAATATATATATATATATAAAAATTATATATATATAAAAATTATATATATATATATATATAAGTTATATATATATATATAAATTATATATATATATATATATATATATATATATATATAAATTATATATATATATATATATATATATATATATATATAAATATATATATAAATATATATATATAAATATATATATATATATATTTATTAATATATATATATATATATTTATTTATATATATATATATATTTATTTATATATATATATATATTTATTTATATATATATATATATTTATTTATATATATATATATATTTATTTATATATATATATATATTTATTTATATATATATATATATTTATTTATATATATATATATATTTATTTATATATATATATATATATATATATTTATTTATATATATATATATATTTATTTATATATATATATATATATATATTTATTTATATATATATATATATTTATTTATATATATAGATATATAGATATATATATTTATTTATATATATAGATATATAGATATATATATTTATTTATATATATAGATATATAGATATATATATTTATTTATATATATATATAGATATATTTATTTATATATATATATAGATATATAGATATATTTATTTATATATATATATAGATATATACATATATTTATTTATTTATATATATAGATATATAGATATATATATTTATTTATATATATATATAGATATATTTATTTATATATATATATAGATATATACATATATTTATTTATTTATATATATATATAGATATATTTATTTATATATATATAT
The DNA here is from genome assembly GCA_964036315.1 of Acanthosepion esculentum. Classification (NCBI taxonomy): domain Eukaryota; kingdom Metazoa; phylum Mollusca; class Cephalopoda; order Sepiida; family Sepiidae; genus Acanthosepion; species Acanthosepion esculentum. Next base: position 13,619,454 of record OZ038486.1, on the reverse strand, counting down.
AGATATATAGATATATTTATTTATTTATATATATAGATATATAGATATATATATTTATTTATATATATATATAGATATATATATTTATTTATATATATATATAGATATATATATTTATTTATATATATATATAGATATATATATTTATTTATATATATATATAGATATATACATATATTTATTTATTTATATATATATATATATATATATATATATATATATATATATATATATATATATATATATATGAGGCAAATTGAGAATTGAGTTCACTGATGTCTGGATAGCTTTTGAGCATCTCCTGTACAAGTAAATCAGTGACACATTGTAAAGAGACCATTGAACTCATTGAATAATATACATATAAAGTTAATTTTTTTCTTGTAAGTTTTGGCATTGTTTGTAAAATATCTAAAATATAGCCTTTAGTGGAATTAATATTGTCCTAATAAATTATCTAAAATATAGTCCTCAGTAGAATCAATATTGTCCTAATAAATTATGTAAAATATGTAAAATATAGTCCTCAAAAGAACGAATATTGTCCTAATAAAATATCTAAAATATAGCCTTCAATAGAATCAATATTGTCCTAATAAATTATCTAAAATATAGTCCTCAGTAGATTCAGTATTGTCCTAATAAATTATCTATAATATCTAAAATATAGTTCTCAGTATAATCAATATTATTCTAATATCTAAACTATAGTCCTCAGTAGAATCAATGTTGTCCTAATAAACTATAGCAGCAGAAGAAAGCTGTGAATATAATGTTTCGGGCTTAACATTTTTTAGGACCCTTACATAATCACCTACCTCTTCACTGTTTAATATGCAATGAAATTGTTAGTTTACAGTATCATATGAGATTCAGACTTGCTTACAGTAAATCTTATGATGTACTAAGTGTAGTAGTTATTTTTGTGAAGTTGAAATAAAATTAGTTTCATTACCAATAAGTCTGCTTTGCTTTTATTGAACCGTCCTGCTTGGCAAACAGTTGGCAAGTGAAGCCAAGCAAAAACATGATTCATAGAAGTGAAAGGCAAGCTTCTCTTACTCATTAACTACAAAATGATTTTTTTATTCTGATTTTTCCATTAATTGTTAAATTATTTTTCTATTGAAAAAAAAAAAAAAGAAATAATAAAAAATTAATGCTATTGAAAAAAATTGTTTTTAGTTGTTTGCTTGGCAAATTCTGTCTGGGTCACTGTAGTCTGTAAAATAATGCAGGAACATTTTAAGTAATACTGAGGTATCTTCCAAGGCAAAATGAGGTAACTGCATTGTAGCAGGATTTGAGAGGGGAGTCTATTCGGTTCCTGAAGGAATTAAACATTTTCTTTTTATTTGATTACTTATCTTTTATCATCTCTTCCTATCCCTCAAATTTTATCTCTCTTACTTATCCTGCTTCCTCTCTCTATTTTTCTTTGGACATACCCCCCTCTTTTAATTGATTAACCATTTTAATATAGCACACACGCACACACCTATATATGCATGTGTATGTATAAGAGAGAAGATTAAACAGCCAGGTTTGGGCTTAGTTCCATGGAATTATGAAAAATGTTTGTGTCTCTCTGTGTGTGTGTGTATATTTATATATATATATGCGTGTGTGTGTGTGTATTTATATATATATATGTGTGTGTGTATACACACACACAGAAACAAATAAATAAACATATATATATATATATATATATATATATATATATATATATATATATATATATATGTGTGTGTGCGTGTGTTACAAAATTGGGTTAAAAAAAGTGGGTTCGCTCAGATATGAACATATGAACAAATACTGATGAATAACAAACACAAGATGGAATATTTGTAAACAATTTTATATAACAAAAAACAAACAAAATATGGGAAAAGTATAGGTTGACAGATGTAAAATCAATAAAAGACACTCATCTGATACTGGGTGTTAGTCAGGCATTCGTGTTTCATGAATTTGTAAGTTCAAAGAGTAAATAGACAGAATCTCTTTAAAATGTCCAAGGAAAAGTTGGTAGTTCTTTCCACAATATAAGTTGGACTACTCTAGAATAGTACTTGTATTTCGTTTCCCCTCTGATAATTGGATTGCATCCAGGATGAAATTAGGATGATTTCTTTGGGTATAATATTCCTTTATTCTCTACACATCAAGTAGTTGAATAAATTCAGGGTTTTCGGGATGATGTCTCCTTATTCCTTACACAACAAGTAATAGGATAAGTTCATATGTGCATTGCATGATGAGAGTCGATTTTCTTGCAATCTGTCACAGTCAGTCAGGGGAAATTGAAATTACAATACGAAAATCCCATGTGTTGGTGTATGTCACATGAACTTGAGTGACTGACTTTTACTTACTCTCTTAGGAGGTCAATCATGTCTAGTCGCCAAACGACCTGGATTCCTTCCCGCCATTTCTTAGTCAAGACAGAACTATCTAAACAGGAAATAAAAAAAGAAAAGAGAGAAGAGACACAAAGTGTGTCCATTAATAAATTTATCATACATATAATTTAACATTCAATATTGAGGGCCATGTCACAATATATATATACAGACAAACCTCTCATCAATGGACTAATAGGGGGGATGGAGTGGTCCATTAAATTCAACTGTCCATAGATGGGAAGGGATTATTTTTGAGTTATAAAACCACTATAGTAATTTCCACTATAGTAGTTATGATCATAATGTAAATACTATAAACATGTATATATGGCATAAATAAATATATACTTAATGTAGATATCTTAATGAAAATAACAAAAATAATACATTTCTCACAGCTACTTTCTCACACGTGTGCTAATGTATTGTATTTTATATACTGTACACCTGTCTTTGTTTACAATTGAAGGGACTGTTACTGTCGCCAAGTGGTCACTTTGAGAACTAATATGACTTGTTTGGCTAAGCATAAAAATTTTGAAATACATCACTAATAATTTGCAAATTTTTTCCTGCAGATTTTTTTTTTATTTTGCCTGCAGATTTTGTCCATTGCATCTGAAGTCCATGGATGGGAGGTTTGACTGTATATTTATATATGTTTGTATCTATGCATATATATATATATATATATATATATATATATATATATATATATATATATATATATCGTTATCCCATAAATACAAAAGTGAACATTGAGGTCAACACCCGGTGGTGACAGTCTGTTTTATGCTTAGATACATTTTTCAGGCCATGTCTATTTACTTTTGTCGTTATATATGCTGGTGCATTATGGGTAAAAAGGTCTATTGTATTGTCATAACTGTTATTGGGTGGGTGGGTGGTATTGGTTATATTTCAAATTATTCTAGAGGCTACTAGGAGGCATGGTAGAGTAATGGATAGCGGCTCGGATTGAGAAATTGGAGAGCTGAGTTCAAATTCCAGTCAAATCCAATACATTCACTTACGTGCTAATACCCTTGGGAAAGGTATGAATCCTCTTCTTCTCCCCCCAGCTATGGTTAAATACCAGGAAAAATTGGGTTCTATAGTCGTGGATGGCAACTGATCTATTGCAAAAAGAAAAGGCAACCTACTGCAGGAAAAAATCTGCCTCCTCAGTCATGTATCGACTGACTGACGAAGCTATTGAGTAGAAATAATTGTGGATCTGAATGTAGTTATTTATCGCTATTTTATAAAGGTGTTTGTTAACTTTTTTACTCATTATTTATTATTGATTACTTTATTATTTGTTGGTATTGTTACGTTTACTTATGTATATGTGTGCATTCATAGTAATTTATTATTTACTTAATTTGTTTGCTTATTTATTGATTTATTCTTTGTTTATTTTATTTCACTTATTTATTTGTTTATTTTTTAACATTATATATATATATATATATATATATATATGTATAAAGTTAAATTTCCCAGAATAATATGTATATAGTTAAATTTCCCAGAAAGAGACTTATATAGGAGCATCTCTTTTTTAAAAATTTTGGATTTAATGTAACTATGGCTACAAAACATTTTGCTTTCATTGCTTGCCTTGATAAAGTTGGAAGGTAAAATGCATTGGCAAAATCTAAGAATTTTTTCCAATTGTCATTTTTTAAACCATAGTGACTGCTGCTGCTGATAATGCAAAGCTCTTCTATGAATTGAGCACTCTGAGTCACTGTCATTTTTATTCAAAAATAAATAAATGACAGCTTGGAGGAAAATCTCCGACCGATGCCAAATCAGTCGGGTTTCAAGCCTAGCTTGAGGCAATCGGATGTCTAGCCACAATGATGAGCTGTAATACAGTAAAACAATCTATTTGTGGAAGACAATATATATGTCCCCCTCCCCAATAAAATTTGGTCAAGCACTTTAGAGGGTAAGTGCGAATTTGTAAACAGTGACTGACTGCTGCTGCTGATAATGCAAAGCTCTTCTATGAATTGAGCACTCTGAGTCACTGGTGTGTTTATTCAAATATATATATATATATATATATATATATATATATATATATATATATATATATATATATACTGAAGGGATGCTAAAGGTAACTTCAATCAGCTAAGTGACAAACATTTACTTATATTAATTCTATATATATATATATATCAATCATGCAAGTCTGCTTGAAGATGAACAAAACAAAATTTCTTTGTTTAAGAATTTTTTGTATTTTCTCTGGTTGAAACAATTTTTCATGTTTCGAGTGAGAATTTGAAGATAAACTATCGAATGTCTTCTGAGTACTTCCAAATTCAATAAACCATTATCAAAGAATTTTTTGTGTGCTGATAGGCATACCTTGCGTTTCTTAAGTGTTTTTTGAGTGTCATGTCTTCATACATCGGCCAGTGGTTTCAGGTCATTTTTTATTAATTAGGAAATATATTTAGTCTGTTTCTAAATCAAATGAATTTTTTTATTGATCTTGGTTTGTTTGTTTTTTTACTATTAAACATTCTCATACTTGTAACCATTTTTTTCCATTTCATTTGATATACTTTTGTGCTATTGATAAGCATTTGTCAGATTTCTTGTGTTTTCTTGCATTAGTTGGTGATATACAATTTAGTTGAGCTATTATTGGATAAATAGCAAGTTAACTAGTGCAGCAGTGTAGTCATTGTGTGACCAAAGTATGTGTTATATGAATTGCTATTATTAAAGAAACATTCTTGAAGGGAACAAGTGAATGCGTAGACAACATTGGTTTACTGAATGAAGTTCTGATTTGTTTTACTGTATCTCTTGGTGGTGATTATGTTAGAGGTCATAATATGTTTTAGCTGTCCATAACTCACAAAGGGTTGATAAGCCATAAAAAACAAATTAGATATCTTAGAGATGTTTAGCTTTCTGTAGTAACTGATGAGTTTGTTTTTGTTGTTAGGGGACATGTGTTCAATTATTAAGTTTCTTCTTTTCTCTGATTGAGAAGTCCTATTTCTCAATCTAGGTGATTTGTTATGATACCGGCCTAGGCCGGTTGGTATTAATTTCACTGTTTAAGACAATAAAAAACATGAATAGCAAATCAAACATGTCTACCCACTAACAATAGCATTTATAGTAATGAGAAATAAGGTTGATAACAAATCCATTAAAAAATTTGGTTTCTTATAAGTATTATGGATTAAAAATTATAAGAAACCAACTTTTTAATGGAATTGTTATCAACATTATTTGTAGTTATTAGGCTGTTGGTTCCTGTTGAATATTTTAAGCAAATTTACATATATATATATATATATATATATATATATATATATATATATATATATATATATATATATATTATAAATTAATTGATTTAAAATATGTTTTTTTCGCTACACAGTGATACCATGTTTCAGAAATGGAAGCTAAAGCCCCTGAATTTAATTTTGTTATTAAACCAAAGACATTAGTTCCATTTGCAGAGGATGCTGTGTCCCCAAAAGATATACTGGGAGTGATGAAAACCAAATATCCAGTCAACATCATGTTGTTTGGAGTGATCACTAATGATGGCAATATTATGCTTCCATTCATCTTCCCAAAGGGCCTCAGACTGAACACAGAGGCCTACATTGTGCTTTGAGGAGGTAGTGCTACCCTGGCTCAAGAGGGTAATTGCTGGAAGATCCTATGTCTGTCAGCAGCAAACTGGATTATTATGTGTGGGGTGCATGTGAACCAGAGACCAACAAAACTCCTTGTAACATCAAAGATGAACTGAAGGCAAGAATTATGACAGCATTAATCAATTTAAACAAGGAGACTGTCCAGAAAATTTACAGGAGATTCCGAAGTTGTCTGGAGGCTGTGGTTGAAGCCAATGCCGAATTTATTGAATAAATTTAGTCTTTCAAATACGATGTCAGTGTTACTTTCATTTTTTGCGTGATTTAGATGACAATTTATCTATCGCACCCTGTATATATGAAAATATTTGTGTAATTTATCCATGAATAAATAATCTCCTCATTTTTATGGGTATTGTGTTCTTTCCTTAATAAACGCTTCGAAAAATAGCTTGTAATTTTGACCTCATTTATTTATATTTATTTTATAAAAAAAAAAGAAGAAAAACTTTTCCTCCAGCTGTCTTGTGACATATGTAACAACAATTCTAAGAAAATGTTAAATTTAATTTTCATTTAAATTATGTTGAATGCCTAAAAATTATTTAAATAAAAGAACCAAATATGAGTGAAGCACAAAAAACCGAGACATCAAAAAAGAAAAAGTCGTATAAATCTTTAGGAAATGTTTCTTTTTCAGACATAATTTTCAACATGTCTCCCTTACTACATGCTGTGCTTTAGTTTTGTACGACTAAGAAATTGTTTAAATACAGGTAACTCATTCAAATAATTACAAACAATAAAGAAAATAAATTTTACTATGCTGTTCAAGCAGCAAGGCACTTGCATAGTCAACATATCATGTGCCTACTTAGTCCCAGGTAGGACAAGATTCCCCTGTTACGTTTATATATCTGCTTTTAGTCTGACAAAAGTTAGGAAAAAGAAAAGAAAATGTTAAATTATTTATATAGACTGGTTCACCCTCCCACCCAGTCATTTGAACAGGAGTAGAGGTTTGTCCCTTGTTTCCTATTTAGTATTTGGTTTGCAGTTCCTTCTAAAGTCTTTTCATTTTATTTCACTCCCAGTAGCCCCTTGTGTCTTAGGGGCATTATTGCCTTGCTTGCGATGAGTTTATTAGAAAAAAGATTAATTGTAAATGCAATGTAATCAACCCTTGACTCAGCTAATTATGAATTATAAATGTAATTTCATGGCACATTGACTCTTATATAATAGTCATATAAAGCTAAACAACTTTTTAATGGAAGTTTTTTTTTATCATGTCAGATTATGGATATAGTTTTATAGCTGATTGACTTTATAGTCATGTCAGGCACATATTAGTTTTAAACAAGTTGAAACATCTTCTCTATATGCCATATTCCTTGTGGATGTTGGTGATCATGGTTCTTCACAGCTTCCTATCGTTTGTTAATTTCAACAATACTTGCTCTTTATATTATGTCTCTCTTTGTTCAAACTTGTCAAGTAGGTTACTACCTCTTCCTTCTCTTACCTTCAATGTATCTTGTGTGTGTTAAGTTCTCCAAACCTTCTTTCCTCATTGTCCCATAAAATTTCAGTTCTCTCTTTCTGATTGCTAGCAACAGTGTCTTTGTTTTTTCTATTCTCCTTAAAATGTTCTTATTAATTGGTTCCTCTGTCCAAAACATTTAATGAAGTCTGTTGTTCATATTATCTATTTAAAAATAATAGAGTAAAACTCTGAATTCAACGCTATGTAGAAGGCAATGGGAAATAACAGTTATAGAAGTACACAGTTTATAGATAATATTTACATTATTTGAACTATTGTCCTCATCTTTGTCGCCATATTTATTACAACGTTTCGGCCGTTATACGCTCCAGCCTTCTTCAGGTGGTTGGAATGTCGAACTGAACCCTTTATTTCGCTCACTGGGGTAGACTGTTCTAGTTTCACGTGCCATGTTTAATGGATGTCAGTTATCAGTTATCTCCTGTTAATTCCCCTCTGAAAGTTCTCCACTGCCTTAACCTACATTCCAACCAGCTGAAGAAGGCCGGAGCGTACAACGGTCGAAACGTTGTAATAAATATGTCGACAAAGATGAGGACAATAGTCCGAATAATGTAAATAGTGTACATAGTACCTCATCTCAGAAATATAGACAGTTTATAGATATTAAAGAAAAAGGAAGCTGTGGAGAGCCATGATTGTATATACCATGTAGGGACATGGCATTTAAAAAAAGTAAAAATCAGAAAAAATAGATTTAAAATTGTCTAAAATTTCATAAGAATACAATTGTGAAATATGGAAAGTACCATAGGACACATAATAAGGAAAGAGGGCTTGGAAAATTTGACACTCACAGGACATATTGAAGGCAAGAGGGATAGAGGGGAAACAGTGAGTAACCTACCTAATGAGCTTGTGTAAATGGATGGCAGAACAGGAAGTAGGAGGGATAGTAAATAGACAAATATTGCTAAAAGCTACAAAGGATAGGAAGTTGTGGAGAGCCATGATCATCCACATCCTGAAGGGACATGGTACATAGAAGAAGAAACTTTGGCATAAAGTCACAAGTATGAGGATCAAACTTATGAATCTTCCCCGATCACTATGATCTTCAATTCTATACTACATATGCACTTACTTCCTCTCTTTATGTCATAACAACCTCATTCAGTAACACTCTACCTTGAGTGGCTCTTAGCCCTGGTATTGGATGAACAATAGTATTTTAAAAAAGAATAGCTCCTTAACTATTACATTACACTGAGGCACCATTTTCTTTTTTTTTTTACTAAGCTTAGCCTAGTTTTGGTACAAGACTACAAATACAGGGCACCCAATGAGGATCAAACTCACTACGAAGGATCTACAAGTTCATTTCATTAACTATTACACTGTAATAAAATGTAATATAATCTTTTAATAAATGAATTGTAGAAAAAAATCAATTTTCTTCTTATAAACATGGTTTAATTAATAAAATAAAATTTATCTACAGAAAAAATATATCCTGTAAAATTTAAATTTCTAAATATGAGACCAGCAAAATATAAGAAAAACGAATAGCAATATTTTCTCATGAATATTGACTCATTGAAAAAATCAATGGCTCACTGGTCAGTTTGTACATTGGCATAGCAACCCATCTAGACTTAACCGGTCAGTTATAATGACATACTCACCAGTTATAAAATCAAAATCTCTGTCCAAGTTTTACTCATCTGTATTTATTGGCTTATAATTCTTTATAAATTTAATACAATGAACCAGTCAATGTAAATATTTTCTCTTGTTATGAAGAAGTTTTTTTATTTATTCTGAAACCTGAATTATGAGGTGAAAGGAAGAGACAAGCTTTAGTTATCATATCTTCATCTTTTTTGGTTCTAAGTTTTAATATTTTCAGTCAACTTTTATGCTTCTTTATTCCTTAGTCAAATCAAAGGGTTTTAAATATATAGATTTATTCTTCTTTAAATTAGGGGTCTTCAAAAACTTACCTATTATGTCAAGTGTCAACAAAAAAAACCTGCCAGAGAGAGAAGGGTGACTTAATTTTTGGCAAAGTTTAATATATGTACCCACAAAAAACAGTGTCAAAAGGACAGGTTTTCTCTTGACACTGCTATTACTGCATACTGTCTTGACAAATTTTATTGTTTTAAAAAGCTATTTTCAGAATTTTAATAAAACTTAAACATGAAACTGGATGTATGAATTCTCTTTAATTCGAGAATTGACAACAAAAAAATTAAATGCTATTTATTTTATTATAGTGTTCTTTTAACATTATAATTTTATATTTACAAATTTATAAAAATATGTGAATCAACTACAATGCACTATTTATTGTTTACCCTATTATAAAAAGATAACTATGAAAACAATTTTTTTTATTTATAAATTTATAAAAATGCCTCTGAACAAGAAAATTTAAATAAGCACATAACAATAAGTAAATGTAATTATAAATTTTGAAAAATTAATTTTTCATACATTTCTTTCATTTATTCTCAGCACATAAATTCACTAAAAAAAGTTGTAAGCAACTGGGTTTAGATGATTTTTCTCAAGAAATTGACAAAATGTTAAACGCTATTTATTTCCAAGAATAGCGTTTAATACTTTTGTCAATTCTCGAGAAAAGAGAGAAAGCATAAATTCAATTTCATATGTTTGGGTTTTATTAAATATTCTAAAAGTAGCTTTATTAAATGTTCGAAAAGTAGCTTTATTAAATGTTCGAAAAGTAGCTTATTAAATATTCGAAAAGTAGCTTTATTAAATGTTCTAAAAGTAGCTTTATTAAATGTTCGAAAAGTAGCTTTATTAAATGTTCGAAAAGTAGCTTTATTAAATGTTCGAAAAGTAGCTTTATTAAATGTTCGAAAAGTAGCTTTTTAAAACAATAAAAATTGTTAAGGGAGTATACATTAATAACAATGTTAAGAGAATGTCTATCCTTTTGACACACCATTTTTTTGTGGGTATGGATGTTAAACTTTACCTAATTTTTTATATTTGGTATGTTGAAAAGTATGTTGCAATATTTTTTAAAGTTCTGTAACAGGTTATCATAGCCCTTCGCTACTCTGTCCATGTGATCAAGGGTAGACTTTATATGTCTTCATGAACTTGACCTTTTCTTCATTGCATTGCCCCACTCCCTTCAATTTAATATAGCAAGTTCATTTAGATTCATAATAAACCTAATGTCTTTTTAGTTGTTTCAGTATTACAAACTTAGTTTGAATACTCTTTGTGAACATTTTCATTCTTTTTATACTGGGCTTGGATGGGTTATGTATTGTTACATTTATTTTTGTTCTGCCAACTGGATACTAATTGCTTTCCCCCGACATATGAACTGAACTTAACTTACATGGACTCTACTTTTAACATTTAGTCACAGTTATATTATCTAGATCTAGCCAGTCAGTATTCATTTACTTACTTCTTACTCCAGTACTTCATTCATTCTTTGTTCATGTTCCTTTAATCAAAACACATACTTTTGTATCTGATGTAAATAAATTTTGTATTAATTTTAAGTTTGTCATTTGTTGTCATCTTGTTGACCTGTCAGATACACGTCTTTTCTTTTTGAAATGTTAGCGGGCCTCTTATGACATCTACCCCTTATTAGGGTGCACAGGCCATGTTGTATCGTGCCCTCTCTAGTGGGGCCACTACAAGGTTGACCTTTTTAGTTTTATTGGTAAGACAGATGGCCTGCAAAAGCAGGCTTCCTAAGAATAAGTGACATGAGTTTGTGCATTTTGATGGTATATTCTTTAATTCTAATTTATACTTCTTACTAAAAATTGTGGAATTGCAATAAAATGCAAGTGAAATGTGATGAAAATAAAAAGATAATTGACAACACTTCACCCAAGAGATTCAAACAACTATTACTACTACTAGGTATAAAATGAAAGGCTAAAAGCAAGAGAAATAAAATTAAATAAATACTAAAAAAATAATTAAAAAGTAATAATTTACAATGCTTCATTTAAGAAATTTGAATAATATTATAAAGTTTTTTTTCGGTGGGTTGTTTAGCTATAATGTAGATCTATTTTGGGTTAAGTTTCAACATTTAATGTAATGGGAAGATTTAAAAAGTCTGTAGTGTACGTTTTATGATTATTCAGATTTGCATTCTTATCTTAACTGTTATAGCTATTGTACTTGCCAGCGCTTGTGGATTTAAAAATTGTTTGCCAGTTTTTGGCAGTTGTAAGTTCAATCCCTGTGTCTCTAGTAGAGCTGAAAAGTCACAAACTCTGATCTACAAGTGTCACAAGTCTAATGAATAGTATCACCTAAGCATAGAAAGTGGAATAAAAACAATTTACCTGCCTCCAACCAGGGATTGAAATTAGTTTCCTAGGAGGGTTTTTGCACATAAATTGTCCAGATTCTTCTCAGTTTGTTCATAGACTATTATTATTAAATAATTTTTGTGGGTTAATACTAGAAGCATGTTTATAAGAATCTTTGGTGGTCAGTAGGTGTCATGATGTTTTTTTTTAATATCACATCTTCATATATCAGCCTGTGGTGTCTTTTTTTCAGTTGTGAAAATATGTTTGTTGTTAAATTGAATTACTTACTATGGCTGGGTTGTTTATTTTTTTATGGTTAAAGCTTTTAAATACTTGTAGTTCTTTTTTAAAGTTTAGAGTAGGATTTGTTCGATTTCTTTTTGTTCTATGTTTCTTTTTATTTTATATCAATTTACTTACTACAATGCTTAGCTTAGTCTGCTCTGACACATGATCAGTTGTAGGGACACTGTGAACATTGAACTAGCTACACTAATAAATTAGTCTGTGGCATGAATGAAACTATGCAAGACACGAATCTATATGAATGATCTGACAAAAAAATAAACATACCCTGTGTTCTGTCATCATTCATTTAAATTTTAAAATAATCGTCTCATTTTGTTTGACTGTCTCTAATAATAACGCTATGACCAAATGCTTTTGCCATCTTTTATTGCAAATGCATATGTGTAAATTTTGATTTTTGTCCTTTCGATAAACAAATTCAGAATGCATATATACTTTTAAATCCTTGATCAACCTGTTTTGCTCAGCTCAAAAGCCTTAGTACGAGTACTAGCTTATTACTATTAATGAGGCACGTGACCCAGTAGCTGTTCTATTCATCTCGTCCGCCCTACCGGTAAGTACTGTAAAAATCGTTATGAATTATCGAATAAATTTTAGTAACTGCATCAGTTTTGGTCGAGGACAATGAAGAGGTTACATCTAAAAAATCTACCTTCCTTGGTCTGTAAATTTATCCAGCCGATAGCCCTCAGAATTTCAAGTTAGCAATCATCATACCCGGGGGGTGGCATACTTTTACTTTACCGCAGACGCCATATCACCGGTGTTTTAAGCTCGCCTCGGGTCTTCAGCAAAAAAAGTGGAGTTTTGTCTGCTTCCAGTCAACGAGGTAAAAAAAAAATATATATATTTTTGCAATATTCTACATGTAAATATGTGATATTTTTTTATGGAGGATTTGTCTCTTCTATGCGTAAGAAAACTGAGATCGACCAGGTGGCCTGGTTTTTGGTATGTAGAGAATGTAAGAAGAAGAATTGTTATGGGTGGATCCCTTTCGACTTGTTACGTTTACAACCTAAAAGTCAACAGGAATAAATATTTACTTATTTTTCTGTCTTGTAATATTTGTATCCCAAAATATTATTTGCACTTCTTCAACTATCAAAACTCTAAAATTTATCTTTCTACGAATGCATTTTTGTGTGTTGTGCAGTTGTCAGTAGTAAAGTTATGTCTGATTCTGATCTTTGCACGAAACGATAAAAAAATGTATTTTTTATGTTGATATCTTTAAATAAATGTTTTTTACATTACTGGTTTTGATTCATTGTTTTATTATAGATCTATTTATTAAATGCATATTGTAGCAAAATTCTTGTCTTCTGCATTGCAACACTCCGACAACACTAGTTGAATTTGCACTTTAAAAAATCGTTAACCTTAATAATACAGTCTCTAACTTTGCAAATACAGCGATGATGAGTCATTCGTAATTTTTAATCAGAACGATCAATAATAATATAACGGCATTTATTGTGAGTCTGATGTATTTATTTATTTAAAAAAATATTTTTTCCTATCTGTAAATTAATTCAGGCTTGCTGAATTTATATGGCGAAAAGCCGTTTGTCCTCATTTTCACATGCAAAAACAAGAATCCTCACCATTTTATTTTTCCACCTTTTTTTAAAACTATCGTTTGTTTGTACGACGAGAAGATGATCAAAAGTTCTTGTTTCAACACACTTTCCCAAAAAATGAACACACATCAAGTTTTATTTTTTTAAAAAATGTCCTCGGCTAAGCCGAAAGTTTTCCAGCTTTGCATATTTTTAATTAAACTAAAATAAAAAAATGACCTTTTTTCAGAGATATTTAATCCTATTGAATATTGATCCCTTCTTAAAAAAAAAAAAAAAAAAAACACATTTGCAAAATTCCTAATAAAATAAAAAAAGTAAAACTATTCATTTTAAATTAATCTTTAATAATTATTAATAGAATAATTATATTTTCTGTGCCTTTTTTCCAGCACTGCATTCTATATTTTGTTTTGTCTTTTTGTTTGTGAAAATAACTTCATGTTGCTCATAAATTGTATCGAATTCCGTTCGAACTGGAAAAAAATTAATTTATGTGGAGTTAGATTTTGATTGATGAATCAATCTTCAATCAATATGAATGCCAACTGAATAAGAATTGTAAATTAAGTGATCTTTTTTTAATGATGCCCATTTCGATTAGTAAAAACTAAATTTAATTAGTATGCTTAATTAAAATTATTTTTTAGTAATTTTCTTTTAATTACAAAACCAGAAGTCAATTACAAATAAAGGAACTTTTAAAAATTTTATTTTTATTGCATAAAAAATTATAAATTAATATTAGTGTAATAAATGTAAAAAAAAGTAATAATTGTTAGTTAGCCGCTAACAAATGAATTTTCTTTTCTTTTAAAAAGTGATCGCAATATCAAATCAAAAATATTGAATGTGAGATTTTTTTTTATTTGACATTCACACAATTTTTTTTATTTTTGAACAAATTCAGCTGATATTTTTTTTTTTTAAATAAACCTTTTGCATTAACTAAAAACGATTAAACTATTTTATTTCTAATAAATAAATTTGTTTGCTGATTTGATTACTTGAAAATTCCTGATCGGATATAATTTTTTGTTCCGTTTTTATAGTCGACATAACTTTGAGGTGAGTCAGTCGATTGATAATGTGTGTGTTCGCGGGTAGAAAAGCCTGCCTGACGTGAATAGTCATCATCATGACAAAAGCAGCTGGAGGAAATAATAATAACGGTATTATTATTATTAGTAGTAGTCGTAGTACTTAGTAGACCTAGAACAGCTGAATCTGTTTTGTAACACTGCTGCTTGCTACCAACTGTGTAACAACAATATTACCTCGCTTTATGACGACCATCAAGTGGTCCCTCCCAGATCGTTTTTGCCTTCAGAAATGCCAACTGTTGTATTAAAAGAAAATATGTTATTGTTAGGCCTCACATTTTCTTTTCTTGCTATCCTGTTGCCACATTGTAGCTTTCATCTTTTTGGACATTAAAAGCGAATAATAAGCTTTAATTGTCATCGTGATTCTCAAACTCTGCAACTGCTGTCTTCATAGGACAGCACCTGTTTTTTTTTCTTTTTCTCTCTCTTTTATTATTTTATTTTTTAAAAGTTTGAACCCTAAAATTACTCAGTGTAATTGTCAGTACAGTTTTTTTTCTTTATTGCTTTTGATTTCTAAAATGAATCCAAATAAATTGGAGACAAGACAGGCTATGACATGTTCTCTGTCGATTATTATGATACTCTTTTTTACTTGTAAAATCCGTATGGAATGCGCAAGAACTAAGTAGTGCATCCTATACTACTTCAACTGCTTTTTTTTACGTTTGACAAAGTAAAGAAGATTGATCATCCAACAGCTGTAGTCTACTTATTTCTTTATTTCTATTTAGTATTAATTATTTTTTATAATAAAAATTATTTCTTGATTTAGTCAGTCAGTTTAAATTTTCTCCAAAATGTCTAATTTAGTGCAGATTATCACAATTTTCTTTCGTGAGCATAATTTAAGTCATACATGTAAAAAAAAAAAAAAAAAAAACTTCATCAGTCCTTTTTTCCATCTCCCGTTTCTAATTGGTATGGTACAGTAAAGTAGAAATTGTTGTAGTCCTTATGCTCTCCCAACCCCCATTGCGTGTGTGTAACATAAATACAAGTGACTAATATTATTAGCTTAGCATGAAATACTCCCTGTAGTGATAGTGGTAGTATTTCTTGACTGGTTTACACAGTGTTATTAGGCTCCTCCTAGGTTGTGATAAATATGTGCTCCACCCTTACTACTTGAGTCGTTCATTTGCTGCCACTCTCAAAGAACAACGAATTGTGTTGGTAACCATCGTGCTGGCTGGTCGCTTTCTCTCTCTACTTCAATCATCCCCCAAGTTTTCTGATAAAAAAAAAAAGCCTTAATCTTGTTGCAGCCGCGAACAACCTTGATTTGTTTTCGTTTTTGTTGGACATCGCTATCATCAACTTGTTCATTCACGGTATTAATAATTACTTCATCCTTTCTGCATTTTTCTCATCTGGTGCTGATGGAAGAAAGAGGCTTTCCTCTGCTCTATATATATAAAAAAAAAAAAACTTCCTTAAATGGTTCTCTCGTTGTATCAAACAAAAGTTAATCGATCAAGTTACTTTTATTTTTTTTTACTTTTGTTTTTGTCTTAATTTTCCAAGTA
The DNA here is from genome assembly GCA_964036315.1 of Acanthosepion esculentum. Lineage (NCBI taxonomy): Eukaryota > Metazoa > Mollusca > Cephalopoda > Sepiida > Sepiidae > Acanthosepion > Acanthosepion esculentum. The sequence continues at coordinate 13,603,031 of OZ038486.1, read as the reverse complement.
TTTGTAATCTTTCTAAGTACCTCATCGTGTTCAGCATGATTGAAATATGGGCAAATTTTTTATTACCCTTGTTTCTGATAAATTCTCTTTTAATTTGTTTTCTAACAATTTGAGACTTTTCTTTTAAATAAGCTTGCACTAATGTAGTGCGTGAAAATAAATATATCGCATTTTTCTAGGATCTCTTGGGTCTTAACATCTCATTTTCAGTCTCTGTGGAATGTTGGAAGTTGTTATTCTTAGGCTGGTTTCACCCCCCTCCCTTACCTAAAATCAGCAGCATCCTTTTTGCCTTTTTCAATTCTGCAGTTTTGATAACTGACAATCTTAGGAATTTCCAATTTACTAATTCTATTCAAATTAATTAAATTTAAGACATTTCCAAGAAATGCTTGATTGCAATATAAATGTATTTTATTTCCTATATTACTTTAAAAATATTAACATATTAACATTATTAGCTAAGTGGTTTGATAAATGATGTTGATTCACATTTTTTCCTCTTTAAGCAAATGCATTAGATCTGCTACTACTTGCTGAAGTATGTGGATTTGGGGGGGGGGGGGTGACCACACCCTAACTTAGAATCTCGGATTGCTCAGTCACTGCTCAGCTGACTTAAAAAAAAAAAATTCCCTTCATTAAAAAAGTAGAATTATGCTGGATAAATATTAACAATTGAATTTTTTTTTTTTGTTAAAATGTAAAATTTGTAGTTATCATAAATTATTTAACAAATCTGGATGTATTGTATATTTTAAAAAAGCTGCAGAAGGCATGAGTCATGGAAAATGAACAAATTAGAAATTTCATAGCAGTATTTTGTTTCTTCCCTTTTAAATTTATTTGTTTTACTAACATCATTTAGTAGTAAATGCCGTGGTTTTACTTATTTAAAGAATGCATTTATTCTAAAAAAATGACTATGGCTTTTACTTGCTTAAATTCTAAATTTAAAAAATAATGCTCTTATTTTAACTTAAACTAAAACTGGGTTTATTTTGTTCTAATTTTTTTTTTTTTACTGAATATTTGTCAAGCTAGATTTCTTGTATGTTAAATTAAATTGTGTTAAGATTATTTAATGTCTTATGTATATTTTTGTGTTATCAGTTACTGAGATGTAATTTGTTTTTTGTGGAAATGTATATGTTAACATTTTTCAAAACAAAATAACAAGCATTGATGAGATGAACTTAGCAATAATTCGAATTAATTAAATATAAGTTTGGAATAAAACAAATTAGGCCACATCATTATTGCTTTTAGAGAAGATTGAAATAAAACATTTAAAAAGAATATTTGGTTAAAAAAATGTATGTTGCTATTTATGTGGCAACATCATTTTATAAAATGTGTATGTAATTAATAATCTTAATAGACTCAACAATTGGTTGATTTGATTGTTTTCAGTCACCCTCTGTAATAAGTATATATTGAAAAATTCTGGGCCTGAAACTTTAAAGGCTTTTTATGTTGAGGACTTTTCAACACTTGTGTGTGTGTGTGTGTGTGTGTGCACAATATCAAATTATCTTAGAGAATGAGCGATCATTTTAATTTTTTCCTTTGTATGTCATTTGATCTTTCTGGTCAAAGATGACAGTAGTAGTTGTAATAATGCCTAAAACAAGATTGAATTATATGGCATATCAAACACCTACTGAGATTAGCTTGATTTATTTTTTTTCATAAGTGTATAGCTTGTTCCGAGAATGACTTGCTAACATTTAAAATTGCGTAAATTGCCCTCTGAGATCACCAGTTTGGTATTGTCTTGTAGTTAGTGCAAATGCTGTTAGTTTGTATACTCTAATTTCTTTCAATTGCTGTTGATCACTACTTGGTTCTTTTTTCACCTATGAAGAAAGACCCAATTTGACTGATTCACTTGGTTTGTTTCCTCCTTTCACTCTATCTCTGCTTATTAACATTTCTTCTTTTTAACCACTTCAGAAATCTTCAAATGAACTTCCTCTGACTCAACCCCTTTGCAAAACATTTGTGCTTCTTTCAGGTCTACGCCTGCCTATGGCAGACTTTAATCTCTACAACAGAGAAACTATCACAAATATTAGTTTAAATTTACCCTTTCAAATGTTCTTCTGTTTTTATGCCTTCTCTAGAAAAGGATTTTCATTTGAGGTAATTCTAACAAAATTTATGTGGTTACTGAAATATAATTTTGTTTTAAAATTTTTTCAAATCAAATATTTTAGGCTGTTTTCATGTAACCAAGAATCTTTCCAGTATTCTGTTTCTGATAGAATTCATCAACATTTTTTTTTTCCTGTATTTTTTTTTTATTTTTTTTAATAAGCATTACATACTCTTGAATATAAATGGATTTTCTTCCTGGCTTGACTATTGGAATATCATTTTATTTTTTAAATGTTGTTAAACATCTAAGAATGGTCTAACAGTCATAGCAACTGGTGAATTTTTCTTACTCTCTGCCTTTTTTATATGATTTGTATTAAATAACTGATAATGAAATTTTAACAGGCATAATTGTAGTAAAGTACTTTTATCAGCTTAATTAGAATCCAATTGAATTTTACTGAGTCTTTGCTTCCTATTATTTTTTTAGAACACTCAAGTCTTCTTCAGTTTACCCTAAAGTATTATCACAGTAAATTTACTTCATATTCGCTCATGCTGTTATTCGACATTAGTTTTTTGGTTTTGTGATTAGAAAGTTGGCATCTTTACAAAAAATAAACTTCTTTTGTGATATTTTTGTTAATAGATTCTTTAGTGTTTTCTTCTTTCCATATTAAATTTTTATCTTTTTAAAACCTGTTCTTACTTTTTTAAAAATTAAAAAAAATATTTTGTGTCAATAATATAATAATGTAAAATTGGGGGGAAAAAAAGTTAATGTTAAATTTCTGGTTTATGAAAATTTCTAATTGGTATTTAGCCACAGACTCTACTAGATTCAATTGACATTTTCTCTTTATCAGAAAAAAATTTGTAACCTAATAGCATAGACTGAAATACTTACCAGTTATTTATCCAGATATCAAGTAGGTGTGTGAATTCGTAAAAGTGTTTTATACTTGTATTAAAATTAGTCATTTGTAGATTAAGTTAGCTTTTGCTTTTAAATTCATTTACTAAACATAAGGTATTCTTGTCAGATATATTTGAAACTCTCTTTCACCACATAGATATTTTTTTTATAAGTACTGTGAGGCTAATTTGTGTGATATAACACTTATTGCTGAAGATAGATTTTGTATGAGGAATTTATAATTAATATCCTAAGGAAAATACTGATATTTCAAAATGAACAATATCAGTAATCATTTATTTGTGATCTTTGTAATCAGCTTGCAAAAAAGAAAAATGAAATGTTTGTGGACTCATTTACCTTGCTAGGTCTTTGTTAATCTGAACCATTGATTCTTTGCTCCACTCAGGATGACTCATATAGTTATTTGTCCAAATTAAAAAGTTATTTAATGAAAATATTTAAGATAAAGAGACATTTGTAGGTCAGGATACAAAATAAAACAACCTACTTTTCAGTCTGTTTAAAATGCCTTTTTTGTTCCCAAATGTGTCTATACAATGGTGGATCAATTAGTCACTATACTGGCATGTAGTTATTAGTTAAGTTTTTTTTTTTATCTGCAATGTTCATTGTGTAATATTTGATCTATGTGATTAATATGTTACTTAATTAAGTGCATTGACAAAGGAGATTATTTAAAAAAATGTTTTGTATGTAATTTGTCAACAGAATACTGCGGATTTTGTGAAACTTTATAAAAAGTCTATAGTGCCAGAATGAGAGTGAAATGTGAAAGCAGCAAATGAAGAAGACTTCCACTTGTTTCTCTATTGATTGCATTAAGATTTTAGGAGAAATCTAATTGAAGCAGTCAGTTTTCCCATTTCAATTTGATGAAGCAGATTTCAATTTTCCTAATATCATATGAGATTAACTTTTTTGCAAGTCAGCTAACTTAAAATAATTGACTTGATCATGGACAAAGATGAGGACAATAGTCCGACTAATGTAAATACTGTACATAATACCTCATCTCAGAAATATAGACAGACTGTTCATGTATTATTTTATTTATTTTTATCTTTAATACTCAAGAATTTTATAGTACTGTATATGATGTATTCGTTCCTAGTAGTATTGACCGTTTTATCTGCATTGAAGTGTGAAAACAGTTATTTGAGGTATGTTAAAATTATAAGTTAGTATGATTGAAATGTTAGTTAATATTTTCTCATTTCTTACTATTATTTTTTCCTTTAGTATTCCTTTCAACTTAATTTTAACTTTTTGTTGTAGCTACTTGGATCATCTTTCAGTTAAAAATTAATGGTTGACATTGCAAGAAATCAAAGACAACTATTTGTGTTGTTGTACTTGTAAGAGCTACTTTTAGAAAAAAAAAGTTTTAAATCTGTCTCTTGGTCATACTAATGGTTAATATTTATAAACCCTTTTACTTTTTGATGGTTATTCTTAAGGGTATTATTTTTTAGAGTTGTCAGAATTCATTGAAGTATTTGGGTGTTAAGGCCTTTTTAAAAATTTTATTTAAATACTATTCTATGACTCTTATCTAAAATGTATTTATTTGATGGTAGATATTGTTCTATTGAACTTGAATGATTAAATTTATTCTACTTAAAATTGAGGGCATCATGTTAATTCCTTCTAAGTGAGCAAAATGCAAAGCTTTAGGTTGAATTACTTAAATAACTGTGTTTAGGCAAGTAGGGTTTCAAGTGAATTGTCTAATTTGAAAGTGTTCATCTATTTACATTCAATGTTAAAGAGGGACTATTAAGAAAGTCATCATGGCCAACGACGTTGGCTGGTTGTGCTTTCTTCACCGAATTTCATATGAAACATAATACTTTCTAACTTCTTTTAGAATTTGTTATAGGAAAAGAAAGGAAGGTACATTTTTTTAACAATTTTAGTCTATTGAACAGTCAAGTTCTATTTCTCAACTATTATTAGGCAATTTGGCTTTTAAGAAGAAATCTGAAAACCTCCATTATGTAATGTTGAGTAATTCAGCTTTGTGTGCATTTGAATTATTTGGCTACAAGTTGCAGTTTGCATATCAAATGCAAATTGTTTTAATTGGATTTGTTTCTTAGCCAAAAGTTAAAATATTTATATTAAACTATTGCTAAATGTATTTCAAATATGATGGATGCTTCTGGAAAATGATTTCTATAAAGACTTTAATGAATTATTGGCAAAATAATTATTTGTTCACAAGAAAAACTCTTCAAAATGCAATTTTTATTTTCCTAAGCTTAAAATCTCTTACATTCTGGAGAAATGATGAACCTTTTAAAATATATCCTGGTGGTGTATTTGTTAGAAAATCTTTCCTTTTTCAAGGTCACTTCCTCCTATGAAAAAATATTTTTTAACCACTTTAGAATTGTCTTAGAATGTAACTGATTGACACAAAATATTAATCATTTTCTAAATTCTGATACCCTTTAATTTTTTTATTTTTATTATTTACAAGATGGAGATTTTCATAGTTTATTAATTCAAATACTGTGTGTGTTTTTTTTTATTATCACCCTGTGTTCGAGCACTAACATTTAGATATATATAACTGCTTTAACACCTTTAAAATTTTTTTCAACTTTGGTAGTTTAATCAATTTTTCTTTTCTTTTTTCAAAATGTTTTTTTTATGTAATTATTACTGTCTTTAATTTTTTTTATTTTAATTTTTGCATTCATAAGGTAGTCTCTCCTCCCAAATTTCTTACGTCAATTATATATTATCAGAATAATTTAATAGTATTCTTATTTTAATCTAGGTTAAATGTTTGATTATTAATGGGTTGAATTTTTATAAGATGAATTTTCTAAAGAAAGTAATGGATTTTTATTAATTTGACAGATTTTTTTTTCACTTTAAAGATTATTTTTAGTGGATACTTGTATTTCAGTAGACGCTCTGTTTATTAAACTATATTTATTTTCGTCTACCAGCCTGAATGTTTGAGAAATCTTAGAAGAATTTATGCTGTCTGGAAGGATTCTGGGCAGTTGGAGCTACCATTAAAACCAGTACGCTCTAATCAACAGCTGAGCTACAGGGAATTAATCAGTCAGGCAAGGCTGAAATTGTACCTTCTAAGTGAAACTTCTCTCATCATAGATCTCCCAAAATTTTCCATATCTGCAGTTTTGTACCCAAACATAAACAGTGAATTTTCTAAAGATTTTTTTCTTGAACATTCATTCGAGGAAAATAAATAAATATACTGTTTAATAGATAAATGGATTGCCTACTCAAATATGAGTATCCATTAAGAATAACGTTTAAAATGATAAAAAACAATTGAGATGTTAAAGTCAAAAAATTATTCTAATAATCTTTACTCTTATGTTTTTGTGGCCATCCACTTGGTCTAATTTGGAGTTGAAATTTTTTGTTTGATATATATGTTTTTATTTATTGTCTTGAAGTTGGTTTTAAAATCTTTGCACATAAATTTGTTGTACACTGTTGACATGCAAAAATGTTAGTTAGGTGAATACACCTTAGCAACTCTTATATTTACAATCCATTTAATCATTTAAAGTTTCTGTATATGATATTGTTTATAAACTCCTGTTAATCTCTATTGACAATACTGGGGAAATGGTATGGTGGAGAAGTATTGGTATTATTATCTTGAGGTCATTTCATTTTTCAAAATTGTAAGAATGACTCTTATTGTGACAGGAAGATAACAGGTCAGCTTGGAATGTATGGAATGAAGACCCTAATAGCTATTTCGATTTTAACAAGGAAGGTAATTCAGGATTAGTTTCAAATGATTATCTTATTTTTGATTTTTACATTTATATGAAACTTTTAAAATTTGTTTTTATTCCCACCCCTAATTAACATTAGAAATTAAACAATCTTTATCTGAAACAACCAAATATCTTCAAAATATAATTATACTTTATAATTATTCTTCCTGTCAAAGATGTTCAGAGATTATTTCTTTTGCAATTTTTCTGAAAATTTATATCTCACATAAATTTAATTAAAATATTTGAGCTTTTTAGTATAAGTTTCTCTTTATGAAAATTATCAGATGTTTTCAAATCAACTGTACTTATAGTGTTTGTTTTGTTTTATTTTGCTGGTTATAATTGTTAGCCTCATATTTTTATGAATTTTCTTTTCTTTTCAAAAGCTGTTTGTTATACTTGATTTTTGAACAGATCTGTTTCAGCTCTAACATGCATTAGAGTTGAAACATTTAGGCATGAATATATTTGATCATTTTGTTTATAGTAGATAAGAAGAAAACAAGTATTATTAAGGTTTTTTTTTTCTTAATGAATTTAGTAGGATTTGTACTGCAGTTCATTGGCCATTATGAATTGTTTGTTGGAGGCACAGTTGAATAATGGATAGCAGCTCGGATTGAAGAATTGGAGAAGCGAGTTCTCATTCAAGTCTAGTTCATTGCATTCACTTCTGTGCCAATATCCTAGGGAAAGGTGTAAATCCATAGCCTTGGTTGGCAATTAGTCTAGAAGAAGAAAACTCTGAATTCAAACCATCTGCTGCCTTATAAGTCCTGCCTCATTAACTTCTGAGAGGAGGGATGGGGTAACCTCAACATCTGGTACAAAAGGAACCAGCAAGCCATTGCACTTACTTTGCCTTGAATGTCACCATGAACCCCAATTGTGAAATGGAAGGTGGGGGTGCCCACAGTGGTGCAAAATGTGTTAACTGAATAAATGATGATGAATCTTTGTTTACAATATCTCAAATAGCATATTTTTGATCTCTGTGTATTATAGGAGAGCTGATTTTCTTGTTTGTTTTATGTAAGTGAATTAATTACTCATTCTGATGATAATTGCAGAATATAAGGCTCATGAATTTTAAGTAACTTCTCAATGTTAAACCCATTTGGCAGTGTATAGTTAAGGTGTTTCACTTTCTCTTTTTACTCACTCTCTCTTTCGTTTTCTTTCTCTTCTCTTTTATTCCCCCTCTTGTTTTAAAATTTTAATCAATTTTTATCAGCTTCATATTAAATGAGAATTTGATACTTTTGAAAGATGATATCTAATGTTTTTCGTAAAATATTTCTGAGATTCATTAATCGCCAACTGATCATACGATTGAGATATTACGTTGGATTTTTAATGGCTTTATTATTCCCCCTCCCCCAATTTATTTCCAGTTAAAATTTCTGTAGAAACTTACGTGAATGTAAGTCGAATATAATTTGAGATAGATATTTGTTACATGTGAGAAACATTTGTGTGCTTCTTGATGAATAGGAGTTTAACCCAGATTTGTTTATAATGCTGAAATATTTAGCATAAAATATTTGGTTCAAATTCATATAGAATCCTATTACATAGGAAGCAAGGTAAAATGGATTAGGTAATGTTAAAATGGAAACAAATTGGAAGATTCCAGTCAATTATTGCAAAATCTACTTACTGTGAAAATCTTATTTCAGTTTTTGTTTTTAATTACTATTTTAGCATAATTTTGGGGTGAGCTATCATTAGAATCTTCAAAATTTTTTTTGGTATAGTGGATTTTCTAAGTACATAAATGCCTACAGCATGTATTTACAATTGTTGCTTTAAATTCAAAGCAGTCATGTATTAAAATGTACAACACTAAAAAAAAAAAAAAGTGAAAAAAATCCCTTGATTTTATTTTGCTATCCTACTAGATTATTAAATGAATTTGTAAATCATTTAAAATTAAATTATTTTTTATAATTTATGACCCTTGGAAATTAATTTGCATCTTTTAGTATTTTAATTTTCCACTCTAACATTTAAAAAAAATTGTTTTTTTAATCAAAATCTCACAAACTATAATTTGAAATTAATACACATAAAATATCTTAAAAAATTGCTCTTTAGATAAATTTTTTTTTTTTGTTTACTATTAAGTACTGATGGAAAAAGTTTTGTGAATTAATCTGGCTACCTGTTCTGTTTTTCACATTTCGATTTTGTATCATCCAAGTAAGTCATATAATTAAATCTGCTTTTAATATGGCATCATCTAATGAGATGTTGGCTTCACGTGACATCTTGATCAAAACTGAAAAATTATTATTAAATGTACACAACATCCCATCCACTCCCATCTTTGTCTGTTATTGATTCTATCTTTTTCTATTTTTTTCTTTTTCCTCTCTAGACTTTTATTATTTTTCTTTTTTTTTTGTCTCTTTGTTACCACTGTCTGTTGCTGGGAATAAATTCTTTTTGTAGCATAAATGCTCTTTTTATACTTATTTAATGTTTTCTTCCACCACTATGACATATCTGGGATTGTCAATTACATAATAGCAAAAGCACTCTTTACTACTGATTTTCTTTTCTATTCAATGTCATTTTTAAAAATGTCTTCAACCTACCATGTAGTTGCTGCTGCTGCTGCAGCAGCACTCCTGTCTGTTGCAACATTATTGATCAGCCATTAGCATTTACTGCAGTCCTCTTCCTTTCTCCCTCTCTTTCTCTCACACCTTTAAATCTCTATCAGTTCTTGCCACTGCTGCCATCTCTGGTGGAATGCAGTTTCCAACAGTTGTTCTAGAATTGGTAGCTGCTGCAGCTTCCTTGTTGTTGCTTGTGGCTGATATCAGGTTGTTGCTAAGGAACAAGCAGTGACGTTAGCACTGGCTAGCAATGTATTGATCAGGTATCACTGGTGCTAGGTGATATGGGCTGTATAGCCTGCCGCCGCTAGTGAGCTTGCTGTCTCGCTTACCTCATATTGGGCCCCATCCATTCATCCATCCATCCATCCATCCAGTTTATGCAGGCAACTTTTACCTTCACATAATCAACTGCCCATGTTTAAATGTCCCTTCCTAAACCAGTATCCTGATGTATTTGCTTTGTTAATTCTAAGCCTTATTTTGGCCTATCTCATCTATTACGGTCTCTACTGCCTCTTTCTCTACATTTTGGCCCTGAAGAAAAGAGTAGGTATGTTGTGGGTTTTATTGTTGCATTTTCTTTGACATTCAAGGAAACTATTTTTAATTTGATTCTGTCTAATTGTAGTTGCTTATAGATGTAGTTACATGCATGTGCAAGAGTCTGTGAATATATGGTCAGCTGATCAATCTATTATGCCAATCAGTTTCTGGTCCTTTATTTTTTATTTTAATTTTTTTGTTGTTGTTGTCATAAATACCAAACGCTTTCTTAGAGATTGATCTTATCTTACTTGTGTAGGTTAGTAATGCTTTACCATTCTTTTCCCCCGATAGCTTAATTAAATTGCGCTGGTAAAATTTATACAATTCTCCTGAATCATTGGTTTGTTTAATATTAAACCTCGATGAAAACTTTATTGACTTTCAAGGTGACTCTAGTTGGGTCAACAGAACCTCTATTCTTGGCTGTGACGAATTATTAGAAAATCATTTTACTCCACCATCTGCAAAGGTGTGGCTAATTTTTTTTCCCTTTTTTAAAATTTTTAAAATTTATTTATTGTATTAAATTGAAAAAACATAAAATTTGATAATTAAAAGGCAAATTCAATTCTCTTTCTCCTAAATATTTAATTATTGAAAGAGCTTTCTCTTGTGCTATAGTTAGTATTAATAGAAGAAAATTATTATTACATCATAGAAACACTTGAAGGAGTTGTGTAAAAATAGTTCAATTTGACATTCCAGTATGCCGACACAATTTATAGTTATTTATTTTTTATTTCCTCTCAGGAATATTCTTCTTTTATGATCTCTTTGTTGTCACTTAAAAGTGTCTCTGATCATTTGTATTACTAATCTTTTCCTTCACCTTTATTCTGATTTGGCCAAGGACATTGCCTTGGTTAGGACGTAGAAAATTTTTGTTGGGGGGGAAAAAAAATTGATAATAGTAAAATATTGGTTTTCTGGATAAATTTGGCCTCAACATTATTTATCTTAATAATTGTTCAAAGATTAATTCAATTTGTTTTTAGATAAGATACTTTTTCAATAAATGTAAATGCATTTGGTGATTTCTTTTTTTTTTTTTTTTTTTTCTTTTTCTTTACAAAGAAATGTAATTTTATTTTTGCAAATTTTATCTTCTGACTGATATGTGCTAATTTTAGATTATGAAAATTTTGAAAGGCTTTAGGTTGACTGTCAACATTTTTTATTTTTGTTGTCTTAGTATGTTTAACTACATTTGTTGTATCCAACAATAACAACAAAAAAAAAAAGAAAAGAGACTGCATAATTTAAGTGTCTTGCTGAGCCTGTTATTCTTTGAAATATAAATGGTCATGTATTTATTTTGATCAACTGTTCGATGTTTTTAGAGTTGTTACTACTTATTGTGTTTTGTATTTGAGAAGTTCCCTTTTTTAAAAAATCTGGAAATGTTGAGAATCTTCTAAGTACACTCTGGTCTGGTTTATATAAAACAAAAATCTTAATATTAATTTGTTTTGAAAAGGAAAAACTGACCAGTGGAGTGTCTGAATATTTGTTTTGATGAATGTTTTCATTTTTTCTTCATAGAAACAGCTTTATTTCATTTTTTAGTTACTATATGAAATGCTATACTGTAGATCAAATACAGATCTACACTATCAATTTGCATGAACTATAAAATATTTCTGCTGTATAATTAAAGAAGATTGGTTACAAAACTCATTGATTGTTTTAACAATAGAATGTGTCATAGGATATTTCACAGAAATGTTCGATGATTAAAAAAATAAATTGAATGTTAACTAGAAATAAACAAAAGTATTCTGAATGAAATCTATTCTATTTTAAGCTGTTTTTTTTCTCCTGTTTTTTTTCTCCTAAAAGAAAAACTAGAATGTTAAGCTTTCCTTTTTATCTGAAAGGAAAAAAAGGTTTCAATTTTGTATAAATGATACTCCTTGTTTTGATATTGTATTCAAAAGGCTATAAGTGGCTTATTATATTCTCCTTATAGTTCAACCTGATTAATGCTATTACAAGACAGCATAATTCAATGACTGCATTTGATTGTTCTAAACTCCAATTCTGTATAATTTAACAAATTGTTTTATTTTTAAAAAATGTTTTGATTGTCTTATACGATCATAACTTGATGTCTATGTAACTTAAATAAGCATTATTTATAAGCATTTCAATAAATTCCATTTTCAGCTTTACCTAAAAAATCGAACTTCTTACACAGAAATCTGAGATTATTTTGATTACACTAAACTTGATTGGAAATTTCATTTTAAATACTGACTTTTGGTAAATAATTTATTGTGTTCTCCTGTTGATTAAAAAAGCTTATTTGAAAAGATGGGTAATAAATAAAATCTCCAATATATTTTGAAGTCTATTTCCAGACTATGACAACTTTGTTCAGTACTTACAATTCCGTCTTAAGCAACTTGGACCATTTGTCTATTGTAGCCGATGAGTCACACGTAAAGATACCTGCATATATTTGACATCGTTGGTCAGAAGGCATTAATCATCTCATCATAGTGATGAAATTATCATACACTTATTTTGTATTCTTAATTGTAATAAAAATAGATGGGCAAAAGGTTAAGAAAATCTTAGCACATTAAACTGTCACCCATTTTTAAAATTTTTTTTTATTATAATAATAATAATAATATAAGTCTATAGTAGTATTGACTGCTGTATCAATTCATTACATATTTTTATGCACGGATTTACAACTGCTATTAAATATAAAACTGAAATTTTATATATTTAAAAGAAAGCAGATAATATATTTAGTAGCTCTCAATTTTTTTTCTTTTTATAAGAAAAAATTATACAGGAGCTTTATTTTAATATATTTGGAATTTCTAGGCTTGTTAGGTATTTCTTTACTTTTTTGATTTTTAAGTTCGATACAATTGGTCTGTCTTCATGAATATGTTAATGGTATTTAAGCAACTGTTTTTTTTTCCTTGATGTTATTTTTGTTGTGGTTTCTTTTTGCAACATCAGCTGTGTTGAATCAAAAAGCAAAATTCATTTATGTCACTAACTTACTAACAGTAAATACTGTCCTCTTTTATATAGAAATTATATACATATCTAAAAGTTACTCTTCATATTCATATTTTAAGTGTTTCATTAAATTTAACTGAAGGAGCTATAAGATAGAAATTATTAGAAATGGTATCTGACTGTAAACAAAGCCTTTTTGAAGTTTAAATGTGTCCTCTGTTTTTTTTTTCCTTTTGGTGAGGAACCATTCCAACATGAACATATTATAAATCATGTTTGTATTTATTCCAACTTTAAATTACTGTGACTAACAAATTTTTATGTATTACTGATGGATTAAGTCAAAAAATGAATTCTACTTGATGTTCTGTGGTGATGATTAGAGGACAGAGTGATCTTAACATTGTTAAAAATATAATCAACATTCTGAAATATAGATGTACATTGTTTCTGTTATCACTTACTTTCTGTTCAATTGAGAACATTTAGAGAAAGTAACTGGTCAGGTAAAACTGCTTGCAAATTGATGAGGCCAATTATTGGCATTATTTGGTTGAAGATTATTGTCCATATCTTTGACCTGATAAAGCGAATAACAGGTGAGCATTGATTACCTCTGCAGTTTTTATTTACTTTCTATAGAGTAGAATACTTATGTGAAATCTTATTAATTTGCTAATTAATGTCTGCAATTCAAACCTCATGTTAATTTTTATGATTTTTTTAATATATTTTTAAAAAATAAATGAAACACTTGATAGTAACTTTTTAATTTATTTTGATATTCTTGCTACAAATTAAGTGTGGTGGGAAAGAAGCATCAATCTTAGCTGCCATATTAAGTTTCTAATTTGGCAATCTTACAAAGTGTCTGGTTTGTGTTTTTTCTATTAGTTTTTTTTTCTCTCTCTCCTCCTCTGCCTTCCTCTATCCATTTTATTTAATATTTGCACTATAGGGATACTTTCTTTCTATATCTGTAAGATAATAGCTTGTTTTGGTTGAAGTCCAGATGATTCAGAAACCTTGCCAAAATCTGTAGGTTTTAGCTAGGTGCTCTCCTGTCATAATACCATATTCATTTTGTCAGTTGTATTGAAGTAACAATTTTATATAAGATTTGACATTTATTCTATTTCAAACATGTTGCTAATAAAAGGTGTAGAAAAGAATTGGAGAAGCTAAAATTTGCCTTTTTCTAGAAGTATTTACGCTTAAAATGTCTTGAGACCTTTCAATCTTTTGAAATAAATTCTAAATAAGTATAACAAGAATATATTTGAATTTATACGGAATGTATGAGTTTACATTACAATATTGTAATATTTTCAAATATATTTTACAACTATTAACTTGATAGAGAAAAAGAAGCAAGATTTTGTTTTTTTGCTATTTCTTATGCCATACTGATATGCTTAATAAATATGGTTTTGTTAGGAAAAGTAGTTTGTCACCATTTGAAATTGTAATATTTTTTTTAATAAATTTATTTATTTTTTTTATTTTGTGAGAGAAATAGTTATTTTTTATGTAATGGAATTTATGATGAGTTGAAGGGAAATACCTAATTAAATAATTAAAAAAAGTTTTTAAATAATTAGAAAAGGTTTTTCATTGGTCTATTTCAATTTACTTTCTTTCTATACTTGTATATTGAGTGACATTTTATTTATTGTATCAATAAAGAAAGAAAAGCTAAGCATTTTGCAAGTAGTAAAAGATCACAGTATAATCTTTATACTTGATACTGACTTGTATATTTTACACTTTTCTGATATACTTAATTATCTAGTTTCAGCTACTTTTTTGTGTTTAGTACCTCTCAATGGCATTGTGCCAACAGGATATGAACAATTTGAAAGCACATTTATAACTAATCATTTCTTTTCTCATTCTGTTTTTCCTTTAGCACTGCTGCTGCCACCACCACCTTAGCACATCTTTCTTGTGTGCGATATATATATATATATATATATATATATATATATGGCTCTGTGCTTCATATCCGAGTATATCTGTCTACTAGGGCAGCTAGCCAATCTCTGTTGCAGAAGCCTGCAATTTATGTTACTTCAACACTCACAGAACCCACCTGGGGTTTATACTGCAACTATGCTGAGCAGACCATAGTTGCAATTTCTGGGAGAGAGTGTATTATCTGGCATGATCAAGTCTGAAAAAGGCTTAAACCCTCTGTCAAGATGATTCGTGTCTTTGTGTTAGCACAACCATCAACAGCTCCCAAATAGTCTCTATCCAATTTCACTTGCAAGGCTTGAGTTAACCTGTTTTTCAGGCAATTTCCAAAGGTGTCACTCATTGGGATTGCCTCCCCTGGCTGACAACATCAAGAAGTCACCTTCCTGATTGACCATGATTAGATTTAAACCCTGGGGCCTCATAGTTGGAAAGCGAACAGTCTAAACATGAACCCATTAATAGTAACTTTTAATGGAAAGTGTTGATCTCAATATCTACTTTTATATTTACATATGTTCTATCCCTTATATTGGAAACTTTAACTGATAAATATAGGATACCCTGAACTATATTTTTATTTTCTTCTTCTTCTTCTTAACATTCTTCTCAAATTTGATGCCATTTAACTTCCTTGATTGAGATGAGGAGCAAGATAATTAACACTAATTTAATTTATTAGCTTAATAGTAGGTACCATCATGGAAAATGCAATACCTAATTTTTAAAAATGTAAAAATCTTGAAGCTTTTATTTTAGTTTAAATTTCAAACTAATAGATTAAATTTAATATTTCCAATAAGAAAAATACTCTCCTATATTTCAAAACTAATTTAAATTGACTGAAAGGAGTTTTTAATTTTTTTGCTAAAATAGCTAACTGTTTTAGTTGTCATTCATCACAATGTAATTCTCTTTAAAAAAAAACTTTCAAAAATAAAATATACTTTTCTGAAACTTTGAGGAATATTAGCTGATTTAAAGTATAATTAATCTGATTTGACTTATTATTTAAGTTTAAAATATAATCTAATGCTTTATTGAATTTTAGATACTTTCTGGCTTTAAATTTATTATAGTTATTGCTCTCATTT
Organism: Acanthosepion esculentum; assembly: GCA_964036315.1. Classification (NCBI taxonomy): domain Eukaryota; kingdom Metazoa; phylum Mollusca; class Cephalopoda; order Sepiida; family Sepiidae; genus Acanthosepion; species Acanthosepion esculentum. The sequence goes on along the minus strand of OZ038486.1, from coordinate 13,586,989 downwards.
TCTGATAATGTTGCATATGATGAATGTATCTATAAAAATTGGCACATTTATACATGTTTAAAAATATTGGCATTTTATGATTTGTATTAATAAGCTTTTCCATTTATGATTAGTAAATATAGGTTTTACTTAATGATATCATCTAAAAGGGTGAAATTAATACAGTTTTAAGATTTAAAATTTAATAAATTATCCTAATTAAAATTTTTTTGTAAAAATTAATTATTCATCAAAGACAATAGTGTCCTTAATATATCTTATTTATAAAAGCAATTAAAAGATTTTCTAATTAAATAATGTCAGTTTTATTGCAGTTTTTATTTTATGATTCAGAGCAGAATTCTGGTAAATGTTTTTTTTTGACAAAGTGATGATTTAAATTCTCCAAGGAGTCTTAAGTGGTGGTACCAGATGTAAAAAAAATATTTTCAAAAAATAAAATTTCAAAAATAATTTAATTCATTTGTGAATTAAATTTGTGATTTGTAATTAATTTGTGAATTTAATTCATTTGTAAATCCTGAAAATTTCATTAAAATCTGACTATTTGATTTTTGCAAGAATTTCCAAAATTGTGTTTTTTTTTACTGCATAAAAAACACACTAAATTTCCCATGATAATCTTTGGCCCACCTGCTGATGCAAGAAAAATAAGATTTTTAACCAAAATTTCCAAAATGCTAGAAATGATTAAAAAATTTAATAAAATAATCCAAAAATACTTTGGTCTCTCCTGAATAATAAACATTTTGACAAAACTTTGTTTTTTATCAAGTTTGGGGCCTTTTTCATTATACTATACTCTTTTTAGCAAATTTTTGGCGGTACCTACTTTACTAAATAAAATTTTTTTCTTTTAAGATTTTGACATTGTCTCTTGTTCTAAATTGTAAAATTGTGTATTGATATTTCTATTATCATATAACATGATTTCAGTTTTTTTTTTTTTTCCATTGTTGTTTTCTTTGGATATCTGAGCATCATTAAGATTCTTGTAGATTTTTATTTTTTAAATATTTGTGTCATTTTGTGATAATTCCCTATTTAATATCCAATAAATTTGTTTTAGTAAAGCAAGATGACCGACGTCCAGCCAAGAGAAGTAAAGATTTTGGAGACAGCGGAGGACATTCAAACACGACGTGAAGAAGTCCTTGGCCGCTATGGTTTCTTCAAGCATGCCTGCAAGGACCGTAGAGAACGTCTTGAAGATTCAAGACGTTACCAGTTTTTCAAGAGAGATGCAGATGAATTGGAAAGCTGGATTTATGAAAAGCTACAAACTGCTTCTGATGAGAATTACAAAGATCCCACCAATTTACAGGTGGGTTAAATTAGGATTGTTTTTATTACTTTGAAAAATGCATAAAAACTTATGACTCTGTTGGATTTTCTTAGTGCTTATATTATAGGAATATTAAACTTTATTGCCAATTCCAATTAAGAGATAGTTTTTCATTAAGTGAAAAGAATTAAGCATTCTTTAAATGACCTATACATAAGTTTTACTTATTGAAGATGTGGTGTTGATTTTTCTCACATTTTATTTGTTTAGAGAGATTAAAAAAAAAAATTAAAAAAAACTTTACTTTTGTTGAAGTGTAAGTAAAATATCTATTTTTCTTTCTTCCAGGCCAAAATCCAAAAACATCAAGCATTTGAAGCTGAAGTGGCAGCCCATTCCAATGCTATTGTCAGCCTGGATAATGTTGGTAAGGAGATGATTGCGCAAGAACACTTTGCCTCAAAGACTATTCAGGTATGTGTGTATGTACATTTGCCTTTTATTATGCCCTTTGTTAATGTATGTGTAAACAGGTATATATCTACTAAAAATAGTCTGGCTTAGAAGCTTTATTGCAATCTGACTAAACCTCTTTTTACATAAATAGAAAATACTATAACTTTTTGTAATATTTCATTTTATGTATTTATGATGCATTCTCCAGAATTTGTTTCAGTGAATGTATTTTTGTTTTTTCCAATTAGATTTCTGACTTATAGCAGTTAAACTTTTATTCTTTTTCTTTAGGTGAGGTACAACAAATCACCATTAGATACCTATTCATTTAACATTTGGAAATAATATATAAAAAAAAAATACTATATTTTAATAGGACATAACTTTTAATAGGAGTGGGTTAGGCTAAGATTTTAAAAAGCAAATGCTGAAGTTAGAGTAAAAATAAAATTGAAACCTTTTTGTTATGATAGGTTTTGCTGAACCTGCACTATAAACCATTGTTTTTTTTTTTTTTCCTTTTTTTTATATGAAATAATGAGTTTGTGCTTTTTGTTTCTTGTGTAGGAGCGTCTGGACAAATTGCATGAATTATGGCAACTTCTTATCTCTAAGTTGTCTGAAAAGGGTCTGAAGCTGCAACAGGCATTGCGTCTCGTCCAGTTCATGCGAGAGTGTGATGAGGTCATGTTTTGGATTAACGACAAGGTAGGTAATTTTTATCCCCCCCTTCCCATTCTGTTAACAAGGTTGACTTTTATTTATATGAAATACTTCAGTTAAATCATGATAGGATACCATGTTACAAGAAGGCTTTCTGTCTAACTTTTGGAGAAAAAAAATCATAAATCTTTAACTTTAATATATATGATAGCTATACAATTATATATGAAATTGAGTAGAAATTGAAATTTTAGAGAAACTTTTTTTTTTTCCTTTATACTCTGCATGGTACCATAGTATGTCACTTTTTGGTTGGTCAGAAAGTGAAGCAGTACTTCCATTGAACTTTCAAAATGAATTCTAACTTTGTGTTGTAATTTGAGATTTGCTTCCTACGATACTTGAATATCTAGACTGTATTAAAAATGTAGAAATTCCTGTAACATGGCATTATTTTTAGATTGACTTAATTGCAAGAAAAACAAAAAAAAAATGTATGATTTTATTTAACCCATATCTTCCTCTGTGAACTAACCTGGTGATTGTATAAACAAAAAAAAATCTTTGTAAATAAGCACCAAATGAATAAATGGCCAATTTTGTTTAATTTTTCTTTTCTTAATTCTTTCAGGCTAATTTACACTTAATACAATTCACAAGTGCAAAGAATTAAAAAAAAAAATCCTTAAAATTATTTTTTCTTAATAGATGATTGCATAAAAATGTTCATATTTTAACTTCTCTTTTAATGGAAGGACTAAATAGCCCCCCCTTTATTAAACTAAAAATATCAGCTTGTGATGCTGAATAAAATAAGCAGAAATTTTTTTTTTCTAAATCTAAATTTTTGAAAGCATTTTAATACAGCCAACTAAGATATAAATATCCTTTTTTCAAAAGGGTCTTTTTCTTCTCCCTCCACTTTTTACTCCCCATCCTCTTCTCATTAATATGGCTGTTGACTTGTTTTTTAGAATCCTATTGAAAAATTGGTAAGTAGAGTGTGGCATTGCTGAGCTATTGCTTGTGGCCAGGCATGCAAACATCCAGTGTGCTCAAACAATTGAATGTTGCCTCAGGCCGCACATGTTTTTATTAATTTTCATTTTCCTGTTTAAAATTACGAGCAAATGTTGTGGATATAAAACAACTATATTCACCTAGAAAGAAAGGAAGAACATGAAAATAGTTTGGGAACATGTCATGACCTGTGTCTTTAAAATAATTGAAAGAATTATCTATATTATGATTTTTAAAGTGAAGTTTGTCTATTAACTAAAAACTTTTCTAAACAGTTATGTGAACATGCAAAATTTCTGTTTCTTGAATTCATAGAAAAAAATTATCAAATTCAAATTTTTACTGTTTCAGATGAGAGATAAATTCTAACTGCTTGTAAAATGACTGTATTGGTTTAATCTTAATAATAATAAATGCATTTCTTTTTCTCAGTAGCTTTTCTGATAATCTTTTAGCTTTTTAATAAAATATCATTCTGTTTTGAAGATTTCTTTATAAACTAGTTCCATTTATCTTTCGTAACAAAAACATAGACATTATTGACCATCACTTACTGATGGCAAAAAGCAATCCAGTTTATTTTTTTATTTTTTTCCATAGTGTGTATTTAAGAAAAATTTCTCTTACCTGGCTTTTGAGATTGAAGGCTATATTTATTATTTTTCTGCTCTACCATTCAGCTATGCTTTCAAAGGCTGCTAGATAAATTTTAATTCAAAGTAAACATTGGATTTAATTGTGTGTCCCCCTTCTCTTTCCCTCTCTCTTTCTCTCTCACACACGGTTTTAACTTTATTCAAGAGATGATAGAAGAGTTAGATGCTTTCTAGCAATATATTCTGTTTTCAAAGATTTTCTTTCAAATGCAGTGATTTAGAACAATTTTTGGTAACATTATTACTGGACAATTTGAGACTATTTACATTTGTCTGTCTTTTTTCTTTCTATTTTACAATATTGTATAAAGATTGAAGTTTGTACTTCATAAGTAACTAAAGAAATTGAAAATTTTTTTTTGCAATTATGGTTTGTTGGTTAGTGGCACAGTTATTTTTTAAAAATGACACCATTTATCATTGGTTGATTTTAAGTTTAAATAAAGCAAGAAAAAAGCTGCAATTACATGAATTTACAAAAATTATGGAGTGTATGACTTAGATGTTTTTATTTTTTAAAAATTTTAATAGAACTCTAAAGCAGTATTTAATTTTTTTTTCTTTTTGAAATTTGACTCTTGGATGGATAAAACTAAATTTAATAGCACAAAACTTGATAGCTACTTCAGAAAAGTGTTCAGATCTCTCAAACTATTTTTTCTTTGTCTGTATATTATATTACTATCAATAGTTAACTAAGTTGATCAGGAAATATCAATATATTTATTTTAGCTTACTTGTGCCTTGCTTGCTAAAAAGAGACCAAAACCAAAAATGAACATATTTGCTGGCATTTAAAATGCATGCTTTATCAAAGAACAGTATAAATATAATGAATGGGATTCATCAAAGATTTTGAGGTTTAGCTCTAAATTATGTTTGCCAAGGAGAAATGTATTTTATTTGCCAGTAAATGTTATTTTCTACTGCTCATTTTGTTGCTATACCAGATTACTTAGAAATATTTAAAAACATAATGTATAATACTTTAGATTTGGACGTCAAATCAACCTATTTGAAGCTAAATATAAATCTTAGGTGATTTCTTTCATTGATCTTCTCCATAACCAATGTCCTATTCTATTCAGAAAAATAAATTCACTTTAGGTGTGAACTGTAATTTCACAGCAGCCTTTAATTAAAATTACAAAATTAAATTGATTAAATTCAACATTTTAAAATATAAGTTTTGAATCCAATTTTAAAACTTTCAAATTTTTGGAATTCAAAATATTTCTGATTTCTTTTTTTTTCTTTTCTTTTCAAAGTCTATGCTTTATTCACATAAAATTTCTTTTAATTGATTTGAACTGAAAATATTGAAAGATGAAATTCTGATCATTTGCTCCATATTATTTTATGTTCACCTTTCTTTAAAAGACAATTGTTTATTTTTGTGTTTCTGCTGAATGAAGTTCTGATAATTTTTTTTTGACACCAACAATTTTGTTTGCAAAGTGTGATTTCAATTTTTTGATCTTCTCTTTCAGTTCATCCCCATCCCCAGCTCTGTGTGCGTGGTTCCCGCCTCCTTCCTCCTCTTTTCTAATACGAGTCATGCATTTAGTTCTAACCAGTCATATTCGTGTGCCACTTTCATTGTGCAATCAGCTCAAATCATGTCACTACATTGATCCTTCTCTTGTCTTCTATAAAATGCAATAGAAGGATTTTGAAGACAAAGGCACTTGTTTTTGATAACACACCTCTTTAAGGTGATGCTCCAAACTTACAAGAATGACAACAATCATAAAAAAAATCTCTCATCAATACATCAAGTTTGTACAGTTCTTTTACCAGCCAATTTATAAATAACTACATGACTCTAAATTGGTACATTTTACTGGTACAAACTTTTCATTATCAATATTTTTCTTTATTTTCTTTGTTATATTTGACTACAAGAAGCAAATAAAATGAGTTCTGTGATTTCAGTTTCAATGAAATGTTTGTCTGTAGTAATGAAGCGTTGAAGTGTGAACTTAGCTTGTTAACCACAAGAAGGTGCCCATAAAGTGAGTTTAGAATTAAGAGAATATTGAAATACTTCTGGGAGTAAGAAAATACTGCAAAATCTGTAATTAATATTGGTATTGGAAATTTCTTTATTTACCAAATAGTAGAGATAATGATAACAAAGTGTAAATGCAAAATTAACTACTTTCGATTGTATAGAGAGGAGTGGGGAAAGTATGTTTGTGTGTGTGTGTATGTGTTTTTTATTTTATTTTTTTTTTAATCTCTCAGCCATTAGATTTTATTATCTAATGATTAAGAATAAACTTTGTTGACAATATCTATAATCTTATCCTTTAGAATTTAATGTCCCATCCTGTTCTTAATTCTGTTGGTGAATTGTAAAGTGAAAAAAATATATCTACAAATTTTTATTTTTATTTATGGAAATTTCTCACTAGTTTGGTTTTAGTAGCAGAATAAATGTTTTTGGAGAAATGAAAAAAGAATGCTTAACAGAATTAAATTTTCTTGTCATCTCATCATTCAGCATTTCTTTTTTTTTTCAAAACATGACTAATATTCAATATCTGATGTCACATTTGCATCTTGAGCTGAAAGCCATTAAAATTGAAGACCCAATTCACAGGAAGATGAAGGGACAAACTGGCCCCTATTCTTATTTCCTTAGAAATGATGATTTATAGATATTAGGTATCTAGTTTTAATTTTCTACTAGAGGAATCTTTAATGCAAAACAGATTTTATTCACAGTTAAAACAAATACTGGAGTAAAATAATAAATCGGTGTGCTGTAATAATTATTTTTTATACTTAACAGAAAATTTACACTGTTGCTTACGTTCAGAGTTAACTCCCTTCATCTCTCTTATTCTGGGATTATAGCCATTTACAACACATTAAAAAAAAATATATATATCCATCTGTGATCAATAGGCATGATCTATCTCTCTATCCCCCTACTCTGTTCTGTATTTTTGTCTATCCCCCCACCAATCTTAATGCCCTTGATAAGCTGCATGGCATTTTTACTTGTTAGTCCCAGTTAATTTTTTTTACATTTCCACATCTCTTGCTTTCAGTTATTGCTCTTGATGTGGCAGTTTGGGACAATTAAATAATGCTTGTGACTTCAGCTAAAAGATAAATCCAATTTGTTTTTGAACAATAATAATAGTAAATTATTTTCACATTCCCCGATAATTAACTATTTTGTAAAGAGTTTCGATTTTCTGTGTACATTTATTTCTCCCTTGGACACAGAAGTTATATAAATATTTTAAATCTTTATAATTCCTTTGTTTCCCTATCATAAACTATTTTGTAGTTAAATTATTTGAAAGGCAATTTATTTCTGATAAATATTATCAATATGAATATATTAAAGTGTCTCAGAGTTGGAAGATGACTTTTTTTTCCTTTTTCTTTTTTTTTTCATGCAAGTTATTTATTTTTAATACAGGAAGCATTCGTGACTTCAGAAGAGTTTGGCCAAGACCTTGAACATGTGGAAGTATTGCAGAAGAAATTTGATGAATTTCAAAAGGTAAACTATTTTTTGCTATTATTGACTTTTGTTGACTACTTAAATATACAGGATTTGATTTCCACTTTTATAACAAAAAACAACAACAAAAAATGAGTAATCTCTAACATATTTTATATTCTCATAAATGTAGTTGGAAAAGAAGCTGCAATTGTCTTTGAAAAAAATAATTGTCTCAATAGCTTTTTGTTAGTTTTACTCTTTACAAAAATATATCAAGAGTTAACGTTTTCAAAACTTCTGACAGTAGACTAAATCAGATTTAACTTTATTAAATATTATGTGTTTACCAAGATACTGTGTGTGTGTGTGTGTATATATGTGTGTGTGTGTGTATGTGTGTGCACATAGCTTTACCTTTCTCATTTTCAATTTTATACTAATTAATTTTTATTCTTTACAGGACTTGGCAAATAATGAAGACAAAGTGACCGAGGTGAACACTCTTGCTGACCAATTACTATCTGAAAGTCATCCCGATGCTGAGTTAATTACTACCAGACGACAGGTAAGATTTTTTTTAGGAGATAAAATGACTGTCTTGGTTTGAGTTCTGTTAATACATGACTTAAGATATTTTATTTGTTTTACAAACTCTGCTGCTCTTATCCCCAGCTACTAAACTTAATTAATCATAATTACTTTATTATTAGACTTAATTTTTGTCAGTATTTTCATTTTTTTTTAAATTTTTTTTTTAATTTTTTTTTTTATTTTATTTTTTTTTTTTTCCTAATATGGTGTCTGTAGAGGGGCGTGGACAAATGGATAAAACCTTTTAGTCATCCAGCCTGGATGTTTTCCCCAATTTATTAGTAATTGTTAACCTTTTTGATGTATTGGTTCAAAACTGAAAGATCAGTGGTCATCTGGTTTTAATTTAAAATTTATTTATTTATGATAATTAATCTCATTGTCATCTATAAATTTTTGGATTGGGGTCTCTTTAATATCAAAAATGTTATTAATCATTTGGTGGCAAAAGTTGTAAAACTGATAAAATTTATCTGAATTTACATTGGTAAATATATGTAGAATAAAGTTATAAAAAATATTTAAATACAAATATAACAGTATATTTATGTAACAGATTTGATTTTTTTTCAGAAAAAATCTAGTGTATAAATTTGTTTTTTGTATTATAAAATATGTAATCAAAAACTAATGCATTTGGAGCCATATTTATGTAAAAAAAATAGCTTTTTATTGAAATAAATGCACTATCTATTTCTGGATTTGGGCCATTTTCGATATATTTTTTCTTCAATCTACAGAAGCCTAATAGGTTTTATTTTGAGAACTTACTAAGCAATAAACAGGTAACATTTTTGCAATAAGATGACAAAATTGTAATCAAACAAATGTAGGAGAAAAAATATAATATTACATAGAGAAACAAAAGTTCTGTCTAATGGAATAGAAAATGATCAAATTCATATCTGAATCTTGAAGAAGTGTTTTTTTTTGTTTTAACTTCCTGTATTGTCCCGCCCTGCCTAAAGCCTTGATTTAAAAAAGAAAAATAGATACACAAAAAACATGCTTGCGACAGCTATAGCATATGTAAAAGGCAAATGTTGATTTGAAAACAGGCTAAAATAGATATAGAAGTTTGTTACTCAATACAAAAAGGATAGCAGATGAAGCAAAAGATTGGTTGGTTGGTATTCAAATTCCATAGGAAAAGATCAGATGGAGAGATGGGATAGAGGGGTTTGCTGATAAGACATAGCAGAGAATAGCAGTCACAGCTGTCATGGAGGGAAATGCCTTTATCTGGCAGTTGACAGAGAAGAACTGTTGATGATGATGATGATATATAAAATTTCTGGAAATCTATTTTCAACCATTGTGACAAATCTTTTTAAAAATTGTAGTTTTGAACTTTCAAATACATAGTTGAAAACTGCTATATTTTAAAATTAAATCTTTTTAATTTTCCTTAAGAGCTGAATATGTTTTACTTTGTTTCTACAGGAGGTGAATGAAGCATGGCAACGTTTGAAGTCTCGTTCATTATTGAGACAGGAGAGGCTTTTTGGTGCACATGAAATTCAGCGTTTCAATCGGTAAGCATACTAATAAGCCTGTACATCTTCTGGAATGAAAGTTGGACCATATTTGTGTACTTGACAGGTTTCTTGTCTTTGTGAAACTTTTGCTCTCAGCTTCATTGTCTAAAATGTAGTTCTGAATTGGTCAAACGGCATTGAGGTTAATTAAATCAAGATGGCCAGTATTAAACATAATTCTTGGCTGATGCTGTTTCAAAAAAATCTCTTATTGCTGAATAAACATTGACATGATGGTGACATCTTTATTTGTAAATTGTGAACTGTTAGTAATTCTTTTAAACTTTGTTTATAAATATTGTAAAATCCAATTTTTCAGAGATGCTGATGAAACAATTGCTTGGATTACCGAGAAGGATGCTGTCCTCTCTTCGGATGATTATGGCCGTGATCTGGCCAGTGTGCAAGCCCTCCAGAGAAAACATGAAGGTATCGAACGAGATTTGGCAGCATTGGAGGAGAAGGTGAGATATTTTGTATCAATTGATTTTATCCTCCTCCCCACCCACTCTATTTTTTGTCTTATTTCTAATTTATTGAAAAATTAAATATTTGCTTGTTAATAAAATGATTTGAGATCTAATTGTCTTTTCTGTTGTAATGCTAATAATATTGACAGTTTTTAATTACGGGTTAAAAATGTACTTTGCTACAATTACTAGACCAGTATTATTGAAACTGATGGTTTCTTTTAGTTTGCACAAAAATTAGCATTTCTGAAACTACCAGACTAATTGGTGCTCATTATATAATTTTATTTATTTTTATAGCTTATATTTTTATTGAACTCTTTGTTACTTGCATATGAAAAAAATAAATTGTATCACATTTATTTCTTAATGGTTAATTGTGTTACTAATAAAAAAGTTATTAAAATTAAGGATCAGAAGGAAATTAGAAAAATTTTGAAAGATGATTGAAATATTGATTGAGTGATAGTAGGAGGGTAAATAATTTAAAACTAAAAAGAAAAAAAAAGAAAAAATAATGATTTGTTGTATTTGCTGCTTTTGTTTGTTAGGTGACTTCGCTGGGAACTGAAGCAAAACGTCTTCAAGAGATCCATGCTGACCAGGCTCCACAGATTGAGGTGAAGCAGCGCGAGATTGAGGAGAACTGGCAGAGCCTTCGTGGCAAAGTGAGTCTTATGTCTTATAATTTCCCATTTGTTCTATTGACAAATTAAAGAGCTAAAAGAGGATACAGGAAAGGGCTTCAGATTTTACACTAGTCTCACATTTGTTAGATGATTGCTTTAAATAACATTGTGTTTATGCAAAAAGGTTTCAGGGAGTTGAGTTTTTTGTTGCATCACAAAAATCAAGAATGAAATATTACTGGGAAACATAGTTCTATAAAAATTGCTAAAGTTAATTTTTTTAAAATTTTATCTTCACCTATCTGCAACAATATTCTTCATGTGGAGTATTTGCTTTGTTATTTTTTATTTATCAACCTTTCATTAAAGTTTATTTAACATATCATTTTTATTTTTTGGTTCATGTAGGAAATCTGAAAAATTCCTGTTATAAGTAAATACATTTCATGAATTGAATGTCCAGCCTTGCTACACTCCACTCAGGCGTGGTGATTCTAATGTTTTCTTTCACCTATCAATGTTGAGTAGTTGAATTACACTTGTGTAAAATCTTCTATCACTGATATAGATTATTAATTTTTGGCCTGGATCACTTTTATAGAGAGTGAAATAAAAAATACTCAATTTTAAATGTCATCGCTATGATAATGTTCTTATTAAACAATTTCAAAGTTTGAAAATCACAGATTTGATGCACATTTGTTGGGTTGTCTTCAAGGATCAGATGTTTTTTACTTATCCTTTAAAGGTGTTATAATGTAGGTATTTATTAAGCTTACTTTAATTTTGGCGGAAGGCAACAAGTATGTGCCATCTAGTGAGGATCAAACTCTATAGTTATTGTCAACTAGACTTGCTGCTTACCATTACTCTGTCTTAAGGTGCCCATGTAATGTAGTTACTATATTTTGTGTCAAGAGGATGTAACTGCAATGCATTTATGCATAATGCACCTATTGTTCTATTTCTAGAGAACAAAAGGTGCATTATGTACAAATGTGAAAGTATGGCTCTTTCTTTTTTTTTTTTTTTCTATTTTTCTTTTTTTTTTCTTTTAATCCTCTTGTAAAGTGATCACATAAGTTTCAATCAATGTTTTTTTTTTTTCTTTTTTTCTTTTTTTTCCTCTCCTCATCATTTTAGGCTGCTGAACGCAAATCTCGTCTTGATGATTCCAACAACCTGCATCGCTTCCTTGCTGATTTTCGAGACTTGATCTCTTGGATCCACGACATGCGTGCCATCATCTCTGCTGATGAACTTGCCAAAGATGTTGCTGGTGCTGAAGCTCTCCTTGAGAGCCATCATGAACACAAGGTACATTTATCTGATATTTACTTAAGAATTTCTCTCTCAATAGTTCTAATCATTGTTCTACATCTAAAAAGATTTCCAAGCTGCTATATAGTGAAATTATTTCATAACTGAATATTTTATTAGACTGCCACCTCTTTTAATGAAGGGGCATAAAATGGGCTACACTTAGGACATTGAAAAACTGACTTCTCTTGCTGTCCTTATAATCATTAGAAAAAAAAATCAATTACAATTGTTTGCAATAATACCGTAATTAGAATAACTCCTAATTAAACATGTGTAATTCATTTGGTTGTAATCATCTTCTGTGTATGCATGATGACTGTTTACTAGTCACTTTGATAATTTGCTTCAAACTAATTTGAAATATTGTAACAAACAAAAACAGCCACATGAGCTGCATTCTACCATTGATATTTTGATAATGTCTCAGGTGACAAATAGAAAAAAACTCTTTGCACAATTTTCTTTTTTTTTTATGACTGTTCTTTCTTAATTTACTTATTTCTTTTATTCAGGGTGAAATTGATGCTAGAGCTGACAGCTTTAAAGCTACCACTGAGGCTGGAACAAACTTAGTCTCATCAGAACATTATGCTGCCAATGATATTAAAGAAAAAGTGAGTAACAAAATCAATTTGTCTTTCGTCACTTATTGACCAAAATAACTTTGTTTTACTATTGCTCTGAACTACAAACTGTCTGTTGATTAATGACATTGCTCATATAATAATTGCTTAATCACTGAACTTGATTAAATCTGGTCAACATTTAAAAATGTTAATATTAAAATCTAATGAGTAGAAAAATTTAATTTTACTTTCACAGCAATACCTCACTTTTATACATTGTACAAAATTCATATTACAGCTTCATAGATTTGCATTGTTATTTGAAAGTAAAAGTGTCTATAATTTAATCTTTAGTATCAGCTGTTTTGCTTACAAGGATAAAAATCATCCAAATATTTTCTTACAAGTAACATTAATTTATCTTACTCTTGGGTGCTACAAAATGTAGACTTTTGTAACTTAATAACATATCTATAGTAATTATTTTCAAATTCTTTCATTAAACATATTTTCATTTTTCATATGTACATAATCAAGAAATAACTTGATAGTAACTGTTTCTGGTTTGTATAGCTTATATAAGATTCAATACAAAAATGTTGACTAATAAATGTTATTACTAATTTACATTTATTTATTCCCCAGCTGCAAGAATTGGCAGTTGAGCGCAACAATCTCCTTGAGCTCTGGGAGGAACGACGTATCATGTATGAACAGTGCATGGATCTTCAGTTGTTCTACAGAGACACAGAGCAGGCTGATACCTGGATGACTAAGCAGGAGGTAAATATATTGATTTGAATTTTTATCTATCCTGTAACTTTACAACTGAGCTTTACCAAGACTCCATGGAAATAAGCTTCTCTATATTCAAAACAAAGAAGCATTTACTTTCTTAGGTTTTTAATTTTAGACTTGATTATTTTGCCAAATTTTTAAAGGAAAAAAAAAAAATTTCTACACTTGTCTTAATAATTCTTGCATTTTAATTTTGTTAAAAAGAATCTTATGTTTATCACATTGAATGACTAGCTAATTATTCATTATTAATTGTTTAAATTTCACACATACATACACACACACTGAGACTGTTTAAAGTACTTGAGCAAAACACATGAACTTCAGACATTTTATCCACAATTTTGATCACAATACACAACATCTTATTCAAAAATTGGAGAAATATAACAAATGGACAGATCTTGTTGGTTATTTTTAATCAAACTTATATATATAATAGTTCACAAAAATGTTTCCCCATCTATGGTTGTACCTTTTATTTAAGTATGTCCAATACTTTGCTGATGAAAGAAGGCCCCAAACTTGATTAAACAATTTTTATGTCGTCTAAATGTTTGTTATTATTAAGAGGAAAGACCAAAGTATTTTTTGAATATTTTAAAAATTTTTTAATCCTTTCTAGCAAAATTCAATTATACTTTTTTCAAAAGTTATTTTATGAAAATTAGAAAATTTAAAGTATACTTAATGTAATTTGAAACAAACATTAGTTAATTTTTTAGTAGAAAAAATTTAATGGGAAATAAGAGAAGCATGCTGTGGTGATTGATTTTGGAGGTGTGAATTGACATTTACATCAATGTATCAACAACTGACATTAGGGCAATTTATTGGACGGAAGGGCAGAAGTGACAGTATTTTTAATTTTTAAGTGAACCAGCTTATTTAACTATAAAGTAATTCTTAAAAATTAAATACTTTGAAAAGTCTAGTATTTATTGATTTCTTTTAGGTATTTTTTAACAAAGATATGTCCAAAGCCTACATTGTTTTCGTCCCTAAAATTGAATTTAAAAAAAAAAAATTAATAATTGCATTATCTTTCACTGAAAAAGAAAAAAATTATATTTAAAAAAAATGGAAAGAAAATATTTAGTGAAATATGTAAAAAAAAAAAATAAATTTGAAAATGCAGTGATGATGGTTGGTCAGTCAGAGAATTTGATACGCTATCAGGAGAAACAACTTAAGCACACATGACATGATTTCAGAATCATGCTTCCGTAGTTTCGCCGTGATTGTTTTTAATACATTTTTTCGTATATTAAAAAAATTGTTGTAAAAATACACGGTTTCGCAGATTGTAATAAGCTTTCAAAATTAAGATCTGTAAAAAGTAGATCTTTTAAAAAGACCATTTCCTGAGACATTCTGCTTCAAATTTGATTTTAAAATATTTAACAACTTAGTCACTTTTTGAATTAAAAATTAAAAAGAAAACAATTCTTGTAAAAAAAATTCATTTTTCATCAAAAATATTCCGGCTTCAGATAAAAATGTCATTAATATATATTATTCAGAAAAGCCATTAAAAGCTTCTTTACTTAAATAATGTTTTAGTTTTATTGGGTTTTGTATTTTACAATTCAGAGCTAAAGTTTAGGTAGAACAGTTAATTGATTTACATTCTTCAAAGTCTTCTGCATTTAATAAAAACAAATACAGAAATTTACAATTTGGGATTTTCAATTTTTCATAAAATTAAGTAGGAGGAGGTAACAGATGCAAAAAAAAAATTTTTTTTAAATAATTTCATTCACTTTTTAATAAGTTCTGAAAGTTTCATTAAAATCCGACAATTATTTGATTTTTGCAAGAATTTCCAAATTAAAAAAAAAACAAAACTAATGCTAAATATTATGTGACCTTTGACTTAAAAAAAACAATTTTAAACCAAAATTTTAAACATGCTAGAAAAGAAGAAAATGTTTTAAAATATAATCAAAAATACTTTGGTCTTTCCTCTTATTAATAATATAAACTTTTTCATGATCAAACTTTGTTTTTATTAAGTTTGGGGCCCCTTTTTCATCATGCTGTTTTTTTGGTGAATTATTGAACATAACGTACTTTTATTAGAAAAGCAAATTTTATATAATGATTTCAGTCTCTACCTGTTCATCATTGCTGTCAACATATCCTTGGAATTATCCACAATGTGTTGACACTGATGGTGAACAAGGAAGCTGTTTGAAATCATAACATATATTTTGCTTTTCTAATAAAGGTACCCCCATAGAAATGTTAGCATTTTTATTTGAATTACACTGTGTTTGTGTGTGATCAAAATTATTTCTTAAAATGATTTATCATCATTATTAACTAAGACTTTTTTTCCCAGAAAGAGAAAAGGCTTAGGAACACCACCATTGATATTTGGTTTATTTGTTTTGACTTGATTTAATTATTTTTACTTCTTAGTTCATTGCTAAATTCCTAATAGAACTTAATCTATTTTTATTTGTTTCAATTCCTGTTGTCCTTTTTTATGAATGCATTTACTTTGGCTAAAATGTTTTAATTCACTCTTTTTATTTTATATATAGCTATTTTAATTTATTGTTGTTGTAGGCTTTCCTCGCCAATGAAGATCTTGGAGACTCTCTTGACAGCGTAGAAGCTCTCATCAAGAAACATGATGATTTCGAAAAGTCTTTAGCTGCACAAGAAGAAAAGATTAAGGTATTTCTTTTAATATTCTGTTTCTAGATATCTAACTGGTAAGATAGAAAAATCCACTAGTTACATTTTACACAAGCGATTGGTAATAATTGCTCATAGTTCACAGATAATTAACTATGGAAGAACAGAATTATTTAGGGGTAAACTCCTGCTGTCACCACTGCTGTGTACCCTCATTCCTAAAATATGTTGCCAATAAGGAAATGAGTAAATGGTAAAAGAAAATCATTTTGGTTGCGATGACAACAATGGAAAAGAACAAAGCAAGTGAGAAAGAAATGAAATGTTAAGAAAAAGCTTAAAACAAATAGTGTGTTCTGGTTAAGACTTTAGATATACAGAACAAGTGAAAATTCTCTTGAAATCTTGGACAATAAAGATTGACCTAAAAGATCATGGCAAGTTCACAAACCCTCCTAAATCACAGAATAAAACAAAAGCCAACACATTTGGCATTTCTAAATTTCTTAAATGTTACTCAGAAATTCTGATGTTAGTCAGCAGCTAAAGAAAAAAATATTTTTTTTTTATTTGCATTCTGAACCAAAAGAATAAGGTTGCCAATCTCAGCAGCTTGTCTTTTACATTTGATATATGTTGCTCGGTTTCAACTATATTTTCCTTTGTTTAGAGCCTCTATATAAACAATCCAATTTTGATTCAAACAGTTATTTCCACTGGTTGTTTGGCTGAGTTGTATGTCTTTATGACACTTTCGCTATTTTGTTGAAGTGATTGGACAGAGCAGTTAATGGTTTTAATATCGCCAAAGGTGTTGGATATAAATATATGTATCCTTCAATTCATAAGAAGCTACATTTCTCTATTCTGTTATATCAACTAGCTTCCCAGTGCACTGTAAGAGCATTTTAGATGAAAAAAAAAAATATTTCATTGAATTAAACATCAAGCTCTAACTTTGCACTGGTTATCTCTGGTCTTCTTCCAAACAATTTTTTTTTCTGTCTCCAGTTTTGCTTATTGTTAAATGATACAGAGGATAGTTTACTATTTCTCTGTCTGTGAAATTATCTGTTTATGGTAAAATGCTTGGACCAGTGAGAGGTTGATTGATTAGCAAAGGTTGGCAGTGTTTAAAGCAAGACAATGTTCAAGACTGAAAAAGGGGGAAAAAAACTTGGATATTGATTTAAAATTAAGAAATTAGTGTTAATGCTAGATAGTTAAAGAGATTTAAGCCTGACAAAAGTAGCAGAAATCTCCTCCATTTTTAGTTTTACATGTCATTGAGTGGTTCTCTCCTGCACTGTCAGCAAAATTGTTCAAATCTTGTTTCTTTGTGTTGCTTATCACTTATCATATTGTGCTTGAGTGAGACTAGATTCTTCTATAAAGAATGAAATGCATGTAGTGTTTGAGAAATTATATTTTGTAGTTTTCAGTTGGAATAGAACGAAATTGGACTCTGCTGCAGTTGTAGCATTTCTCTTTTCTGTCTCCATTCATTTGGTGGTTGTCTCTCAGACACATTTCTACAGAAACCAGCATTTTTCAATGATACTTTCTTGATCCACTATTGGTATTTTTTTTTATTTAAATCTAAAATACTTTCCTACTAATCTTTTATTTCAAATAGTTGGCATTTTATTCAATTAATTTCTTTCCCTTTATCCATGTTTTAAAGAAATACAATTGTCGCTGAAGGGAATAAACTAGTTATACTAGATATATGAAAGTGACTAAAGGGATACAGAAATTTCAGAATCATAATGAAAAAAGGAACCAAACGAAACAATTAATTTGACTGTCTAAAAACGTTTGATCAAGTCTTGAGTTTGGAATTGGTGAGTTGAAAACATGTATTCCTAATTTTAAAGACAGTGTTTACATGACCGAATACTCAAATGACCAGACGTACAGAAATCATTGGGATAATTTCCTCTTCTGTTATTCAATGTATATTTTAAACAATAAGCGTTTTTTTTTTTTCCCCTTTGTAGGCTTTGGATGAATTTGCTTCCAAATTGATTGAAAGTGAACATTATGCCCATGATGATGTTGCAACACGTAGGGACCAGGTGAGTCACTGCAGTTATTTATTTATTCCTTGGAACTTTTTTTTTTTTTTTTTTTTTTTTTTTTTTTTTTAAGGACTTTGAGAACTTTTTAGTACTACTTCTTATGTGAGTACATCTTAGTTATCTTTTAAAACAAATTTCAGCAAATTCTTTTAACAACACTCAATACTTCATCTTCACTTGAGTATGAAAAGTGATTTACTCCCCACCCCTTTTGTTTTTAAATAAATGTAATTATAAATATTGAGCTGTTGTAATTTTTACTTTTTATTTTTTAAATAAGTAAATAAAACCTTGTCTTTTCAAATTTGTTCAATATTTTTAATTGTTACAATTTTTAACTTGGAAAAATTATTAATGTATGAAATATTTTTTGTGCTTTCTTAAATTTATTTTCTTTTGTTCATACTTCAAAATGAAAAAAAGATGACAGGAAATGCTTTTGTACAATTTCTATTAATATTTTTCTTGACAGTTTAAATGCTTTTTGTGTTTAACATCTTAGCATTCATGTAGAATCTACTTTTGTAATGGTTTTTGCATTTTTTTTTTTTTTTTTTTTTTTGTTGGTTTTTAGTTATTGGATCGTCGGAATAAATTGTACAAAAGATCTGGCGAACGTCGAGAAATGCTGGAAGCTTCATCCAAATACCAAATGTTTGAAAGGGACTGTGACGAGACTAAAGGCTGGATTAATGAGAAACTGAAGACTGCAAGTGATGAAAGCTACAAGGTCAGCTTTTCTGCTTTTTAACCTTTCAATTATTCAACATCACTTGCATTGTAATTCACTATAAACTCTTCTCAATCAAACAAATTATTTATCAACATATATTTATATTGTCATATAAACATTACAAAAAATGTTAGGTTATTTCATTTAACCATGTTTCTGCATTTCCTCCATATTTAAAGGGTTCTGAATATTAGAAAATCTTTTAGATTCTCTTTCTCATTGATATTAATATTTCCAAATAATCCCTAATGCAATATTTCTATTTTGAAGTTTTATTTAACACATGTCATAATCCCTACTTATGTTAGTTTAAATTCTTTGAAATTATCTCGATTTGCAACTATCATTTTCTTTTAGGATCCCACCAATCTACAAACAAAAGTCCAAAAGCACCAAAATTTTGAAGCTGAACTTGATGCCAACAAGAGTCGCATAGATTCCATTAAAGAAACTGGGGAAGAACTCATCAAAGAAGATCATTTTGCTTCCGAGACCATCAGGTATATCCAGTTTGAAGTTTTTAATTTTTTCTTTTTCTGTCTTTTTTCCAAGTATAATTAATGATACATGACATGAAATTTGCTCTATAAATTGGATCAGTTAAATTTTAAACTTGAAACAGTAACAGTTTTTCCTAATGGCTGATATGCTTATGAGTCCTTTTAGAATTTCACTCTCTCACATTGCAAATATGCATCCTGTTTTGGAGGATTCTTTTTCTATTTGCTTTCCTTTTAAACTTGTTTAACAATTCATTCTTTTATCTCATGGTTTTGAATTAAAATAATCACCAATCAGAATTTGAGATTTAACTTTAAATTGTTTCATTGCCAATGATTTCTATCAGTTATTCTTTGCTAGTAAAGTCTAGATACATTATTCATATATTATTCACTTCTTTTAAACTGTGTCGTCACACACAATGTTTGTAGCATACATTTATAATTTACTGTTTAAATAAAATTTTGTAAAAAGAAAAAATATTCTGTATGGATTAAGTTCTTGCTTTTTGTAAATTTTAATATACAATTTTTCTTATTTCAGAGAGAGAATTGATGAAATTCAAAAACTATGGGAACAGCTCTTGGAACAAACAGAAAAGAAAGGTTAGAAAAATAAAATTCTTTACATTTGAATTATTATTATTATTATTTGATTACATAATGTAGAATTTTATAAACTTGATTGAATAATTGATAGATTTTTTTCTTTTGTCTCTTATACTTTTTAACACGTTAAAGTAAATAATATTGTAATTGAGAAATTATTGTATCAATTGTAAAAGCTTTTGTAATGTTTGAAATGTTCTTGTCCAGTTCTAATTTAAAAATTAAAGAATTTGATTCATCTCAAATTTTAAACCAATAAATGAACATCAATGACAGTACATTTTATTTTTAGTCATTAGACAAAGTTTTAGATAAAGCTTTTAATTCAAGTTAATTATAAATCTAGCTAAACCAAAATGATATTTTTTGGACAAGAGTGAAATGCAAATATTTGCCTATAACATTCTTTTAGTTCTTGTTTATTCATTCTAATAATCAATCTTTTATTAGTTGAGTATTTTGAATGAAATGTTGAATTGACTAAAATATCATGAATATCAGAATAGTTTTGAGTAGTAGGTAGTGTACTTAGTATTTTCTCAGTATATTTGAACATTCTTTGTTGGATAAAACATGGCCTACACATTGTATTTGTTTTGTTTTCCCCTTCAGGGAGTAACCTTAAGGAAGCTAGTTTACAACAACAGTTCTTCCGCAATGTCACTGACATTGAAGGCTGGTTAAGTGATGTTGAGGGTCAGCTGATGTCAGAAGATTTTGGCAAGGTAATTAGAATTTAAACTAGTTTCTTTCCTCTCTCGATTTCTTTTTCTTTTGTAAAGAGATAGTTTATTCTTTATTTTATTGTCTTTTAGGATTTAACCAGTGTGCAGAACCTGCAAAAGAAACATGGATTACTGGAAGCAGACATTATGGCTCATCAAGTAAGAACTTTGTTTTGGTTTAAATTCTCTTGTGTATTATGAAAACTGAACTGTTGTTTTCTCCTGTTTGGCTAAATAAGTTTGAGGAATTATTTACTATTAGAGTAATTAAAAAAAAGAATGACAAAATAATTCTCTTTTTTAGTAGCTGTTTGATAAATATAAGTCCTGTTAGAAGTAGATAGTATAAATTATTTTAGTATCTGCTACTATGAAGTAGAACCTTTAGAGAAATCCAATAGCTATATATATATATATATATATTTTGTTCTTCACCGTTTAGCACAACTCTGACTTTCATGCATAAAGCAATTGTCATCTGCACCTGATGATTGCCTCATACGTGAAACTTGGTGTTGAGGAACAAAATGTATATTTATTATTAGTATAAATTTTACCACTGTTATTAGACATCCAGCACAGTTTTATTACTACCAACCAGTACCCACTGTGCACTACTTCTATAGGGTTGCAATGGCAGAATTTGAGAATTTTGATTTAAAGGGTGTGGAGGATCAATAGATTAAAAGCGATTTATGTCCCTTTTAGTATTTTTAGAAAATTAGGGTCATCAAATTCTTGAGTTTTTTTTTTTTCGTTTTTTTTTGTTTTTTTTTTTACATCTTTTTCATAACTGTTTAAGTTGTACAGACTGGAAATTAAGACTAAGCTTCTGATGAGATTTGAACTTGCATCCCTTATTCTTGCAAGACCTTGTCAAACCCCAGGAGAGTGCTTTTATAGATGTGACTATGAAAGCCAATCAATTTTTTTTTTTTTACTTCCAGCTGCTGAAACATGAATATGTGATCATGTGTAGTTGTCCATTTTCAGTGAAACCTGAACTGTGATAACCTTTTAACCTGAAATGCTGCTCTGTAATAAACATATGACAATGTCATATTGAAGTGTAGAATTGTATTAATTTGTTTGTACTGCTAGAAACTTGCATACTATAGCTGATTTGATTCACTTATTCTGTCATGAAGTCAAACAAAAAGTTTCAAACTTGTTTGTTTACCGAGGAAGTAGTAGTCTAAAATTGTTCAGATTCCTTAGATGAAGTATTCTCATTAATTTAACAAGATTTCTTTCCATCTTGCAATACTCTGTCTTTATAATTATGGTTTTTATATTTGAATTTTACTGATTGACTTTTGTTTGTTTTTTGTTTTGTTTTTTACATGTCCTTGTGTTTTTCTTTGCTTTACTTAGGATCGCATTGATGGGATCCATGTTCAGGCTCAGACATTTGTTGAATCCAGTCATTTTGATGCTGAAAACATTGAAAAGAAGGAAGCACAAGTCCTGAAACGCTACAACAATCTTCAGGTAATTAATGACTTCTTCTTGGTGTTAAGTTCTCTTTAACTCTATTCCTAGATTCCCTAAAAATATATTAAGGAGGAAGAGAAATCCTCATAAAATTTGGCTTTGGAGTAAAGAATAACAAGAGGCTGTCAAACTTTTTGAAATTGCTTTTCAAAATTAAAATAAGATCATTATTGCAATCACTGACTACTTGTTCTCGTATTTCAAAGCTTTATGTAATATAAAAAAAAAAAATTTACAATTTTTTTTTAGCAAAGATTGAATTTTGAAATTATGAAGTGTTGTGGATTTAAAATGTATCTTTTTTTTTTAATCTTGGCAGGAACCAATGTCAAGTCGTAAACAAAAGCTTGATGATGCACTCTGCCTGCAGCAATTCTTACGTGATGTTGAAGATGAGGAAGACTGGATTAGGGAGAAGGAACCAATTGCTGCTTCTACCAACAGAGGCCGTGATTTGATTGGAGTGCAGAGTTTGATAAAGAAACATCAAGGCTTGCTAGCTGAGCTGGCTGGCCACGAAAGTCGCATCACAAATGTCTGTCAGCTAGGACAGGGGATGATTGGAGAGGGACATTTCGCAGCTGAAGAAATCCAGCAAAAGATTCAAGAACTTGAGGAAAAGTGGACTGGTTTAAAAGTAAGAAAATTTCTTTAGCTTTGTAGAACTTGTTTTTTTCAATCTGCTTTCTTCACTACAACAAATTTCTGTTTTACACCAAAATGCCTGCCATATTTGCAAAATCATTCCCCCCCACTACACCGCCTTCTTGTGAATGAGACTTGTTTTATATTCATGCATTCCAGTTTTAAAATGATATAAGAGAAGATACCAAAAGGAAATCTTATAAATTGACCAAAATTTACTGTTACAAAAAGAAAAAAAAAATTAATCATCTTTTATAAGATAGTGGAGGTTGGGAAAGTTATTAATGAATGTAGTTCACCAATTCATATCGTTCTTTATTCATACAGTTGAAAATATAAAATTAATGTTTTTATTAAGTAATATTACAAAGTAAAAAATGCTTTTGTATGCATTAAAACAGTATTGCATAAATTGATAACAATTTTTAATTTTTACTTTTTGTGGAATTTATTTTAGCACTAAAATAGCCATTTCAATTATGCTTATTGTGGTGTGAACAGATACAAGGAATCTATTGAAATATTAGAAAAATGGTTTTGTGTAGAAGACAAGAATGATATTTCTATACTAAAAATGTCATTGTTATTTTATAATGTTTGCTTAAAAAATGTTATTTCCTGAACACAAGGCTGATAGGTAATGAAAAGATGCTTTATTTAAAAGAAAATCTATTTAATTTCCCTAAAGTGATATTGTTTCTGTTTAGGACAAAGCAAACCAACGCAAACAAGATCTTGAAGACTCTCTGCAAGCACAACAATATTTTGCTGATGCCAATGAAGGAGAGAGTTGGATGAGAGAAAAAGAACCGATTGCTGCCAACACTGATTACGGCAAAGATGAAGATTCTGCTGAGGTTTGATATTTTTTTTACTTTCTTTGTACTTCCTTTTTGCTTTATTTTCTCTCTCTGTATCACTTTGAAAATATCTTTCTGTTTAACAAAAAAAGAAACTAATTATAATTTTCTTTCTTTCTCTTTAGGCTTTACTTAAAAAGCATGAAGCATTCTTTGCTGATTTGGAAGCCTACAGGACAGTTATTGAAGGACTGAGAGAACAGGCATTAGCCTGCAAGGTAAGAAAAAAAAAGTTTGTTGATTTGTCAGTGTGACTGAATTATTTATGAAATCTTGAACATGTAGCAAAATGAATGTAGTATGACAATAAGATATTTCATGTAGAAGATTCCATGTTGGTGTTTTAAAGTTAGTCCCACTCGTACATGAAACCAGAGGCCTAAAATAGTTCAGCTCTCTTGGCATTTCTCTCTTGAGATTAATACCAGTCCTCTTCCTTTTGATAGGATAGGTTCTACCTGTGGACATGGATCTGAACTTAGTTAATTTCAGCCTCGAAACCAAAAGACCAAGAAGCAATTCCATGTAACAAGAAACTGGGTTCTTTTGTATATTTCTAACTAGAAAAAAAATATTGACATTTAATAATCCAAGGGTTTTAAAATCAACCAAAACCCAACATCTTTTCTGTGTGTGTGTGTGTGTGTATATATATATATATATATATATATATATATATATAATTTCAGCACCCCCTAATTGTAATTAATTTTTAAGTGTGTGTATATATATATATATATATATATATAATACATATATACTTTTTTTTTTTCATTTTCTTTTAAATTTAGGTTACTCTTAAAGAATTAAGTTTTTGATAGGGCTTTAGCAGAAATAAATTTCTTGTAAGAGAGAAAAAAAGACTCCTTAGCTTGGTGAGAATGAGAAAGAAAAACTAATGGCAAAAAAGAATGAAACTTTCAAGAGACAAATGTTATAAATTTTTTTTTTTTTTAACTTTCAGCAACAAGAAGCTCCAGTTATTGATGACCTTGGTAGTGAGAAAGTGATGGCTCTCTATGACTATACTGAAAAATCCCCACGTGAAGTTTCTATGAAAAAAGGGGATGTCCTTGTGTTGCTCAACAGTGCCAACAAGGTAATTTAATCTGAAGCTTTGTATGTAGAAATATAACTCTTACAGGACATGCAATACAAAACACTATTTAAAATATTAATGCTACTGACAAGAAAATTAATTGCTTCTGCAAGAATCTCTAAATAGTCAGTTAACCTAAATATAGTATGTAATACAGAATGACAAATGAAGATGCAATTAGCCTTTTGGAGGAAAAAATAAGATTTTGTTAGATTAATCTGCATTCTTTGAAGAAAAATAAAACTTCTGTTCCATTGTGTTTTCCAATCATTTCACCCCAACTAAGGCAATAATGCCACTAAGACACAAGGGGGTTACTGAGTGTGAAAGAATAAGAGAAAAAAGCATTATTAAAGAGAAAAGTAAAGGAAAAGGAATTAACACAAGATAACAATTGACATTGCACTTAAATTTTTGAAGATCAAAGTTGGCTGGAAAGCAAGGAGCCAGAAAAGAGTTCTACAAATACAAAGTGCAATACAGGGCACTGTTACTATAGAACTTACGGTTACATCTTGGCATTTCAACTGTAAAATGATGAAACCTTGCCACCAATCTAGTACTGTGTTTAAATACATAAAGTCTAGGTACCATAGGGGAAAGTTCATCAGAACAATTACCATGAAAGTATTTATAGAAAAAGCACAGGGAACCTGTTACAGCAGTAGGAAAGTGACTGAAGTTGAAATACCAGGTCAGGACCAAAAACGTTGCAGATTCTTTGGATTTTATCAAGAATCTTTAAATACATAGCAAAAGCAGCAATATTCAAGGCATAGACGAATGGTAGACTTATAAATGTGCATGATAGATTCTTGGGAGAAAAATTGTCTAGCACGACACAGTGAACCAACTTTCCAAACAGCAGACCTAGCAATGGATTCAATATAATCTTTTCACTTCATGTTGGCCTTGAAAAGGCACAAGGAGTCATTCTCTTGGAGGTTAGCATCAGCAATGCTGATGGAAGGCAAAAAGGGGTTTTCTTCGGATTATTCAAAGAGAGCACTATCATTTTGGAGGTTAACAAGCCATTTCCTTGTTCCAGTTAACAGATTGTAGGTCATTTTGAGATCATTTGCCAATTTGACCTTATTGACTGATCAGACCTACCATTAACACAAGGGTAAATAGTTATCATGAGCTTAAATACCAAATTGAGAACTGATGACATAAGGAAGGTTGTTGATAACAATTAGAAACAATATAGATCCAAGGATTGAGCCCTGGTGGTGGAGACACCTGCATTAATGCAAAAAGAGTGGTCATTCAAGATAACTTTCATTTTGCGATTTGATAAGAAAGATTGAATTAGATCAAAAATTTGTCCAGAAGTACCATCAGCTTTCAATTTGTAAAGGTGACCAGCATGCCAAACTCTATCAAACACTTAAAGCAACAGCTTGGCCATAACCCTTATCAATAGTTTGATACTCTTTCAGCACTGACTGTTAACACATCACCAGTTAATCTAGAGAAGCAAAAGCCATATTGCTTATCTGAAAGAAGACCCTGTGAGGTGAGATGCTTAACTAATTCAGAGTTGATTAGAGTGTCTAAGGTTTTGTTGCTACCATGTTCTGGCCTATCCTTTCTACAGCCTTCATCAGGTGTATGATCCTTTAAAAAAAAAAAAAAAAGAGAGAGAATAAGATATCTTTTTTTTTTCTCTCCCCTTCTCCAAGAAAAGGTAGCAAACATATTGCCTAGTTTAATTCTTAGAAGTGTGTTATGCAGGTGATTTTAATCTCGGCCAACTGTATAACAAAGGATTCCAAATCTTTCCTATGTGAGTATACTTGTTGATTCCTTCCCTGTTAAGCAAGAGTCATTCCATAATGCTGATAGTTTATCAATGTATTATTTTCTTCAATGTTCTCAATCTCTGTTGATGTTCCTTATTCATTGCCCCCCACCCCGAGTGGCTAATCATTCGATAAATACTGCTGAAAATTCACTTGTTTGTAGATTGTTTGCAATTTTCTCTGATCTTGTGAATGAGTGTTTTCTTTCATTCATCTCTCTTTAGGAATGGTGGAAAGTGGAAGTGAATGACCGCCAGGGCTTTGTTCCTGCTGCTTATGTGAAAAAACTTGACCCTAGTCTTTCTGCCAGCCGGAACAACCTTATGGACGAATTCACCATTTCCGTACGACAGAATCAAATTGAAACTCAGTAAGTATAAAATTTGTTAAAAAAATAAAAAAACAACATAAAATCTTTTTCGTTAATTTCTCACTTTATTTTATTTATTTATTTTAAATCTTTTGTCTTTTCTAAATTCAATATTTAGATGCCCAATTTGTTACTTTGTTCCCTTGTATTAGCCAAGTATTGAGTAAAATGCATCCTTGGAATATTTAGAAGAAGCAATAAAAAAAATACTTGCTTGCAAGATGACCCTTTTTAGGGTTTTAATATATTTTAAAATAGTTTTAATCTATTAAAAATATCAAGTGTTTACAAATATAGCAGTAAAATTAGAAATGTCTTCTACTAGTTACTTATTAAAAATTTTTTTACTTTTTGTATATATTAACTCTTCATCATAAATCTTATCAGTGTTTATATGACTTTCATGAAATGTCTATTTTAAAGAAAATGCACAAGAGAAAGCAGATTCCTTTTGTTGGCATTTTGCTGATTTTTTTTTGTTATGATGCAAATAATTCCCTTTCCCCAAGTGGATTTAAGTTCAAATAATATAAGCAAATAATTAACTTGCATCCATTAATAAATACAATAAATGTTTTGAAAATGATTTGATGAAAGAAGAGTTTCGAAATTTGGCATTCATTATCAACGATACTTTTGAAAGATAAACTATTTCCATCCGGATTTGACTTAAGAAAGCATTTTGTATAGTAATGATTTGATTCCTTTTCATCATAAGCTAATGGGATATGAGTTGAGAAAATTTTCATTTCTCTTGATAATACTTCAGATATGCCAACTTAATTGACCTTGCCAACCAGCGCCGTGAGAAGTTACAAGAATCGTGCCGTGCTTACCAACTGGTGCGTGAAGCGGCAGAGCTGGCCTCCTGGATCACTGAAAAAGAGACTGTAGTTGTCGCTCAAGATGTTGGAGAAGATCTTGAACAAGTTGAAGAAATGCAGAAGAAGTTTGATGACTTCCAGAAGGTAAATTTGAAACAAAAAAAAAAATGTCTGAAACTGAAATTCTATCAATCAAATTGCACAGACGAGAATTATTAAGTTATTGAAAACAAAATAAATATACTGTGCTTTTTATTGATCTTGTATTACTGAGATGAAAAAAAATATGCCCTTTTTTAAAAGCAAACAAAAATGCCTAATATTAAAAGCTGAGACTGTTAGAGAAACAATTTTTAACTAGAGGAATAAAAAAAACATTTCTCTCCCTTTTCTTATTTAATGAAAATTATACATCTCTGGAATATTTTGGTTAGTAAAAAAAAAACAAAAAAACTTTTTACTTTTTACATTTTAAAATCTTTGTTATATTTTTAGGATCTCAAAGCCAATGAAGTCCGTTTGCAAGAGTTGAATTCTATTGCCGATAGACTCACAGCTATGGGACAAACCGAAGCTGCTGAAAAAATCAGGGAACAGATTGCTGTAAGTAATTTTTCTGTTTTCTTTTTCCATAGGAAAAAAAAAATTGACTATTTACGGGAATGCCATTAATCTTTTAGTGTTATAACATGCTTAATTCCTTATAACAAGCAACTTAGAATATGTTGTATCTGCAAAAAAACTAGATCTCTAAAACTTCTTTTCATGAAAGTTATGTCATGAAATGTGATAATCCAGGGATTTAAAAAAACAAAATTGGTACTATCATTGTAGTTCAGTTGTTTATTGAACTCTAGTCTTACGAGTTCAATTTTTGCTGTGTGTCTCTTCACTCTGACTGCTGTCAAAAAGTTAACTTTTTCCTACAGAGGATTTGAAAAAAAAAAAAAAAAAAATATAAATATTTTTAATTGAGGCAGTCATTGAAAGTTTTCAAAAAGTGTATGTACAAAAATGTTTTCTAGTGTATTTTTTTTTTAAGTGGATAAAGATTGCAGAACAATAATTGATTTAAATTCAGTGCTTTTAGGTTAAAACATGTTTGACAGATCTTGATTTATTTTCAAATATCCTTGAGATGGAAATACTGCAAAAAATACTGTAAATTTATCCTTTTGAGTATTCATTGAATTGACAAAATTTCAATTTACTCTTAATTCACTGAATATTATAGTTAGTTATCTATTGAGCATAAAATACATTAAATTCTTGTAATTTTCACTTTTTTATTGAATTATCCTTTTGCTTATTTAGAAAGCAACTCTAAAATTTTGATTGCTTTAAAGATTTATTATTGAAAATTAATGCAACTTATATTTCTAATAAAAGCATATAACAAGTACTTCTATTCCATTTTTTTTTGTTTTTAATGATAAAGTGAATATATATATATATATATATATATATATATTTCGGAGAGCCAAGTTTAAATTCCACTCGAATCCATTACAATCACTTACATGCTAATACCCTTGGGAAAGGTATGAATCCTTTTCTCCCTCCAGCTATGGGTAAATAGCAGGACAGACTGGGTTCTATAGCCTTGGATGAAAACCAAAACAAAACTTAATTGAAAACCTGTG
Source organism: Acanthosepion esculentum (assembly GCA_964036315.1). Classification (NCBI taxonomy): domain Eukaryota; kingdom Metazoa; phylum Mollusca; class Cephalopoda; order Sepiida; family Sepiidae; genus Acanthosepion; species Acanthosepion esculentum. Next base: position 13,557,494 of record OZ038486.1, on the reverse strand, counting down.
GAGGGTCGTTTGGGGACCTTGTGACACACCAGGTCTCTGTATTTGGTCCTTCAAAAAGTGTGGATGGTTCTGCACAAAACCTTCACCACTATAATCAAATCTCATGTACTGGTGTTGGGCTGTCAGTTTCCTAGGAACTGATCTACTTAACCCTCACACATCGAATTCGACTGGAGAGTTGAGTATATAAACAGCATCATTGAATTTTTTTTTTTTTTTTAAGCCCAAATTTCTTAGCAAATATCTTATTGGATCAATACTTTGTTTAATGCTACAGCTTATAGATTTAGGTTTTTAAATATTTATAAATAAATGGGAATATAAAATTATCTTCAAAATAATTTGAATTTCAGACACTCAACAATCGCTGGGAGACTCTTCAGATGGTCACCCAAGAAAGGCAACAGACTCTTGGCAGTGCTCACCAGGTGCAAAGATACCACAGGTGAGATAGGCAATTCATTCAGTTTAGAAGCTTTTGATGTCATTTGCTTATCTATTCTGTGAAAAATATCAAATTTAATTGATAAACATCTAACAGTTGTGTTCAAACTTATTTTAATATTTTAAATCAAAGTTTGTTGCACTTCTTGTGTAATGAATAAATCATTTGATATTGAAAATATTTGTGTGCTAAAGCAAGTTTCAAATAATATTAATACATGGTATTTGTTGATTGATTCTGTTTGTAGAGATGTGGATGAGACCAAAGACTGGATCTATGAGAAGGACATTGCTCTGAACAATGACAACTATGGTACAGACTTGAGCAGTGTTCAAGCTCTCCAACGCAAACATGAAGGAGTAGAACGAGATCTGGCTGCTCTTGGAGAGAAAGTAAGAAAACTTTTAAAAGAAAACCATATTTGGTGTATATTTCCAATGTGTTTCAAGTTTTAACTTTTCAATTTAGAAGGAAAAAAGTTTTTATTAATTATGATAGTCAACAGAAGCTAAATGTTGGGGTTGATTATTTGCTGGACTCTCATAGAGAATAATATCTGCTGTCAGCAACCTAAAAAAATTTTATGTGTTTTAAAATTATATTAGAATAGAAAAAGAGCAAGAGAACTGGAACTTAAGCACACACACACTCTGTGCATTTTGGGCAACAATAATTCTTTCAAATATGTTTGGTTAAATATCAACATTTTAAAGTTTTTAAATTTCTGAATTGTATATTTTTATTTTTAAACACACTTCAATATATGGAGAATGATATCTTATTTGAAGTTGTCTGATTCTCTTTTATTAGAACAGCCTCCAGAATTTTGTTTATTTGATCGTATATTGAAATGTCTTTTAAAAAAAAAATATACAGTTTGATCAATTAAAATGACATCACCTTGAGTAACTTGAAATTGGTTCCAGCAAACGTGAGAATGCCAGAATTAAACAAAGACAATTACGTTAATAGAGACAATGTAAATAATAACAATGATTTTGTAAGTAATGTTGATTTTTCTTTTCTTGTTATTAAAAATTACTTGAGGATATTGTTGTATGTTTTTAGGTAAGAGACCTTGATTCATCAGCCAAACGATTGATGGAGACCCATGCTGATCAAGCTGAAAGCATTTATGAACATCAAACAGAAATCAATGAGATGTGGAATGAATTAACAACAAAGGTAAATATGTTATCTTTGTCATTCTTTGTTTTACTTTCTGAAATGACCTTCATTTCCTCATAAGTAGTAGGACATATTTTCAACCTGTTTTCATGAAATTTCATTAGATGTTTTAGCAAATTAATGATTTAAAAAAATATTCTGAAACATTACTGTAATTATTTTGACTATCCTGAATAACTTGAAGCTATTAATAGCAATTTCTTCAGCTACTGAATCAAGTTTTAGATAAAACTAAACTATTCCTAGGATAGTCTCTAATTTTAAGGGAATTAGATATTTTAAACATTAACTTTTTAATTTTATTCTGTTTTTCTTTTCTTATATTTTTCTGTTTTCTTTCAGGCTGATGCAAGAAAATCTAAACTGTTGGACTCTTATGACTTACAACGTTTCCTTAGTGATTACAGGTCAGCTATTTTTCTTTTTATTTCAATATCTTTATAATTAAACAATACCTTTTGTTGCAATTAAGAATTGATTGGGCTCTCTTTAAAATTCTTAAATTAATAGAATTTGTTTTTCTTAACAATATATACTTTATATTCTGAAGTAAATCCAAAGTCCATTGCATTTCAGTCAATGTTCTTTGCTCTTCATAAATCCATAAGAGATACAATGCAATAAATGAATTCAATTATTGAAACTGCAGCAGAATATAAATTTATGGGACAAACCAAAAGTCAAGAAATTTTAATTGAAAAATTTATTTAGATAAACTTAATATTTATCAAACTGAATCCATCTACTGATAATGAAAAAAAAAATGTCATTGTGAGTGAGAGAGTTGGATGTGGGAGTTTGCTCAAAGGGATAATTGAATAAATAAAGCAAGGATGTCTACTTTTGTGATTCTTGTATAGGCAATATGTTTATTTTAGTACTTTATTTCAAACAGATCTTTCTAAGGCTTCAGAAAATAAAATCTTTATCCTTAAGAAGTAAGATTACAGTATTTTTTGTTAAAATGTATTTATCTTTATTGCTAAATTTGTATATTTTTATCCATGTTTTGCAGAGACCTCACCTCTTGGATCAACAGCATGATGGCACTTGTGTCTTCAGATGAGCTGGCTAAAGATGTTACTGGTGCCGAGGCCCTGCTTGAGAGACATCAGGTTTGTAGAATATTTTTATATATGTACCTCTTGTAATATCAAATCCCACTTAATTTTTAATGCTGAAAATTTGTCATTCTGTCAGCAAACTTTGTTTCATATTATGTGTTGTAAAGTATTTGTATTAAAAAAATCTTGTGGAAGTCTTTTAAACAGGTTTTCAATGTTGATTGAAGATCTGTAGTTAAATAATAAATGAGGTATATATTCCATTGAAGAAGAAAAATCTTTTTTTTGTAGCTTTCATCATTGAGCATCTGATGAACTTCCTCCATTATTCCTTTCCTACCCTCCTCATTTGCTTTCAACTCCTTGAATAAATGAAATATTTAAAGAAAATATTAAATAAACAATTAAAATAGAGTAAAATTGAATCAAAACATTCTTATGTGTACCAAAAATGTACACTTAATTTATAAATAAAGATATCTAAAAGAAATTCATTTACAAATCTTGTCCCCAAAATATTGATTTAACATATCATTTAATAAAAGAATAAGCTTCTCTTATTAATAATATGACCTAATCTTTTTAGTTCACTCTCTAGAATTTGTTTCAAGATAATCTTTTGAGAGAGAAAAAATCAACTTGAAATTTTTTGTTTTGCAATTTTTACTTTTTAATTTATTTCTTAATTAAGATGCTAAAGACATGTAAACTTATTTTTTAAATATTTAACTTATTGTATGTTATAGCAATATATTGATTCTGATCTTTTTCATCCTTTTGCAATTCTGAAATTTAAGTTTTACTTAATATTTTATGAAAATATCAAAATTTAAATTACACTTAAAATCAAATCCTATGTAGATTTTTTTTTTTTTTAACCTCTTGTGCAAAAAGTTGGTTCACTTAAGAAAAAAGTTTTTACTAAAAAAATCTTTTATAGAAGCACAAAAATCCTGTACTGTTATAGTGTCAAAAGAATTGTTAAAACTACTGAGTGGAGAAGTATAAACATTTCCCTGTCACACTTCTGAACTTGGAGGTATGCTTTCTTGAGGACAATGATACTTTTTTATTTTATTTTAGAGGAATTAAACCTTTGAGAGATCCAAATTTCTCCTGAGTAAGGTAGTAACCAGTCCTTGTCAATCCATATATGAATCTCATGTTCATATTCTTACATAACTTGTGTGGACATAGAGTACTCCAGAATTTTATTCTTTACCTTTCCAGGCTCTCAATTATCCAACTATTTCTCTGCTTAAAACCCAAATTTCCCACTTATTGCCAAAATTTATGCTGAACTTGGTATGTCAGTTCAAATAGCTACATATACAGGTATCTCTTAATAGAACATAATGTACCTGGTTGATTGATCTGGACATTGTTCAACATGCTAATGGTATTAATTGTAAGGAGGAGTTCAAATTGTAATGGCTTACTTCTGACTATTAAAATTTCAACTTAAACTGAATCCACATTGTATTCTCCATAGTTGATACTTCCAACTCTGCAGCACTTACGAGTTTTCCTATAAACACTCAGCACGTTCATATTTTTTCCTCTGCAAAGCTGATAAGCTGATTCACAGTTGAGCAGGAACATCCAGAAGCTACAAAAGCCATGCACACTGTTCATCATGTTGCCTGGGGAGGAATTTTGTGCTGATGTCTTTTCTCATTCTGTTTTCTGGACAAGCTGAACAAGGTTTTTGGTCTTCTGTTGGTATTGCTTCCACTATTTTGTATATCGGTTGTATAGCTACTGCATCTAGATCAAATACTCCTGCTTCAGCCTTCAGCCTTGGCTCAGCTAAACAGTTGGTCAGCAATCAGATAATCCATATATAAAGAGCTGTGAAGAATCTATTTCACGTTGTCCAGTGAATCAGCCATAAAGGCAGGGGCTAACCTGTGCTCAAAAACTCTGTCAAAAAAACAAACACTGACAATCTGTAATTCTGCTAAAAATATGCCTACAGATTCATCTGGGTGCAGCCACCTCACTATGAATTTTTCTGTGGCTACAAATGTATTGACTATAAATGCTGTATTAAAGGCTTTTTGTCACTGTAATATCTTTGATGTACTTAACTGTTGACGATATATGGCAAATGCTCTATCAGACAGTGGAATGAGTTTCTTTCAATTTTCTTTAGATTACATACCAGTTTAACCTTTTCCATATATTCAGCCACATTTGTATTAGAGCTGTTGAACTTTGGTATCCATTTTAAATCAAACAATATCTTAAGTTGATGATATGGCTTGTGGCAAAGTTGGTTCAGTATTTAAAAAAAAACAAAAACTTTTCTCTTTATAAAAACAAAATTCATAGTGACAAATAAGTAAAAAAAAAAAAAAAAAGAAAAAAAAGTCTAGTGTTGCTGAAATGGCCAGTCACAATTTTCACTGAACAAAGACACCTGAAAGTCACCACAAGGTTGTTTTCCTCTGGTCATATGTTGAGTGGCCTTCTTAAAATATTTTATCACCTGTTACTATGAGGTGCAATTTTTATTTCCCCTTTTTCCTTAGCAAGTGGCACAGTTTTACCAATGTTATTTTTAAATATTTCACATTGTAATTTTAGTATTAAAAATTATTAAGTTTAAATTTGGTATAAATAACTGAGCTTGTATAAATATTAAATTACCATTATGAAAATTGGGCTCTTACCCAATTCCTGTACACCTACCTTGGAGTATTATAAATAGGAAGGATTAAGACAATAATGCATGCATAATTTAAAAATAGTTTCAATTTATAAATTCTGTCTGTAATAATAAGCAATAATCCTCTTTTAAAAATTATCCCCTGCCCACTGGATCCAGTCCTACCTTTCCCCTTATCTCTTTCTAACCATGTGGCCAATCCTCTACTAATCCAACTGGCAATTATTGGTTATTCCTTTTTGTCTTGTACTTTGGTGCCAATGATTACGACATATCACCATCTTGCAGATGTTCAGTTCTGAAATTGTGAGCCATTATGGAATCTCGCAGTACCCTGAAGAGGAAGAGGAGGAGGATGAGGTAGACTTGAGCTTGCCCTGTGTGCGTGTGTGTGTGTGTATTGGAATGACATTCACTTATGATTCTAGCCTTAGGTCTGCCTGCTGTGACGATAACAACAGGCACATTGTTTTTTTGTTTTTTTTTATTCAAAGAGGACTGTTTCAGCAAATATTTCTATTCCTCAATCCACATGTGAATCTTTTTTAGAAAAACAAAATGGTCATATCTTTATCAGATGAAAATTCTTTTTTTTTTCACTTTCTCAGAAGAATATTTTCTATTTTACTTTGAGTTCCCATTGTTAAACTTTAATATTTTTGCCACTCTTAAAGTTCCAAAGTTTTTTCTTTTTGGTAAAATAAGGCATTTCATTTTAAGTTGATCATTTTTAATTACTGCATTTGGTGAATATAACACATTTCAGAGGATTTCATAGAATTTTTCTCTTTGACTAGATGTAAACAATGAGGATTATTTTTAATCCTAAATCTCTTAATGAGATGGGTTTAATTTCCAAATTTGATTCTAGTTGGAACTGGTTTGCCTGAAAATTCTATATTTGTTTTTTTATTCATCATTATTTCCTACTTACAACCATCAATGGTAAAGAGAAATTGCCAAAGCAAGATCGTTATTCTATACACACGTTCGACTTTTCATAGGGTCATCATTAATTTATAATCAATTCATGGTCACATTGTTGAAGAATTTTAAGTGTTAAAAATGACAATTTCCCTGGTTTATTTCATGTATTAAAATGTTGTGGCATTTATTTCCTACTCATTTAAGCAACATCAAAGTTTTGTATGAAATATAACAAGACATAAATTTCAGTCCCCTCCTATATGGCAATGTTTCTAATAGAAACATAGATTAAATTTTTTATTTTATTTTTGTTATATAAAACTTTTTTTCTCATTCACTACCCTCCCACATTCTGTTTCTTCAGATTCACACAGTGTGAGTATTAGAAATATTTGCTGTAAGATTGAAGAGAACTCACTTGTCTTCTTCACTTATTCCATTACAAGTGTAGCTAGACAGGTGACTTCTTTAAATTGTCCCAGTCCATTATTGTTGCCTAATTAGGCAAATGTTTTTTGTTTTTGTTTTTTTCTTCTTGAAAATAACCAAATGTCATGAAACTGCTAACATAATTGCCTCTTCTAATCTGAATTTTTTTCCCTATCCTAGACAGTCAATTTTCAATTAACACTTAAATTTTTTTTTCCTTGACAGATTTTTTCTTTTAAAAAGAAAAGCATGACAATTTGCAGAGTGTATAACTTGGGTTGATATTAAATCTTATGTTCTTCACACATGCTGTGGATACTTTGAATATAATCTTTATTGTTTTTTAAATATTAGCCATTACTGTTGGTCATATAAGGACCCGTCAATGTATTCTATAAGTTTCTAATAAGCAATAAAATATTCAATTAAAATAGAAAAAACAAAACAAAATTTTTCACTTTATATCCTAAAATTTTATTGCGGTTAGTTTAGATTTTATCAAAGATCTGGGTTGAGTTTAATTTACCAAGGGAGGTAAATGCAGTTTGCATTAAAAATCTGTCGTGAGAATTTTTTTTTTTTTTTTCAATTGTAAATAGTTTTTCAACCAAAAGATGCAACTAAACCCAAATTTGATGACCACCAAAAGTCAAATTCTATCTAAAATTCTTTTCTGCTTTCTATGTTAACTAGGTTCTTGTTAATTCTTTGAATTTGATCCAATCAATTTGCCTACGAATTTTTATGTCTGTTATTTTTTTGATTATTATAAATAAACAGTTGTCTCTTTCATTGTATATACTTTCAAGGCTACATTGTCAGTGCAGTCTGTACAAAGAGATAGTGTATGTAATATATATATATATATATATATATATATATATATATATATATATATATATGTGTGTGTTTGTTACCTAGATTTTTAATATTTTGTTGATGTTTCAAGTGTTTTTTTGGTTTTTTTATGTTCTTCATAAATAGTGAATGATGTTGCTATAAGCAACAAGGAGACACTGCTAATTTACAGATGGATTGCATGGAATTGCTTTGTAGTTTCTGGCAGGTTTGTCTTGCCATTTGTTAAAAGCCTGCTTTATGTTCTCGATAGAAATAGATAGGTAGACAATCATATTTGATCATCCAATTGTTCTCTTCAATTTCTTGCCAATGTTAATTAACCAGATTCAATCAATTTCTAGTAATTTGTCCAATTCTTTTATAGTGAATACTGAATATTATTTCCGTTCAGGCTTTTTGTTTTGAATGAAAACATTTAGAGCTAATCAACTTTTTGTAAGGAAATACTATAATTTCTTGATAGGTTGTAACAGAACCAGTGTTGGTTGGTTGAAATTGTGTGTACGTGTTTTTTTTTTTTTTTTTTTCTCCCCCGTCCCCCTTAATAGCCCTTTGTAAATAGACATGCCTGAAATGTGTTTGGATTTGGTTTGTCTTATCAAGTATCAATTTGATAAGAGCAAATATGAGTTTTCTTATTTTCATATTTCTTAAAACTCTTTGAGGTCAGTGTGATATGATTTTATCTTGATTTTGGTCCAAATTTAAAAATTTCAAATTCTATAATTTTTCTTCCCTGTATAGGAATTAATTTTATAGGAATGTTGAGGTTTTGTCAGTAATTTTACATACGTCATCTTGTGATATAGTTAATGATGCACTCTGGTTAAACTGTTTAGCAATTGACCATTTTTAAACATAAGATAATTGTTTTTAATTTATTTTTTAAAAATTACTAATCTGTACAAGAGAATAAAAAAAAAACCCAAAGAGCATTTATATTGTATTGCTTAAGTAAATATTTAAAAATCATTTGTCTGCTTGTTTTCTTTGTTGGTAGTTTGATTCATCTACTTAACAACTTTTTTTGAATTTTATTGCCTTGTGCGTCAGTCAATTAGCAAATTGTCTCCCCTTCTAATCTCCACTACCACCTCTTGCTGGTTTTATATTTTTTTAAATTTAATTAACTTTTTTATTTTTCTACTGAAAGCCTTGTGTTGTGTTTTGTCTTGCCTTTCCACCTGCCTGGGAACGTTTTAGTAGCTAGTTGGCAACAATAACCAATGTCTTCTTGGTTTGGTTTTTGTTTTCAAATCCGTTTCCTTCAGTTCTGTGTCTGCAAGTTTTTCCCATCCTGTTTGGTGGTCATGCATGATGCTTTCCAGTTCTCCACTTGGTTGTGATTTCAATAATTTTTACAAAATTTGAGGTTTTTTATTTTTATTTCAACAATAAGTAACTTTGTGGGAGATATGTAAACTTTTTTTTTTTTATTAGGATAAACTAGCAGTAGTTAGCATATTTTTAAAATTACTTTCTCTTAAATCTTTAAAAGATTTTCTTGCTTGATATAAAATCTATTTTTCAATTTTAAATACCAATTGCAAATGCTTCTTTTAAATTCTTAAAATATTTATTTTTAATGCATGCTTTTTTTCTTTTTTTTTTTCTTTTTTGTTGGTATTCCCTTTTATTTCTCTTTCGGTCCTGAATGTGTTCAAATTTTTTCTAGTTAATTTCATTTTTGCTTTTCTACTTATTTTACCTTCTCTTTGTAAATATCATATTTGTATAAGCCTGAATCTAAAAAAAATAGTTAAAATGTCTGTCAACAGTTTTTATAATATAAATATAAAATATTAATTTCTACCTTTTTATTCTTTTGACTATTTAACAAAGTGGCAATAAATACAGAAATATTGAAAACTAAATTACAAAAATGTAGTAACTAAAATGTAATAAATTAAAAACTAAATGTTGAAAAAGTTGTGTAATTGACATTTTTAAACTATAGATGATTTTTTTAATTGTAATTATCATTTTCAGTATTAAGTAGATTGTTTTCTTTTTCCCATCTTAGTTGAGTGCCTATTTTCCTTGATGTAACTCATTTTGTTTGGAGGACAACAGATTTTAATATTTTAGCTGCTTTACTCTAGGATCTACTATTTACAATATGTTGAAAAATTATTAAACAGAAATGCATTTTGTTTTGCTAATAGTGACATTAACTTTTTGTTTACTATTTTTTTTCTCTCTTTTATCATTTTCTTAACTCATATGGCTTTGTATGTCAGATTCCTATTATCTAAATTCACACATACTAGCTAGTCAGCAAAGAAATTGTTATATAAAATGGTGAAAGGAAATTTGAAAAAAGAAACAAACAAAAGTATTAGGTTTTTGGGCCATATTTCAACAATGACAGTCAACTGTTTATTGGTATATTTTATTTTAGAATGTAAAATGTGATATAGAAATATAATTATTTCATAGCAACTGGATATTTTGTGCAATAGACATTCATTTCATTGTGTTAAATTTACATATGATACTAGAAGTGATTGTAAGTGAGGAGGAAAAGTGACATGTAAAAACACTTAGTTTCAAATCACTGGCTTAAATGATGATTCAATCTCCAAAGCAGTGATGCTGAAATAAGTAAAACTGTACAATATTTGACACGAGCATCATTCTAGATCTCAGAAAAACAACATTTAATAGAAATTATTGTAAATGAAAAAAAGTTACCAGCAAAGCTGAAGTTTTTTATAAACATTTATTTCCCTGGCATTTTTTTTTTAAATATTTGTCATTCTATGTTGGTAGCATTTCAGATTCAAATTAACAAAACCGCAATATAAAATGCAGCTGATATTAATTTTTTTTTTCTTTTTCTCAATACATGTAACCCACAAATATGTTCATTATTTTCATATTTCACCTAACGATATGAGGTTGCTGCAAAATATTTCACTTTCTGCAGCCCAGGTGATTATTTGCTTGGATTGATCTGTGCTTTCTAGTGTATTTCACTTTTTGCATCTCCTTTTGACTTTCTCAGGAACATCGCACTGAAATCGATGCCAGGGCTGGCACATTCCAAGCATTTGAAATGCTTGGTCAACAACTGTTGCAGAACCAACATTATGCTAGCACTGAAGTACAGCAGAAACTTGAAGATCTTGCTAAATCCCGACAAGAATTGGAACAGTAAGTTTAGTCTAGTTTCAATTCACTCTTTGTGAGATTTTAATATTTTGTCTTTTGCTTAACAACTTTATTTAACCATAAAAATTGTCTCTTTTATATGCCAAGAAAAATTTAGTCAACTACTTTTGATTAGAATCATCTGAGTTTGATCATTCTATCATCATGTTGAGTTTGATCATTCTATACTCATAGTGTGCATGCATTCCATTTTCATTGCATCCAAGGTAGTTTGAAATTATAATGGAGACATTTGTCACACTTGTTGATTTCTTGAAGGAGTTTGTCTAAATAGTACAACAGTTGTTGTAAATTAAACTTTCTTAAAATTTGTATTTTTACATTGGTTTCTCTTATCTAAATAAGTATAAATTATTTCTTAGTTTTCTTCCTTTCTCATTGACTATTTTGTATGCATTGTCTTGAGTTTAAAAATAACAACTTTTCTCTTCAGGGCTTGGATTACCCGCCGCATGAAGCTCGACCAATGCCTTGAACTCCAGCTGTTCTATCGTGATTGTGAACAAGCTGAAGCATGGATGGCATCTCGCGAAGCTTTCTTGGCTGGGGACACTGTTGATGGTGATAATGTGGAGTCTCTCATCAAGAAACATGAAGATTTTGACAGGGCCATTAACTCTCAGGTGATTATTACAGGTTTTCGGTTTCATTTCTATTCTGTTGCAAGCAAGTCACATTTGAATTTGATTCTGAGATGAAACATTCATTATTAATTTCTGGTTAATCTTTTTTCCCTTCTTATTGTTGCTTTTTATGGCAACATTATTATTTCAATGTTCCGTGTGCATTCAACTTAAAAGCAACAATAAGCTGAAGAAAAGATCAATCAAAAATTTGTACTCTTTGTGGAGAGTTTATAATAAAGTATCACATTAACTGTAAAAAAAACCCCAAAAAACTAAGATCAAAATTGGATTTAGCATGAAATTTAACTTTCTCTCTTAGATCCATTATTTAGCTAAAATGGATATTTAATTTTACATATTGCTAAAATCACAATCTAAGACCTGATTTTTATATAATATACAACCATATTTTGAGACCAGAGCACTTATAATACCGACCCAATATCACATGATTAAAATTAATGACAAGTATGTAAATGAAGGTTCTTCTATAAGTCAATATTTAGCACAGATTACTGTATAAAAAAAATTTAAATATCCCTTCTTGAATTCGATATGTTGCTTATTTTGGGCAGGAATAAGCTATATGAAGTTAGAACCTATACTCCTAACAAGTTATGTGTGCTTAAAAATGAAAAAAAAACCATCATAAATATCTAGGATTGAAGATATTTAATAGGTTACACCAACTGTTTATATTGAATAGCAATAAATGTTATTGAAGGTATGTCTTGGAGTTATTTACATCTTGGATATTTTTTTCTCTGAAGTTGTAGAGTTTCTTTAAAAATACCTGCAAAATGGACATTCATCTCTTTGTCTCTTCGTATTTTTCTCTATTCAGAAATTTGCTCTGAATAGGAATCTGTCTTTTTCAAAGACTATTGCTTTTGTGATGGCTTCTAATTGTTTTTCTAGATTGCCTATTACAAAATGAGGATTTCTTCTTTTATCAACTGTTTGCTTACACACTACAGCAATTTTCACTTTCAGCCTGTTACTGTTATTATCGAAGCTTAATCCTGACTTAACCCACTATCTTTTTTTTAAAGTATCTTCCCATCAAGATAGCATCTTTGTACCTTTTTATTTTGACTTTTCCACTCTGGCTTAATCACTGAAATGAACTAAAAATATCCAACCTTTTTATTAAGCTTATGATAAACTACAGATTATATTTTATTTTCTAAAAGTTCTTGGCAAAAAAAAAAATAATTCTGAAGGAAAAAGATTGTTATTTTCTCTTTGTTTTTCAGCAAGAAAAAATTCAAGCTCTTGAAGCCTTTTCCCAGCAGCTCATTTCTGCCCAACATTATGACAGTGATGCCATTACTGACAAGAGAGATCAGGTTCTGGACAGGTATAGGGCTTTTATTCAAACTATCCATGCCTGAATTAGCGGATAAAGTCTTACACAATTTTAATATTAGATAGTAAAACTACTTGCATATTGCTGGAAATTAATGCCCTTTATGGGAAGAATGAGATTACTGTACATACTAGTGTATCATGCGAGTTTTGAAGATTTAATTTTGAAGCCAATTTTAAGGGAGTCACATCATACACGAGATTAAATTCAGCGTATGTACTGCTGGCCCTGTCTATGCTGTTGACCAAACTATACAAACATTTACTGTAGTCAAAAAGTGCAGCTGTATCTAAAATAAACATTACACATTGCATCAGTATATATGGTATTTGGAATCTTTTGTTGCCATAGCAGGATTCCAGATATGGTAACAAAAGTTGATTATAAATATGTTGAAAAATAGTCCAATATAAATGCTTATCTCATTGTTAAGACTAATGCATAAAACTTTAAAGGTTGTTGTATCACTTACATTTCTCGCTCATACATGCTTACATAGACGTGTAGAAACATTCTGTATGTACCTGTGGAGCAGAAATATATTGAAAAGAATTTACAAATGAATTACTGGATAAATTCCCTTGGCTGTCATTTTCTTTGTAAAATGTTGTCATAAAATTGAGTAACATAATTGAACTTCTTTGTAAATTCCCTTGTTTGTCAAATGAATCTCTGAACCTAAAAGATGAGGTTTATTAATGTGAAAATGATTTTCCTGTTAATAATTTAAAATTCTGCTTATTCAAAAATCATTCAATCCTCTTCTAATAATTTTCTCGTCAATTTTTAGGTGCTGAATTGATTTTCAATAGAAATGCTGTTTACACATTAACAATTTTCAGTTCTCAACTTTCTCTTTCCATGCACAATTGTTTAACTAAGTGCACCGTATCTTAAATAATTTCTGCAAAAGTTTAATTTCCAAAAAGACAATGCCTTGTTTGAATGGTTCACTTCTCCGAATACTGCAGAAGACTTTACAGATTTTCCCTCTTTCTGTTGAATTGTAATTTTGCAATGGTTCTTCATTTCTCTTTATTAATATTAACTTTGTATTTTTGCTAGATGGACCAAGTTAAAAGAGGCTCTAATTGAAAATCGATCCAAGTTAGGTGAAGCACAGTCTCTTCAACAATTCTCTCGGGACGCTGACGAGATGGAGAACTGGTTACAAGAGAAGATCCAGATTGCCAGTGATGAATCATACAGAGATCCTTCCAATATTCAGGTAGGTCTGCCTGCTACTTAAACTAATTCAAACAATATACTTTTGGTCATGTTTGATGCTCTGACTGTCAATATTTTGTCACAGTTGCACTATCAAATTAACTGTTTTTTTCTATTTAAAGCTGTATCTATTTCATCATCTTGGTCACAACAAAAACTGTTTTACTGCTTGGATTTCCTAAAAATTTGTTTTTAAAATCTGAAATCTTGACTAAGTAATATTCTTCAAGGTAATTCAATTCTTTATGGACAATTTTCTAGTCAGCAAATATAAGCTGTTTTCTTTGAAATGACAAATGCATTTTGCCATATTGCAAGGTGGCATCCTAATCTATTTCTTTATTCAAACATATTCCAAAATGGTAATAGTTTTGCAGTTGGGAATATCAAGTTAATTAGTTCGTGTGTTTCTCCTACATCCATTCCAAAGCAGTAAGAGTCTTTTGACTGACTCTTTATCTAGATCATGTGACCTTGAAACTATGAAATAGCATTTGCACAAATAAATGTTTTTCTGCTTTCCAGTTACTTTGTATATCTTTGTAATGTTTATCAATCTAAGATATTGGATGATTTTTATTTTTTTTACTAGTATTTATTGCGGGCTTGTTCATTTTCCAGAAAGGATCCACTGTAAAAGTTTTTGAAAACACAGCTGCTGTATAATTCAATGACATTTGCATATAAGAATAAAAATAATTAGAAGCAATGACTTCTTATTCCATTTCAGTTAGCTGTCAATTTTTAAAACTGAAAATACTTGTTTTTCTGAAATATAGATGTTATAAATTATTCTACTGACTAAAACGTAATCATTGTAATAATATTAGTACGATTAGCATAATTTTCCTAACATTTTAGGATACAGACCTAAAAAGAAGTAACTAGAAAGCAATGCAAAACAAATGACTTTCATTGGAATTTGCTATGCACAGTACTTTTATTGGAACCATGGAAAAATGTTTCATCTAATTGTTAAATTTCTGTTACTGTTATACTATTTGTTTTCCAATAGTCATTGCTATTTGGAGTTGTAAATGACACAAGCCCTTGAGATGGCCAAGTATCACTTGAAGGCCTATTGTCATAATATTAATAAAGACAAAATTGTCACTGGAAAGCAGTTCAGATTCTGGTAGTATTATGGTAGTTCAAAATTAAGCAGGAAATTTTATATACCTTTATTGTATTTTTGATGTCATTGAATATTTTTTAAATGAGATATCATTCTTTAATTGGTTTTATCAGCTGGATTGTTAATTTTTATATATCCTATTCATTATTAGAGATTTTTTTTATTATTGGAAACTAACTCTACAAGTAATTGGTAGAGATTTGTTTCTAGTTAAAATACTTGTCAGCAGTTCTTATAAAAAAGACTTGAAATTGACAACAATGATCAGAATATTTGAGAAAGTTAATAAGATTTATTTTGAATTTGCATTCAAATTTTATATTTCTTTGTGGTCGTTGTCCACTTTTTGTTCATTTGTCCTGTTTTGTGACCTTTGAAACACTTTATTTAAATTTTTTTTTATTTTATTTTTTAAAAAATTTTTTTTTCTAATGGCAAAATGCTGCAGCTTGTTTATAAGTGTTCACCCATCTCTCTGGGGTATATATGTGTATATCTGTCTGTCACTAATGTCTTTCAAGTCATGTTTAGGATCTGCTCACTTAGGATTCTTTGTATTAAAGAGTTTTTCTACCTGCTTATTTGTAAGCAAATCCAGCTATGCTAGAGGGAGATTATTGCTACATTATATTAATACTTGTTTGTAAATATAAACATTATTTCTTGTCCTGGTCCAACTGTCCTTTTACTATCTATTGTTATTTCAAAGAAAAAAAAATGTTACAAGTATTTTTTTGACAAGGCTTTTCTTCCGTCTGACCTTTGCAGGAGTTGAATGTGGAGAGGAACAGCTGGGAGCAGGAGGTACACTTGCTCTGGCCCGTGGGTTCTCTCCCCTGTTATCCACTCTCCTCAACACTCACCACCTCACTGACTCCTTCAACCACATTTCTCTAGATGTGACAGAATGACTGATTGCTTGCAGTGTTGTTGTTGTTAGTCTTGCTGCTGCTCCCCTCCCTCACCCAAATCAATATCATAATAATCATCCTAATTTGATTGGCTATGGACTAGTGGTGAGGGTTATACCAGGCCAGCCCTCTTCCTTCACCTACAACAACAACAACTTTTATTCTTTTATATATATATATATATCTCCATCTTTGCCTAACCCTTTGCCTCTGTCAATTTCATTCTTTGAATATGGATATTAACTTTTTTTCCTCTCAAATAATTTTTATAAAATTTGGAATCTTCATATAAGGAATGTTTTAGGGCTAATTGATAAGCTTCTGCTTTAGGCTTTTTTATTTTTTAACATCTTTTTTAATATTTTTAACAAGACCTGACCTTTTTAAGATTCTAGGAAATCCTTCTCAGGAGAAATGCACGTAACACAAAATTTGATAATGTCACACTGAAGAAAGAAATCCAGGGAATATTTTTAGACAACAGAATTCCTTTATCTTTAATAGATAAAATGTGACATTTCAATATTTAAAAGAAAATGCCTTGTATGTGCTTCACAAATTCCTGAATCTCATCAATGAGCTCCAGGTAAAAAAAATGATGGGTAGTTTTTGTAAATTTTAAATGTAAACTGCCAATTTATTAACTAGAATTGTTATCAAACACATTGTAGTGTAAAGTAAACACTCGCTTTGCTGTACCAAGTTCTACTTAAAAGAAAAAAATGTAATCATCTTGATTTCTATCCTCAAAATTTGCATAAATGACATTGATTAATGTAAAAACTTAGTTCATTGTTTCTGTACATCGATTTTATTTGTTAAAAATGAAATCTGAATAGTTCTAAAAATTATTTTTTTAAAAGATTTTTAATGTTCATATTAATAATATTCAAGGTTATCCCTGAATTAGATGAATTTGAACATCTATTTTTAAAAGAATTAGACTGAAAATACCAGATACTAACATGACCCTACATAAAACATTTGAAAATAGATTTCTTGGTTGACTAAATGAATTGTAATCTATATAAAAATTACATCTAGCATTAAATAACCCCAAAAGGGTTGATATGTCAGTAAATTAATCAAACAAAACAACCTAAATCTCTCTCATAAAAATATTGGACATCAAGTGAGCCAATTTGTCATTCCTCATGGAACAGTCTAAATCAATATCCTTCATATCACCTTTTTAGTTAGGTATTGTACATAGTGATCAATTATTTCTACTTTGATATGCTTTCTGAAGCATTAACAATGAAGTCTTATCACCTATAAAAGGGATTAGCTTGTCATTGTACAAATCTTAATACTCCAGGTTGATTCTAAAATTTCCATATGACCAAATTCTTAGTGCTATCCTCTATTTACATTTCGATTCTTTTTTTCTTTGTTTATAATGCATGAATCTTTTATTCCATTTTCTATTCATAGGAATGCTAAGTTTTTTCTTAATTTGTAACCTAACTAACTTGTTCATCATTCTTCTAACTGCTTGTTTTGTGTGGTTTGTAAGTTTTTCTTTTTTTTAAATAGTTGGGATTAATATCCTTTTTTCCTTTTAACTCCTCTGACTTGTGTGGGCACCTTTTTATTATATAAACACTTAGGTCTTGTAATTTCATTAGTACCTAAAGGCCTGCCTATTCTTTTAAATTACCTAAATCTCCTTCTGCTTTAGATTTATTCTTTTTTTAACTACAATAGAAATAATTTATGCATTTGGTTGTGTTGCTTGATTGAACAAATCATTGGAACATAACCACTGATCTCCTAACTCTTATGACTGTATATCATGTTTTATTGGTAAACTTAGTGGCACCTTTTCATTGTCTTTCATCTCCCCCTCCCCCAAAACCTCAATTACTCATGCTACTCATGGTTTTATTATGACATGTAGCAATGAATGAAATTGTATAACCATTTGACCAATCTTGAATTTCAAGTACTTGAGTTGTACTTAATGATTCAATCTTTAAGCTGTCTTTTAACTTTGATAATCATAGAAAGTTTTCTTTTGAAAAATCCTGTCTATTTTTACTTGTTAATCTCTTATGCTGAGTTTTTCCTGATATGATATTAAGTATTCTATTACTTGTTTTCCATCTTTGTGTTGTTTCAAAACACTGAACTGTAATTGTGGATGATTCTAAGTATTTTAGGTTAGAAATCTCAATTATTGATATTTAAAGTAAAGTTAAATAGTTACACCACCTGAAAATTGTCAGGAAAATGCTTTTAGTTTTCTGTAGTTAAAAAAAATAGTCTCACCTGGTGGCAATCTTTAACTGATGCTTTGATTGAAATTCTCTTTTGAAGCTATGGTAGATGACAAAAATATTTTCCTTTTGCATTGAATGAATGCTTTCATTTCATTATCATATTACAAAAAATAAAAAATATTAGTTAGAGATTTTCCAGCTGTTAAATTTGATGTGACTTGTTTCTTTTAAAGTAGACAATATTTTCACATATGTTTGATTAGGTTGTCAAAATTCATTAAGTGGAAATTCTCTGCAAGAGAAGATTCCCTGAAATCTATTGCTACATAGAAAAAAATCTCTTTGCACACAACCTTTGAACACATATTTGGAGCTTAATGTTTCCCTAAATACTTTTTTATGGTTTTTGTCTTAGTTTGAATTTAACAACTAATTGTCAGTATCAATGCTTTTTGTATTATATTTAAAATTAATTGCTATCTGATCAACGTTACTGGTACAATTTTGATAATGATCTCTTTGGATCACAGGTTATTTATTTTATTTTAAAGATCTCTTTAACATTTGTAGGTGATAACAAATATAATCTATGATGACAACTCTTGCATAAGTCAACCCTTAAAAATAAAAAACATTTGAGTGGTAAAATGCCATCTTTAGTAAATTTTCAACCTTGAGATATAGTTTCTGTTACTGTACAATGTTTTTGGGGGTTTCTTTTTTAATTCCACCCTGATACTGGTAATCTATCTATTAGCTTGGTTGACATTATGTGCAAAAGCAATGCCTTTTTTAAGATTTTATTTATCTTGTATTCTGCATATAAATAAGACTATATTAATATTGATTATTCAGCTTTATTAACCTCTTTTTTTAATCTTTTATGACCTTCATTTTGGCTGCTTTTTGAATGAAAGATTCTCATGTTCATTTTTAGGAGTTTTAACCTAACTTAACCTAAGTAACTTCTGTAAAAATATTCAATTTCAAATTTCTCTTTCATTTTGAAATATTTTAAATTTTATTCATATACTTTTAATAAGTAAAATGCTTATGAAACTATATTTTCAAGTTCCACTTGTAAACTTTTGAGAACTTAATTTTACCTTTGCTATAAGGTCTATTCAGACCCCCAAAAGTGGAGCATGTTAATAAAACAAGAACAGATATAATAATTGACTCCATTTTATTACTTGATAATTTTCCTCTTGTGAAATCAAAGAACTAATAATAGGATTTAATAATGCTTAACTACAACAATATGGAAACCTCAAACAACTGACATCTTTTGATCACATTTCTCAACTTTGCTTGTTCTTAAAATATCAAAAATGAGTTTATTTAGATAAGGAATTATTAGTAAGTCTAACAAGTTCTTTCCCAGTAGAATGTTAAACAACTAGGCTAGGCTACATAGCCAAGCTCATGCTTTATGGGGTAAATTAAGAATTTAAAATCTTAAATTTAAACTTGTACTTTTTTGTACATTGAAATTGAATTGTTGCACTGTAAGTGGACTTGAATGTCTATACACTTAAATAATATTGGTAAGTGTTGGATTAATTAAAATGAAGGGTACTTAGAAAGAGGAGGAAGGGTGTTCTCTTTACTGAGATGTCACCTCTTACCAATTCTTATTTGGAAATAAGAAAAGAAATGGAGTCGAGTAGAGAAAGGAGAGGCATTGAGTTTCAAGTCCCATAATCAAGTGCATTAGCATTTGGAACAAAGCCTCTTTCTTGAAGCAGAATACATAGGTTAATAAAATATCAAATTTATATCAATATTAAAATGAATATAGCAAAATATATGCATACTTTCATATATATGAGTACACATAAACAATAAGCTTGGTTTTTTTTATTATATTGGTTTGATATAGGTATAATCATGAATATACCTGACTAACTTGTTTCTCATTAGTTTTTTTTTTTTTTTTTTTTTTTTTTTTTATTGTTCAATAATTTAATTATCTAGAAATTGTCTCGCTATTGACTTAAGGTTTTAAGCAGCCTCATAACTGATCAGATCACGAGACTGTTGAATTTCACACATTTTTTTTTCTATCATTTTGAAATTTCTGAAATCATTTTGATGTGGAAAGTTCAATCATGCTGTGTGGGTCTTTCATTTTATAAGTTAAAAATTGTGCCCTTCTCATATTTTGGATGTTCATTTAAATGTCAAACAATTCTTTTATTAAACATTCAAAAGCTCTATGCCTGTCTGTTATTAGCACCAAGCTTATAAAAACTTAAAGGAAAAAAAATAAAAATCAACTCTATTTTCTTAGTGGGTTTGGTTGAGTGAGGATGGGATAAATTTTGTTGACGCTTAGAAATTTATTTATTTATTTATTTTTTTTTGCAGTTACTTTTTGATAAGATTAGAATACTTTTTTTTTCAGTAATGCCTTATGATTTTGTCCTGATAATGACTAACACAAATTTCTTTTTATTCACCTAACCTCACAGAGTAAACATCAGAAGCATCAAGCATTTGAGGCTGAACTTGCAGCCAATGCAGATCGTTTACAAGCTCTCCTGTCTACCGGTAATAGTAAGTTTTCTTCCCTTGTGCTATCCTTTCCAACCTATTTCTCTGTGGTCTGCCCAACGTGCCGTTTCTCTGGTTCAGCCTCAGCTTTTTGTCAGCTTTCACCGCCAGCAGGAATGCAGCAGTCTTCGAGGGTTCATCCTCTGTGTGACTGTTATTGTTGGCAACAGAAAAAATATTTGCCGCCATTTCCGCAGCATCAGCAGTCTTGGCTTTCATTTGTCTCTCTTCTCTCTTTTTGGAGGAAAAAAACTTTTCAATATCTTTTTATTATGTAGATGAAAATAGTTTGTAGATGATTATATTTTGTTCTTTTATAATATTGATGTTCTTTTTAGTTGCAAACTAGTTAGGCTTGATTATATGTGTGTTTGTTCCATAGAATAGTTGTTTGTTTCAATGTGATTCATATTTCATTATATTGTAAGTAAAAACAAATTGAAGTTATTTTGTTTATTTTTATGTCTAATGTACAAACTTCTTAGAATTAATTTTTATAAATTCTGAAATAAATTCTAAATTAAACCATTACTATCAACTATAGTTCAGTAAATTGTATTATGTACATATTTTTCTTCTTTTTAGGATATTTCAGATTTTGGCCGAATCTATAAAAATATCATTTACTTATTACAGTCGATCTTTCTTGATGCATTTACACTGCAAAATATTTCTATTATATTGATTTGTCAATATTCGTAAGAAATTTCCTGTTACTTCTTGAAAATTGTTAATAGAACATTTATTTATTTGAATGAAAAATGAAATCTACCTCAGTAAATAAGGTTTGTATTGCAAATGTTTGTTTCTATTAATGAAAGCTTCTTAAAGATAACTTTAATTCATGATTTAAGTATTCCAAGTAGATAGTTTAAATCTTATCAAGCACTACAAATAAATTAGAACAAAACATATATAGAATTACAGCTACCTCAAGGATGATCCCTAATATTGTTTTTGAATTTAAATGTCCTGTGATGTGGAATTTTAACACTTAAGATGCCTGTAATATCCTGATTCTTAAAGAGTAAGAAGAAAATGATCCCCAGGCTGAGTTGTTTTGCAACTCTCAAAATCCATGGTACCTAATATTGTCAGGCTTAAGTTTGGCCTTGGGTATTGAATTATTCCTAACACTAGTCATATCTTTTGATTCTATGAGACTTTAATCACATGATTTTTTTCTTTTACTTCTGCTTTCTCAATTATGGTCTTGTTTTATATTTTTCTATCAGATGTTTTTGAACTTATAATCCTATTTTTTTTTTTTTTTTTTTTTTTTTTTTTTTTTTTTTTTTTTGGATTCAAATTCAGTCCATGTAGCATTCATTTTTAGCTTAATTTGATTCATTGAATGCTTATCTTACAGGAATTTTTTAAACTTTTAAAATTTTCTAATAATTTTCCTTTTTTTTTTTTTTTTTTTTTTTTTGTCTGACAATTAAATAACATTTTTTCAATATCATGCATTCACCTTACCAATAACCAATGATTTGTTAAACACCAGTAAGATGTTATGCATTTTTGCTGGATACACATAGAAAGTAAATCTAAAGTTAACTGTGTGGTAGGCAATCAAACTCTTAATGTTGCATAGGAAGGGAGCAGTATATAAACTGTTATTAAAAATTGCTATTTAGCTGCTTATTGAGTCATCAAAGCAATTATTTGATTTGAATTTTTGATACAAAAAATCTACTTCAAAAGTACTTTCAATTTTGTTTTAAGCATGTTTTCTTTAATGCTAGACTTGATTGAACGTCGCCAATGTGCCGGCTCTGAGGATGCTGTGAAGGCGCGACTGGAGAGTTTGTCCAGCCAGTGGGAATCACTGGTGTCCAAATCAACTGAAAAGAGTGAAAAACTGAAGGAGGCAAACAAACAACAATCTTACAATGCAGGAGTTAAGGATATTGACTTTTGGCTCGGTGAGGTAAGAATACATTCAGGCATTGTGAATGGATTGCCAAAAGAATATAAGGCTTTATCAAGTTGTTTCTAGCACTTATTTAAATTGCATAACAAAATAGATTAGGGATTGTATTTTATACATGCTACTTGGAGAGGGTGGGAGAAAGAACAAAAAAAACCCCCAAAAAACAGGCGGGGATCTTTTTTTATTTCAATTTATTTCTGTCTTTTACCTTTTTGTAAAATCTAAAATGCATTTTTAACATTTTCCCCTTCCAATCAGTTATGGTTTAATTTTATAACTTCAACTAAATATGCAGAGTATCAGTTTTGACTTTGAGATGTTAAATGTTATTGTAATATAGATGACCCTAGACGAGTTGTCTTCTCTTGATCCCAGCCTCATGCTGACCCCTGGAGGGGATAGGAACACTCATACACTGTCAGCTAGTAACCCTTTACAAGCATTGAATAAGTCCATTAATAAATACCCTGTCATTTCTTTGGTTCACAGTTGCCTCTACTCAGTGTCTGAGGTTTGACAACAGACAAAACATAACATCTACAGTTACATTCTTGACATTTGTTTTTATTATATCATAAATTTAAATCTGATTTGTTCAATATGAACATTGATTACACAAAGAGAAATAACAAAATATATATATACACAAAACATTTAACAAATTGGTAGGTTTAAAATAAATACTTAAAAGATATGTTGAAATAATTACTTAACTAATTACTCCTTTTTCAATTGAAGCCCTAGAAATTCGTATTTTGCCAATATCAGTAATTTTCTCATAATTATTCCTGAAATGTTTCTTCAAATTTCAAGCTCTGTGTTTTGAAATTCCAGCTTGAAGCATTTATTATGAGGCTCCATTATTATTTTTTTAAATTGTTTTTTTATTCTTGTTTCTTAGGTGGAACAAATGTTGGCATCAGAAGATTATGGCAAAGACTTGGCTTCTATCCAGAATCTGTTAAAGAAACATCAACTATTAGAGGCTGACGTTGGTGCACATGAGGTAAAGTCTTTATTAAATATTGCCTAGTAAACAAAAAGTGAATGCTTCAAAAACCTTTTATTTTTAGAAGTTTTTCTGTTTAAATTACTGTATATACTAATGTAACGTGTGATCTCGCATATCGGGCAACCCACAAATTCTCACTTATAAAAAATTATTTTATCATGTGAGTTCCTTTTTTGAAAGACAAAATTACAATAGACTAACCTCTTTTCCTCTATTTCTTTATCCCATCTTCTAGTTAAATAAGTTAAAAAAAAGTAAGAGAATTATAAAAGTATCATTATTAATGCCATACGCATTGTGTAAATGTGTACAGCTATAAATAACTGAATAGGAAACCACTAAACATCTTATAAATGTAAACAATGGAAAAGATGCATATTTGATGTTTGTATTTTATAATACATGCATTATTATTGGGTACAGTTAAGTAAAATAGAAGTTTTATCAAAATCCTGTTTATTTTAAATACAGCTGTACTTTTTGACTACAGTAAATAGCTATGTAGTTTGGTCAACAGTGTAGCCAGGGCCAGCAGTATATATGCTAATTTTATATCTTGTGTATGATGCAACACCCTTAAAATTAACTTCAAAATTAAATTGCCTCCCTTTGTTCAACGTTGATTTGGGTGTTTGTAATATTATTTGTTTTGTATATTTAGGACCGTATTAAAGATCTAAATACTCAAGCTGATCAATTCTTGGAAGCTGGCTGGGACGTGGAGAGCATTGCAGAACGCAAAAAGACCATTAATGAAAGATATGAAAAGTAAGTTTCAATAAAATATTGAAAAATGATGTTTTCAAAAATTAATAAGATGCAGATCATCTTTAATATGCTCTGTTATTTGCAATCACAGTGTAAAGGAATACTTGTAAAATTTGCTAAATCTGAATGTGTACATATTTATATTAAACAAACTTGAGAGAAAGGCAGTAAGAATTTTCAGAAGAATGACAAATATCATTGGTAAAATTTATTTTCTCTGAAATCCATTCTATGTAAGGTTCTGCAAGAATTGTCCTATAGACTGACACAGATGTAACCTGTACATAAACCACAGACTAATGATTATAAATAAAATTTTACACGATTTCTAGAGTGAGGAACAATTCTGTTTTTATAAAAAAATAAAAATCAATCAATAATTTCTGACCTGGTTTAGAATTATTAACAAAACAAAATTTATATTTCTCTCCAAAATCTTCATTTCTGTTCATTTCTTCATATTCTCTGTTCGTTTCAAATTCATCTTTTTATTTCAAGAAAATTTAAGTTATTAATGCAAACAAATTTATTAATGGAAATTTAAATTTAAACTTTGGGAAATGTTTTTTAGTGTATGAATGCATTTATTTTTCTTGATAGAACCAGTACTTGACTTTACTGCAGGCATGTCAAATGTACGACCCGCAGGCCGCATGCAGCCCTTTACAAGTACACTTGCGGCCCACACAAAGGATGCTAATTTGGTCATTTAACAGCCAAAATTGCAGTTTTTATAATTTAGAAATTACAGTATTTAAGAAAATAAATCTCATGTTTTTTTTTACATTGATTTATTTTAATAGAATACCAAATAAGAATAACATTTAGTGCATAAATTTATTTAAAATAATTTTAATATTATCGACAAACTTTAACCTATTATTTTAAAAATTGTAGCTAATAATCGGTATTCTTGGTGGTTGAGAAAATAGCGTGGGAATAAATTCTCTCTAGTAGCCATGGCACCAGTGCTCACACCATGACAACTCATTAACAGTTGTAAACAGAAAATTAAAATTTCAAGTTTTTGTTTTTAATGGTAAAATGTCAACCCAAAAAAGTTTTAAGAGGCATTGTCAAAATTGCTTTATCTCTTTTTACTGTTAGCTGTAGTTTAAATGTACCAGTAATTTTTCAAATTCTGTCATCAATTTTGAAAATTAGTATTTTTTTTTCTTACTACTTCAACCCAAAAATGTCTAGTGTTCCTCTAATTAAGAGAAAAAGCAAACTGAATGAAGAAGGAAGAGTGTTTCAAGAAGAGTGGGAATTACAGTATTTTGGCACAACATTGAATAAATGGATACATTAATCTCCATGTCGAAAGAGTACAACCTGAAAAGAAATTATGAAGCAAACCGTCTAGCTTTCGATAAATATGAAGGCCCAATGCACATTTCAAATCTCAAGGAATTGAACTTAATACAGCAACAGACCTTTTTTATGAAAATTCAGAAACAGAATGTCACTTCCATCATAGCAAGCTATGAACTCAGCTGAATGATAACCATGAGTGGGAAATCTTAAAGTGGAGGAGATTTTATAAAGCAATACCTTGTAAAAACAGCTGAAATTGTATATCCAGAAAAAGCACACTTATTCAAAGACATTTCATTAACCAGGAATGTTGTTAGTAAATGAATTGATGAAATGTCAGGTGATTTGAAACAACAGTTGAAGGCTGTATCATCAATGTTTGAACATTTTTTTTTCTCTTGCTATTGATGACTGTTGACATCACTGGAATAGCACAACTTGCAATCTTCATCAGGGCCTGTGACAGTGAATTCAATATTTATGAAGAACTGGTTGAACTGGTCCCTATGCATGCCACTACCACAAACCAGGACATCTTTGAGAGAGTTGAGCAGGTCCTGCATGAATATAGTTTTGATTTGAGTAAACTTGCATGCTTATCTACTGATGGTGCTGCGAATATAGTTGGCAGACATAATGGTGTTGCTGTCAAATTACAAAGAAAACTAGAAAACTCACATTCAGATTCATCATTTGCACATTTTCACTTTATTATTCATCAAAATTTGTGTTCAAAGATTTTAAAATTGATTCATGTGCTTAGCTTGGTCACAAAGACAGTGAACTATATCAGAAGCCGTGCTTGTCAGCCACCATCAGTTCAGTCAGTTGTTGAAAGATATGGATAATCCGTTCACTGATGTTCCATTCTACACAGAAGTCTGCTGGTTGTCATATCACAAAGTGCTGAAAAGATTCTATTTGTTGAGACAAGAAATAATTGTGTTTTTGGAGATGAAAAATCAAAACAGATGAAATGAAAGTTGGCTGCAAGATCTGGCTTTTGCTGTGGATATTACTGCACCATTAACTGATTTTAATTTGAAAGTGCAAGGTAAAAAAAAGAAATTTATCACTCAGTTGTATGATGACATCAAGTGCTTCATTGCAAAACTAAGCTTGTGGAAGTCACAATTGTCAAATGGAAATTTAGTCCCTCTTTCCTACGTGCAAAGAGCTGAAAAGCAGTGCCAATAACGAGACTATACTAGCTTTGCTAAGTATGACAATCACTTGGAATTGTTGTCAAAGGAATTTCAGAAAAGATTTAGCGATTTCTCTTCTTTTGAACATCAAGTTGCATTATTCTTAGCACCATTTACCTTTGATGTTGCCAAGACACAAGAAAGCCTGCAGATGGAACTATTAAAAATGCAGTCGGATTCTGCACTCAGCAAAGTATCTTGAAGTAGGGATACCGAGGTTCTTTTCATGCCTTCCTGAAAGGTTAAAAACTTCAGAAATTTTCCCACTCAAGATTATGGCAATGTTTGGTTCTACCAATGTGTGTGAACAGTTATTTTCCTTCACGAAATCAACAGAAACCTCTCGGAGAACAAGGCTAACTGATCAACACTTGTCATCTCTCATCAAAGTTGCAACTGCACAGACATTTCGGACAGACATACCAAAAATTGACTGAATAGTGGCAAATAAATGTTCAATTTTGAACTGTTGCCATTTTTGTACATTGTATTTATTGCCGTTGCAAACTGCGAGTATATGTTGTTGTTTAAAATTTTATTTTATTTTCTATCGAACTACTTCATTACTTTGTATACATGAATCCTGCTAAAACATTTGTTTGCCTGTTGTGTGATTCTAAATTTAAGTAACAAAAATATTCTGTAATAAATGACTCAAATTAGTTGTAATGTGCGCAATTGGTTGACGTGTGTAGCCCTCATGACACCACATATGTGGCCATGTAGCCCTTGGGGACCCTCAGTTTGACATGTCTACTCTACTGCATGTATTTTTTTTAGGTTTTCATGTGGCACTTGATACAAAATAATAATTATTAAATTCATTCAATCAATTAACAACAAAAACTTTTTAAAATCTTATGAAACGGAAAGAGAATGAAAAAATATTAAAAAAAAATAATATTTGTTTATTTATAGAATCAAAGAGTTGGCTTCCCAGCGGCGCCTGCGCCTTAATGATTCAAATACCAGGCACCAATTCATGAGAGACATCGATGATGAAGAAGCCTGGATCAAGTAAGTTTTATGTATTATAACTGAATGAAGTCTTTAATTTTTTGCTTCAAAAACTTTTTTTAACAAAAAAAAAACAAAAAACATCCATCTTTATTGTACCATAACTAAATAAAACATTGAATTTGTTTGCTTTTTTTTATGCTGAATAAACATTGAAAGTGTTTTATACCAGAAGCAAATGAAAAAAAGATGTTCTGCAATATTTTTATCTGAATTATTAATTTGATGCAGTCATGAAATTTTTATAATTGTTGGGATATAAGCATGTTTCCAGTAAATGAACTAACATATTAAAAAGTGACTACCTGGTGCTGCTCTCTATTGTGTGTGTGTGTGTGTGTGTGTGTCTATGCTATATTGACTAGCCCTGCCACATATTAGTTTGTTGTATTGGGTTGTCTGGAAAGTTCATGCTGATTTTTAAGGGAAATTAAAACAACAAAATTATGCCATTTAAATATTTATTCAACTAAATATGAGGCAGTTTTTGTTGCACAACCTTTCTCCATTTTTCCTTCAACTTAAAGATTCTATCTTCTCAGAATTTTGGTTGTTTTTCAGCAAAGAACTAATTAAAATTGTTTTTTTATGTCATCCAAAGAATTAGGTTTGTTTTTTTTTTTGTTTTTTTTTTACCATTGAGATCATTTTGCAAGGACCTGAATAAATGAAAATCAGAAAGAGCAATATTTGGTGAATAAGGTGGGTGGGGTAACACATCCCAGCCAAGGTGCCACAATTTTTGCTGGGTGACCAAAGAAACGCGAGATTTGGCATTATCCTGATGGAAAACAACACCTATCCTGTTCGTCAATTCTGAGCATTTTTCTTGAATTGCTGCCTTTTAATTTGTTCAGTTGTGAGCAGTACTTTCCAGAACCAATTGACTGGTTACTTAGCAGAAGGTCATAATACAGGATTCCTTTCCAATCCCACCAGATTCACAGCATGACTTTCTTAGGATGAAGACCTGCTTATGAGGTAGCTCAGGTTGGCTCATGTCACTTACCCCAGTGTCCTTTTTACTGAACATTGTTGTAAACAATCCACTTCTCATCACCAAGCACAATTTGCTTCAAAAAGGGTGCATTTTCATTGCGTTTATACAGCAGATCACAGATGAAATGTGATCCAAAAGATTCTTTTCACTCAGATCATGTGGTACCCAAACATTGTAGCAATTTGAGTACCCAAGTGCTCATGGATGGTGGATTTTGATAAATTTAATGTTTTCTGCCAATTCCTGCATTGTGTAATGCAGATTATTCTCAATCAATGTCTTGATTTGGTTGTCATTTGGAGTGGAACAACTAAATATTGGTATGAATTTTCTAGACCATTCAATATTATTTTTTGTATGAGTTCTGCTGTTGCTTGTTACATTTGTTTGCCAATGTTTCTAAAAGCTTAGCAGTAAGTACCAATAATTTCTATGAAAATAGTTAACTATTTATGTGTTTCTTTTTATTTAGGGAAAAGAAAATCCTTGTTAACTCTACTGATTATGGCCGTGACTTGACTGGTGTCCAGAACTTAAGAAAGAAACACAAGCGTTTAGAGGCAGAATTAAACAGCCATGAGCCTACAATTCAGGTGACTTGTTGAAGTATTTTATTTTTAACAAGAATTTTCAATATCAAGTAATAATAATAATAACAAAATGAAATGAAAATTGCTTAATCTTGACTCTTATTGTATTTGATGTGTAAATAATTTGAAATGTGATTTCTTTTTCTTTTTTTCTAACTTAGGGTCTAATATGCTGACCTTTGTTTTTTATTGCCTACTTTAAGTTTCATACAAAAATCTATTTAAAGAATTTAACTGGAAGATTTTAGATATAAAAGTTTAATAAATTTAGATTTGGTTACTGTTTTTTGACTTGATTAGATTAATTAAGTTGAATTTTAATGTCCATGTTGGATAAGATTTCTTAAAAAAATATATATTTTTTACCAAAAAGACTTGAACAAGTTCATATCTAATCAAAATTGTTTTTGTTTATTTACTTCTGATTTTTTTTTTTTTTTAATTCAGGCTGTCCAGGAAACTGGGCGTCGCTTGATCACCGAGTCCGATATCAACGTTGCTGACATTGAGGCTCGTCTCAACGGCTTGGCCCAGAGTTGGGAAGAACTTAATCAACTGTGTGTCCACAGGTAAGCAGGTTTTTTGTTTTTCCTTAGTCTGAATGAATATCTCTGCACTCACTTAAAAAGCCATCATCTTTCATATTGATTGCTGAAATCAAAAATTTAAACCTTGAAATTCTAAATTCTTAAGAAACTTGAGGATTATATATCTTACTCCAAGTACATGTTTTTTTTTTTTTTCTTTTTTTTTTCACTGTAATGTCTGTAACATTTAATGTTGACAATGTAAGGTGTATCGGGTAGTTTAAAAAAAATAATGCAAAGAAAGGATCAGTTGTAAAATTTAGACAAGAACAAAAAATAAATTTTTTTTTTTTTTTTTTTTTTTAATTTTTTTTGTCGGGTGGGTATATCGGAGGACATTGGTGAATGTATGTGCAAATGGGTAAAGAATAATAATTGCAACTAAATAGAAAATTGAAAAACAGCCATTTTTACACTGGATTAACTAGTGTTAAAAAAGTTTTTCAAATATTCTAAACATGTAAACCAGTAAATTGCTTTCCAACCTGCAATTTTCAAATCACTTTTTCTGAGATATGTTTTTAAAAACTTGCCTTTATGACAACCATTTAAGTCTTTTGTATCATCAAAGGACATTTTATTGTTGATTATAATGAAGAAACTAAAATTGAACAGTCATTTACTATTTCCCAGTTTTTTTTTTTTGTTTTTTTTTTGTTTTTTTTATGATACATAGATCTATTGATGTTTTTTCTTGTTTTTGTTTTAAGGGGTCAGAAGCTGGAACAGTCTTATGCATTCCAGCAATTTACAGCGAATGTGGAAGAAGAGGAAGCATGGATCACAGAGAAGCTGCATTTGTTGTCTGGAGGAGACTATGGTGACACCATGGCTGCTGTCCAAGTAAATAAAAGCTTATTATTCTGCTGTTTTATTGTTTATCAAATTAAGTGAGCAATGTTTTCTTTCATTTCTTGGTTAATAGCAATAAAATGGCTGTTGCAGCTATTGTCAGTTATGACAGTAGCCGCCGTTTTACTATTCATTGAACTAGAAAGAAGGATTCTTTTTCAAGTTATTGATTTTTTTGTGATTTTTTTTTTATAGAAAATTTTATGTTTTCATATTTCCTTCTTTTTAAAATAAGCAAATATCAAAGTATTCATTATTAGTGGGTCCATCTAATAAAGAAGTATTCCTCTCTTCAAATTATAGATTAATTTTCATCATAAAAATGGGCCAAGTTTGTGGCTGTCAAATTATAAAGCTATCCATTTTATTCATTAGAGACAAGTCAATTGTCGCATTTTCAATTTTTTCTCTTTATTAATTTCATCTTTCTGTAATTTTGGAACAACTGTTGAAAGGTTTGGATTTTGAGAAAAAATTTGAGAATATTATTAAAAAAAATTTTTTAATTTTTTGACACCACTAAATTAAGACAACATAATTTCAGATTTTTAAAAAGATTTTTCAGATTAAAAATTGTCTCCTGGAAGATTTTTTTTTTTTTTTTTTTTTTTTTTAATTCTCTCAACAACTGCTGAAATCAAAGGAAAATTCTATTTCTCATTGTCCAATAACATTTCTATTTTATATTTTTAAAACAATTTATCTAATAGAATGTAATTCCTTTTATTTCAACCTAATGTTTACCTTGTCTTTCAGGGTCTGCTCAAGAAACATGAAGCCTTTATTACTGACTTCCAAGTCCATAAGGACCGATGTGTTGAGATCCAGCGGGAAGGACAGAATCTAATAGATGAGGTAAATATTGGCTGCCATTCAAATTCTCAGGATTTATTTATGATGCAAAAACAAAAATGAATGCATGTAACGAAGTCCTACTTTGGTTTATTGATGTTGCATTTATTTGCCTTTCCAGGAAAACCACAATGCTCCAGCCATCCAACAACGTATCAACAGCTTACAAGAGAAGTTGGCTTCACTGGAGAATGCAGCAGCACAGAGACATACAGGATTGGTTGACAATTCTGCCTTCTTACAGTTCATTTGGAAGACCGATGTTGTGGAAAGCTGGATTGGTAAGGATCATTAAATAACATTCCGAATACAATTGTTTAATTTTATTCATTTTCATAATGGAATAGTCGTCTTGAAAAATAAATAAAATGTTTTGGTTATCCTGAAAGTGCTGCGGCGACCCAACTTAATTACTGCACAAAATGTGAAATAGAATGTCATTTTCTGAATAAGTTTTTCATTTCATCAGTTTGTTTCACTTTTTGAATTTTTTGTTTTTTTTCTTCATATGATTTAAATATTCAAAGGTGAAAATATTTACCATTTTTCAAATTCTTTCTTGACATAAAAATAATTAAAGTAGCTTAGAGAAAAATCAAGATATTTAAAACCTTTCTCTCTTCTTGCAGCGGACAAAGAGACCCAAGTCCGCTCCGATGATTACGGTCGAGACCTATCTTCTGTACAAACCCTGTTGACCAAGCAGGTAGGTCAAACCTCTTAGTCATAATGATGTTTTTTCTAATTTATATTGAGTCAAGATTACATTTTTCTGTCAATCTAATTCTTTTTTTTTTTTTTTTTCTTTCCCAGGAAACCTTTGATGCTGGTCTGCAGGCATTTGAGAAGGAAGGCATTCACACTATCACAGCCTTAAAAGAACAACTTATCTTGTCCAACCATGCGCAGACACCTGCCATTGAAAAACGGTACAATGATGTAATTGCCAGGTAAGACACATTGCCAGAAAATTTTAGTCTCCCACGTCCTTTAAGTTTTGCTGATGTAGGTTAAATATACTTAGTGGTGTTTCATGTAAGGGTTTTTAATTATTTCAAATGTTTCAAAGAAATCATTTTGTTAAAAAAAAAACGTACAAATCTTTGATGTGGTTAATTATACAAATATATCTTATGTGATCTCTATAAGTTATTGTTTTAGGATGTAAAAAATATAAACTGTACATTTTTGTATAAAATGTGTTATAGAAAACCACTTGAAATTGCTTTTATTTTATAATTCTTGCTAAATACTACTAGTAGGTAAATTTATAGTCTATGAAATGAGCAACACTGCCATGATTATTTACTTGTCTGGAAAAATGTGTTTATTCAGAAAATCCTTTTTTATTTCATTTATTTTTAAGCATTTCTTAAATTTTTAAATTTTAATTCAAAATATTTAACAATGAAAATGTAGAAAAAGAAATTTTCCTGTTGCTGAAGGATTTGATGAAATGAAAGAAAGAAGCTGGAAATGTTGTTAAACAATGTTGCCTGTTTTATATTATCTTCTGACTTCTTGGCTCCTTTTGACAGGTGGCAAAAGTTGTTGGCCGATTCTGAATCCCGAAAGCAGCGTCTCCTAAAACTCCAGGAGCAGTATCGACAGATTGAGGACCTCTACCTTACTTTCGCTAAGAAGGCTTCAGCATTTAACAGCTGGTTTGAAAACGCAGAAGAGGACCTCACTGACCCTGTCAGGTGTAACTCGGTGGAGGAAATTAAGGTGACTCTTTTTCAGTAATTTTTCTTGTCCAATTTAAGTTTTGTACATCCAGTTATCCTGTTTCGGAAAAAGTAAACCCTTGTCTTTATTACAAACATTCTTTGGACATTGGTTAGGTAGGATTCCATATTCCTTTGAAAATGTTTATTAGGCAATAGCTTCAATATTAAGAAGCATTTGTGTTTGTTTTCAGGATATAATCAGTTCAGTAAAGATTTAAAAAAAAAAAAAAAAAAAAAATCAATATGATTTTGTGTTAAGAGTTGAACAAAGTTCAATCAATGAAGAATGTTGGGGAACCTTTCAAGGCCATTTAAAAAGTAACTGATATATTCTTACTTGTCTCTAAAATCATCTGTTGTCAAATCTAAAATTGTTTTCATAAAATACAAAGCAAAACACAGTTTGGTTTAAAAAAAAAAAAAAAAAGAAAAAAAATTTTCTGTCTTACTTTTGGCTTGATGAATGATCATCATAAATAGATATAAGCAGGTTGACAGTTTTTGTTTGAGATATATAAAATTTTTTTTTGTTTTTTTTGTAGGCTTTGAGAGAAGCCCACGACCAATTCAAAGCATCACTGAGTGCTGCCCAAGCAGACTTCAATCAACTGACAACTCTGGATAAACAAATTAAAAGTTTCAATGTAGGCCCCAATCCATACACCTGGTTCAATATGGAGGCTTTGGAAGACACATGGAGGAACTTGCAGAAGATCATCAAGGTAAGAATAATGGCATCGTCTACCATTTTTTTCCCCTTCCTCAAACACACAATATTCAATATTGAGTCTTTCTTTTACTTACTTTGTACAACAACAACATCAGGTACTGATTTTTACAGACGGGATAAAATTAGATTTTACAAATAGATTGATTATAGCAGGTTATTCAGTTGAAAGATTTGATCTCTTTAACTTTCAATACAACAGAATTTAGAAGAAAAAAAGAAAAAAAAAAGAAACTCGCTTGATTTGTATTTGTTCATTTTAATGAACTTTTAAGAGAATGGTGGGAGGCGAAAAAATGCTTAAAAAGAAAAGGCTTTCTAGCCATATATAGTCTGCTTCATAAATTCTCATTTTATTGCCATCGATATGTGAGGATTTTAAGAACTAAATTTGGGTTATGGGACTTGCCTTGCTCACTGTACGAAGTTTATGAACACAGAGCTTAAGGGGGCTGGGCTGTTATTTAAACTTTTTTTTTAACCCCCTATTGGAATCACCCCAAGTAACACAATATTGTCACTAAAACACAAGGGGTTACAGTGTGTGGAAGAATTAAGAACAGAAACATTAATGATGAGCAGAAAGTGAAGAGAATAATCGAGATAGTGATTGATATTGCATTTAAATTTTTGCAGCTTAAGCTTGGCTGGACAGCATTGAGCCAGAAGAGTTCCACAAGTGAGAAGTGTGAGAAAAGAAACTGTTAGCATAGAATTTATGGTTATATCTAGCCAGCGCAATTGTAAATTGATGAGATCTCGATGCCAGTCTAGTGCTGTGCTTAAATTAAAAAAATTCTAGGTACCATAGCAAAGAGCTCATCCATAGAGAGGCAACCTTATGGTGGTGGGAAAGTGACTGGAGCTGAGCTGCCAGATCAGGACCAATAATATTGCAGATTCTTTTTTGGATCTTATCAAGGAGCTCAAGGTAAATAGTAGGGGTATTAGACCATATGTGGCAGCAATATTATAAGCCTGGACAAATGGTAAGGTATGTAAGATAGATTCTTGAAAGAAAAATTGTTTCACCCAACACAGTGAACCAACTTTCTTAGCAGCTGACCTAGCAATGGATTCAATGCAGTCTTTCCACTTCATATCTCTCTCTCTATATATATATGCATGCATGCATGGCCTTGGTGTTTACATCCGGGATAATCTTCTGATGACCAGGGAACTCTCTACTCAAAGCCCCAGAATACTCCTTCATGTGCTTCCATCTTTCATTACTAAACTCTATTGGCTATCTCTTTTTCTTTTATTGCTCCACCTCTTCCCAGGACTGCAGTATAATAGACATAATTGCTGACAGTATAGAAAAGGCACTTTCTCTCCACCTGTCCATCTTTGGTCATTTTAATGCGCACCACAACACTTGGCTTAAACATTCTAAAACGGATTGATGTTGCTGGTGTTCAGACATGAAATTTTGCCATTGCCCAATCCCTTATTCAAATCGTGAACTTCCATACTTGTTTCCCTGGCAAAAGCTAGCAGCATGCTTCTCTACTTGATGTTTAAATGAAAATATGCTGGCAAAATATACAGTGTGTGTGTGTGTGTGTGTATATATATATATATATATATAAATCTCTTGCCTGTTGTTTTACTTGTTTCGTAAGAGAGCAAATGCAATTATTTATGTTATTCTGTTATTATTGCATATGGATTGAATTTCTGAATTCTTTGATACTTATACACATTTTGTATTCTATCTTGTTTTACTGCTTTTGTTTACATACTCTCACTGATTACTTTCTTAACAGGAACGTGATGTCGAGCTGAATCGAGAGCAGCAGCGCCAAGAGGAGAACGATCAACTCCGCAAACAATTTGCCCAAGCTGCTAATGCTTTCCATTCTTGGCTTACAGAGACAAGGTATGTTTCTATTTGCTGTTTTCACCCTTGCTTTCTATTTTTAGTTATTTCTATATCTTGCTAAATAACAGTAAAGATTTGAATGATTTTCATATTTTGGAATTTACTAGAATTCTCTTCCAATACATTTTTTAATTTTAAATGAAAATGTAAATGTGTACTCCTGACTGATCTGATTAGAATTCATTGCAAAAATTTACCAAGAAAAAATTTGGTTTTTAATTGCAAATTTAAAAAAATACGTTTCATGAATTTAAAATTAAACGCTCATGTTTTCTTTATTTGTAGTTGTTAGAATAATTGACGTTAGAGGAAAATTCTTTTTCAAATTCAAAATTTTTTTTTTTTTTTTTTGTTTGTTAATTACTCATGAATTTTGGCAATCCTGAACAAATCATTTGATTCAAGTACAAGAGATCATCAGCATTTGTGGTTATCAAAACACAAAACTGATTCCTCCAACAGGTTGCAAAAAAAAAAAAAAAATTGACTGATTTTTGAAAAATTAATTATTTTCATTGTTTCCTTTTCGAAAATTAATTTAAACTCGAGTTGTTTATGATTTTATAAGATATTTGTAGTATTTTTTTGTTTTCACATGTTTGTAAATATTGAAAATATTCTGTTGTAAATATTTCTTTT
Source organism: Acanthosepion esculentum (assembly GCA_964036315.1). Classification (NCBI taxonomy): domain Eukaryota; kingdom Metazoa; phylum Mollusca; class Cephalopoda; order Sepiida; family Sepiidae; genus Acanthosepion; species Acanthosepion esculentum. The sequence continues at coordinate 13,520,572 of OZ038486.1, read as the reverse complement.
GTGACAGATGCCATTATGTAATGCACTCTGTAAAAATGAAATAACCTCTTCAACTCTCTTGTTGGTAGCACGTAAATATATAAAACCTATAAAGAGAAAAACTTATTTCTACACAGAATTTTTATAATTATTATAATGATATTTATTATTAATGCTAATGATTTTCTTTGTTTTTCTTTTTCCCCCCCCCCCCTGGTTACTTGACCATTGCACATTTTCATCATTGAACAAACTTCTAGACTCTGGCTTCTGGACGGGTTATTACGGTTTATTTCTTAGCATGTATTGCCTGAGACAGATATTAATAATAATAATAATAATACTGTCAAAATTGGACAGTTAACACAAAGTATGTTTTGAGCCCCAAGTATAGCACATAACTGTCCTTTAACATTATCAGTATTTTTAAAATGCCTGATTTGTATCCAGATTGTTAGTGACAAAACTGTTTAGAACTTTTGCCCCATTTTTAGCATGGCCACATGAAACTAACCATAATTGTCTGACCTGACCTTAACAAATTATCCCTTCCAACCTGACCTTTGAGCTTTATTAAGAAAAAAAAAAAATCAATCTTTTTGCCCTCATTACCTTTTCTCACTTTGTAGGTTTTAAATAATTTCAAAGCATTTTTGTTTTCAGTAGAAAAAAATTCTGAAAATCTAACAATCTGTATTAATTTAGTTTACTATAACAAATAGAATTTTAAATCTTTTAGTTTGATATTTAGATTTTCCAAATGGTTTCATTTCATTGACTAATTTTACATTCATAAAATCATTTCAGTTTTTAGGAAATGATTTTGCACACCTTTTACTGTCTGTTTAATTTGGCATGTCATTAGAAATGCTTTTTGTCAAAGTGAATTGAATGTTTTCTAAAATAGCAAAAAGAAAACCTTTCAAGACTTATAAAATAGGCTTAGGTATTTTATGAATACCTTCATTAAATAGTTGTTCAATATAGACAATTTTTCTCATACCACAGTCTGCTCCTTATGTATTTGTGAAAATCCTTTTTATACAGACAGACACTTTATCTACAAGCAAAAGTTTAAAAAATAAATTTAAATCTTAAAAAATGACTTTGCGTTTCCAAAGGCCTGTGATAATAATTCTATGGTGATTGTTTTTTATTTTTATTTTCTTTTGTCTCTTTGAACAATTTAATTTGTCCAAGAGACAAGATACTTGTAAGCATATGATGAAATATTTCCTTTTGTTGGATATAATTTATCCTTGCTGTATTATGTTCAAAGTTGAACTCATATGAGAAAATGTTTTTTGTTTTGATTGTTCATAGAAGAAAGCATGGCCACATCCCTTCAGTTGCTGTTACTAACTGATTTCTGCTTTTCTACTTACAACAGCCAAGAGCATGCCTGAAAAATTATTTTTTGTTTGATAAATCATTAATTTGTACAATTCTAATTTTTATTTCCTTTTGATGCATCCATAATTGAAACATAAAAGATGTTCTCAGAAATCCTCAACCCATTTTATTGAAGATTGTTTGCTTTTCTTTTCTTTTTTTTTTTACACCCATAGATTTACTCTTAATAAACTATAACTAGGCTTATGATTTTAAAACTTAGTTTTTCAGTCTTATTAACATCACTTGATTAAAATATAAGATGGAAAAAAAACCAAAGCAAGTCCTACTTGTGATGCATTCTATTTTGTAATACTTCAAGGATATACAGCTAAATACATGCTTGAGTTTGGGGTGGGTTAGGCATTTTGATATTTAATGTAATTATGTCTACATAGATTACTTCCAAATAATTCTTTCAATACTGATGATGGCTGGAAAGGATTTCACTTGATGTCAGGATTCCTGCACTTTCTGTTGATTTTAAGTTTTTTTTTTCTCCCTTATCTCTTTAACAAAAATGAATTTCTTTTTGTATGTCAAATCTTTGCCTTTTATTAATTTTATTTGCTTTGTGCATCTGCTTTACACATTCCTTCAGGAAAAGCTTTTTTTTTTTTCTTTCCTTTTTTTAATATTGTCATTATTCTATATATAAAATTATTATATTTGTTAAAAGGTTAAATCTTAAAGTGCCTCCACTGCAAACTTTTTTTATTTTAATATTTTCTAATAATTGTACAATTTAATTTCTGACTTTTTTGTATCTTTTGCTATGCTTCATTTGAAAGGTGATTTACCTAAAGTCAAAGAAATTAGTTTCCTTTATTTTTAGTATTTTTTTTTTATTCCAAATGCAAAATTTCTTTTCTAGTTATTTTTCATTTCTCCAAATTTTTTCATTGCTCTTCTCTCTCATTAATTATTCACCTTTTGTCTTTTTTTTCTCTCTCTCTCTTCTCTGCAGTCTTTGTTGAAAAACCTGATTTTGTACATTCTTCTTAGCAATTTTAAAGCATTCAATTTAGCTGAGCTTTATTTAGTGACCATAATTAGGTACATACTGAATTTTCAGGATAAGTGGATGATTTTTTTTTTCATTCACAGAGCTGCCATGATGGAAGGTTCTGGAAGTTTGGAAGATCAATTAGAAGCTGTAAAGGTGAGCACAAATTCTGCTTTTGTTTTTTTTTTGTTTTTTTTTTTGTACAAAAAAAATCATGTTTGACAGATGACTGATAATTGGAAAATTATATGTCCTTACGAATGCAATCTTTTTTTTTCCCCCATCTCACTTCAGCGTAAGGCATCAGAAGTTCGAGCTCAAAAAGGTCAGTTGAAGCGAATTGAAGATCTAGGAGCTGCCATGGAAGAGAGATTGATTTTGGACAACAGGTAAATAATCACCCCACACTCATCATTCCTAATTTAATGTCTACTGTATATAGTAAGAAGCATTGAAAATTCTTGGTCATTGATAATTTCATACCATATAGAAATTTTTGTGTGCTTTTTCCAAGTAATTTTTAGGGAGACTGAGAAACCTTCTTCTTCTTCTTTAGGTACACAGAACACAGCACAGTGGGTCTGGCCCAGCAATGGGACCAACTTGATCAGTTAGGAATGAGAATGCAACACAATTTAGAACAACAAATTCAAGCAAGGTAAGGAATCAGTGGAAATTTTATGGCATAAAAAAAATATTTCCTCTTTATTTTTTTTGTGTGTGTGTGTGTGTATTATTGACATTTTCTTTCATTAAAAAGAAATTGCTGCATTTTAGTTCATTAAATATCATTTCAAGCTTAGCAAAATGATATCACATTCTAATCAAAATAGAAAAGTGTTAAATTACTGTTCTTGTTTGAATGTGATTTTCTTTATTTTTTTTTAAAAAGTCAATAGAAACTTTTCTTTATTTTTCATTGAAATTAATATGTCTCTTGAAATAATCTCAGTTCTGTTATACGAGATGAAAGCATAATACACAAAATGAGTGTAGATTTATTGCAGTTGGATGGAACATTTGGGCAGGTCTTGTTATCACAAGACCTGCTAATTTGTAATTATTTGACATTCAATTTTCTTTTGGATTTACTTTCTGCTTCTTGTAAAGTTTCTTCACATCGTTTTTCTTTTTTTTTCTCTCTCTAAAATAACAAACCTGTTAACTGAAATAGAATGGCTTTTGAGTTTGTTGAATTGCCACAAATAAGATTTACTTAACTTTGACCCAAAGTCACTTGACAGATTTTCAGCTACTTTCTGTTCTACTATTTTAAGTTTTTTATATTTGCCCCGTTTCATAAAAATGATTTTTCTCAATAATATTTTAATTCCTGTATTTTAAATTTTCACCCATTTCTTTTTGTCAAAGAACGAGTTAAAGTATTTAAGTTCTAAAAAATATTTTTGTTAATAAACAAAATCCAACAGATTCTGTTGGTCCCATGCCCACCCAGCCCAGTTTTTGTTTTACTATATTTATTTTCTTAAATGACTTATTTCTTTTTTTCCTCTTCTAGGAACCGCAGTGGTGTATCAGAAGATGCCCTCCGTGAGTTCAGTATGATGTTCAGGTAAATTTTCAGTTTTTCAATTTGTTTCTGTTAAACAGAAACACCATTTACTGAAAATCTCCTCTGAATTGTAAAATAAAAAAAATGCAACAAAACTATAATCTAATTTCATTAGAAAAGTTTTTAATTGCTTTTATAAATAAGATATATTAAGGACACTATTGTCTTAAATAAACTTTTTTTTTTGATAAATAATTAATTTTCACAATTTTCATTTTTTAAAAATTTAATTAGAATAATTTAAGTTTTACATTTAAGATTCTGCATTAATTTCACTCTTTTAGATGATATTAAGTAAAAACTATATTTACTAATCATAAATGAAAAAGCTTAGTACAAATCATCAAACACAAATATTTTTAAAAGAATTTTTATATGTATACAAAACATCAGAAAATAAGAGTGATAACTATAGTAAATTGAAAGCAATTAAGTATCTAAAATTGAATAAAACATTGTTACAGAGAATCTTTTCTTTCATTTTTAAGAATACTGAGTAGTTAAAAATTGAATACTCCTGTTAATTCAATTATTTTTTACTGCTACCCCCCCCCCCCCCGAACAAATTAAACAAATATCAATCTGTCGAATACATTAACAGCTTAAAAACAGCTACCACTGTGTTAAAAAATGCATTTCTACGATATTTCAAATCAGATTTATTATACTTTAAATCGGCTAATATTCATCAAGTAAAGTTTTAGAAAAGTATATTTTATTTTTGAATTACATTGTTATGATAGATGACTTTAAAAGGCTAGTTTAGCAAAATAAAAAAAATTTCCTTCCAGTTAATTTAAATTATTTTTGAAATACAGCAAAGTATTTTGTTTATTTAAAATATTAAATTTAATCTATTAGCTTGGAATTAAAACTAAAATAAAAACTTCAAGAAAGAATTTTTCATTTTTAAAGATTCGTTTTAAAACTTTACGTATTGCATTTTCTGTGGTGGCAGAAATAATAAGTTAACCATAGGAAATCTTGTATTTTATTTTTAATCTGAATTTTCTGTCTTTCTCCTGCAGACATTTTGACAAGGACAAGAGTGGTAAACTTGACCATCAAGAATTCAAGTCTTGTCTCCGAGCCTTGGGTTATGATCTCCCGATGGTGGAGGAAGGCCAGGTAGACCCCGAGTTCCAGGCCATTTTGGATAGTGTAGATCCGAACAGGTAATAAACCTTCCCAACTTTGCATGTATGAAATATTCACATGTATTTGTCTCTCCATTGTTATAGAATGGAATTCTGTAGATTTTTTTTTTCCTAAACTGTCATATTTTCTTTTTTTTTCTTTTCAGAGATGGGCATGTCAGTCTACAAGAATATATGGCTTTCATGATCAGTCGAGAAACTGAGAATGTACAATCCAGTTCTGAAGTGGAACAAGCTTTCCGTGCCCTCACCTCTGGAGAAAAACCATACATTACAGCCCAAGAACTTTATGCAGTAAGTTATGGCTTTTAATTCTGTTATTAATGAAAGCATTGTTTCATCGAGAATAAGTTCGCTTCGTTCCTCTTTGGAAAGTTTTTCTCATTACTGATTCCTAAACATTACATTTAGAAATTAAAGCAAAGCAGGAGTGATCAGTTGAAAAAATCAATTAAATATTTGATTTCTTTCTTTATTATTTAAAATGTTATAATTAAATATTTTTGGTTTGATTCTATTCTTGATTAGCTGTAGCTTTTTTTTTTTTTTCTTAAACTGGCTTGCAATAAATTGTATATTGATTTTTCTGCTAGTTATGTAACCCGTGTAGATATTGATATGCCATATTATTTAAATTTTTTTTCTTTTTTTTTTTCTAGAATCTGACCAAAGAACAAGCAGATTATTGTATCAATCGTATGAAGCCGTACCAGGATAAGACCGGGCGATCAATACCAGATACATATGACTTCATTGATTTCACCAGATCTTTGTTCATCAATTAGTCTCTGTTGTCGTCGTTGCTGTTGTTTGACTGTTGTAGATGGCTTGTGGCAATAACTAGCTCTGTCCTCCCTCCACTTAATCTTATCTTCCTCCAATAATTACAACCACCACAATAACTTTGACTCTAAAACCACTTTCAGCCACCTTTCATCTGTTGCTTTCTAGTGGCCACTTTCAGTTCTTCCCCAAGACAAGAGCAACACTCCCTTGTCACTCGTTTTGATTTTTCTATCTTTTTAATGTGAACATTTTATAATCTTTCTCTTTGCTTCGACTTCAGTGTCTCTTCTTCTTCAGGGGGAAACCCATTTGGATACTCAGAAAATAAAATAAAGGTGATTAAACTGCAGAAAAATAAAGGAAAAAGAAAAAAAAAAAAGATATCTTATTTTTAAAATCTTTCAAAGCCTGTGGTGAAGGATGAAAGAAATCGGATCTGCTTGTTTATTTCTATAGAAATGGACATTGCTTGCTTTGACATTTAATTTTGATACATTTTTCTTTTTTGCCCGCTTCATCTGCATATCTTTTTTTCTATGGATAAATTGATTGAAAAAATTTAACCTTTTTTTTTTTTTTTTTTTTCTCTCTCTCTCTCTCTCTCTCTCTCTCTCTTTTTGTATTTTGGAGAAGTAGTTTCATCTTGTCTCTGCTTCTAAATTGTTTTTTTTTTTCTTCTTCTTAATCTGTCAAGAGAGGAATGGTGAGTGGTGGATTTTGGTCCTGGCTCGCCATCTTTTTGCAGAAGGAATATACCCCTCCCACATATCTTGTGTATGGTAGAAACAGAAAATCTCTTGCTTTTTTTTTTTTTTTTTTTTTTTTTTTTTTCAAATGCTGTCTCTGCTACATTTGTAAGGAAACTAATAAAACTTTTTTTCTTATCCCAAATGCACTTTAAGGAGATAGAATCAGATATCGAAAAAATTTATCAATCTTTACAGGGAATCTTGGATTTGTTGCTAGCTATTTTTATCTATAATAAAACTGCCTTCACTTCCTCCTGTCTTTCTGTACTGATTTTATTCATATGGGATACTTTTCTCTTAATCAACTGATAGCTGCTGCTTCTTTTTTTCTTTTGGTTTGATGGGAGGAATGAAGTTTTAAAAAAAAATAAAAAAAAAAATGCTGGTACAGTAGCAAAGCTGAAGATTCTAGCATTTCATGCAAATAATTAAAGCGGGTGCCAGAAGCAAAAATCCCAGAGGAAGCTCCTTCAAATAAGGCCAAATTAATGGAACGCTAAAAGGTAGAAAACGTAAATTTTATTAAATAAATGAAAGTTAACAAAGATAATTAGCTTGAAGAACAAAGGAAACATTTTATCAAACAAGTTTTAATATAAATTGCAATCTCCTCTGTCATGATTATTTATCAATGGACTTTGTGTGTGTGAACGGGGGTGGGGGGCATCGTCTGCACTCCCTCACACCCCATTGCCTACAAACCAAGAAATATAAAAACAAAAAAAAATACACAAATGTTTTATTCATATAAGTAGCAGAAATCTTTTTTGCCAATCCTCTTCTCAGTCCTTGTTTAGGATTTGATTTCAAATCCCATTTCTGTTTTCCTGTTTCACTAAATGCTTTACTACAAAAACTTACTCTCCCTGTCAAACATGAATACTGCAACTTATCCAGGCTCTCTTGGAATTAAGTGTTATGTTCCTATCTGTGAAGAATTCATGTTGTCAATATTAAATCTTAGTTGTAGAAATCACTATAGAAACAGTTTTTACCATTTCTGTGACAGAGGAAAACTTGTATTTGTGATTTAGATTGAAGATAAGCTAAAGTTAGAGAAAAAAGAATTTCCAAATTTGAAATCAGCTGAGAAACTGCAACAATCAGGGCCAGTGAATGATGTAAATAATTTGGCTGTCTCCAAGAATATCTGTTTTTGCCATTCAATTACAATAAATAAAATTAAGTGATGACAAGGGAAGAATGCTGATGAAGAGGAAACATTTTTCACAAGGAATATTTTCTGACAATTTATTTCTTAATCAGTTATTCAAAACTGCCTTTCTTGCTATTGAGGAACAATGTAAAGAGTGATTGTCCTTTAGCAGCTGATGCGATATTTTAACAGATACTGGACAAAAATATCCCAGGCCAGTTTTTTCTTTTTCCTTAAATCTCCAATTTGCAGCTGGAGTGATTTTGGAAAGCAAGAAATAGATTTCGTGGTTGGAGTCCAAGCAATACTTAGCATCCAAAATGAAACATATTTCACCCTCTCCATCTCTATGGCCTACTTAGACAAATCTTTAAAATTAAATAGATCTTTTTCTGCATTAAGAATATGAATTGCAAATTCTCTTGTAAAAAAAAAAAATGTAGAATTTTCATAAATTTGGCAACTCTGATTTTTTTTTTTTTTTTTTTTCAAAAGCTAAATCTAGAATTAATATTTGGAAGAAGAATAAAGTCAGCCAGCATTTACATGTCTGAAATTTAATCTCTTGAAAATTTTGGCTGTTAACATTTAAGCAATTTATGAACATTCATGTGTTAAATCTGCTTGATATCTTGGAGTTTTGTCATTTATGGAAATTTTTTTTGATTGCAAAACTTTATAATAATTAAAAATGAAATCATTTTAGGTGAATCTAGTTTTAAATTAAAAAATATTTCACTAGAAGTAAGGTGTCTTATTTCTAAAGTAGCATTGAGGGAAAAAAAATTACAGCATGGACAATTGGAACCTTTTTCATCCATTTAGTCTTTTTATCTTGACAGTTAAAAATGTTCGACATTTGTGGTGTGGGTTGTTGCAAAGTGAAGTCTCATGTAAATTTTACCCCAAGCAAGACCATAAAGCCACTGAGATGGTAGGGGTTACTGAGAATTAGGAGAAAGGACAATAAAAGAACAGGTTTCAGGAAGACAGATGGTGATGTTGCATTTAAATTTCAGAAGATTGTAGTTGGCAGGCAATGGAAGAGAATTCCACAGGCAAGAAGTATGAGAAATTAAACTTAGCTAGATGTAACCATAAGTTCTATAATATTTCAACAATAAAACATTGAAACCTAGTTTCCAATCTAGTAGTGTGCTTAAATTCATGCAGCTAAGGTACCAAGTAGGAGAGCTTAGAACTGCCGCCATCAAAATAAGACATCAGGAAGGCACAGAGAATGTGAAGTTAAGGTACCAGGTCAGGACCGATAACATTGCAGACCCTTCTTTGGATTTTGTCAAAAATATTGACATGAGCACCAAACTGCATGTGGCAGCAATATTCAATGCACAGACAACTGGTAGATTTATAAATGTGCAAGATGGATTCTGTCAAGCAAAATTGTCTGGCATGAGACGGTGAACCAACTTTCCTAGCAGCAGAACTCGCAATTGATTGAATATAATTATTCCACTTGTCAAAAAACATGAAACCAAGAAAACATGAGACTAAGAAGGTACAATGAGTTGCTCACCTGGAGATTAGCATCAGCCAAGTGGATGGAAAGCAAAAATAATTCTCCGAGATGGTTTGTAAATCCTAACCCCCTCCAAAACAATACTATATAAAAGTAGGTTTTTTTTTCTTCTTTTTTTCAAGGTGTTAAAATTTACAAACCATTTGTTGTCTCAGTTAACAACTATTGTAAATAGTTTTATCACCAGCATAAATACCTAGTTGTTAACTGATGACATTGGGAAGGTCGTCGATGAAGAGAAAAAACCCACATAGGTCGGAGGATAAAGTTCTGGGAGATCCCTGCATTAATGTGGAAGCATCTAGAAAAGTTGCTGTTAAACAACATTCCGTACATGATTTTATTAAAGATTCATCTGCAGACACCATAGCCTTTCAGGTCATGAAAAAGGCTAGCATGCTAAAACCTCTCACAGGCCTTACAAATATCCCACTGTTCTTATCTATAGCTTAACTGATTCTTTCAGTAGTAACACATCGGTAGTTGACCTAGATTTGTTTAACCAATCCATAGTTGATTAGAGCATTTAGTAATTTGCCAAAAAGAGAAAGCGGACGATAATTTGAGGGGAGTCAGAAGGTACATTAGTCAGTCAGTTGTGCCATACGTGATACACGCTTAGGCGATCATCTATCTTTCGATACATGACTGACGAGGCAGTTTTTTTTTCCCGCAGTAGGTTGCCATTTCTTTCTGCGGTAGACCAGTTGCCATCCAAGTCTATAGAACCTGGTCTGTCCTGCTATTTACACATATCTAGGATGAGAAGAGCAGAGTTCTTAAAAACAGGAACTACAGAGGAGGATTTCCAATAAGATAGCAAAAAGCAGCACAAATCATTTCTTGTAGAGTTTAGAGAGAACTGGAGCCCGTTCAGTTTCCTTAGAACAATTCGAGGGATACCATCAAATCCGCATGCCTTGTGGCAAACTAGTTTGGAGATGATAGCAAAAACAATGGATGGAGTTAGATGCATATAACACAGTAGAGATTCTGTTTTAGGTGGAAAATCGTATAAAGATACTCCTGATGAGTTGTGAATGGAGTTGGAAGAGAATTTACGAGCAAAATATTCTGCTTTATCAACACGTCAAATTGATTTGAGAGAGGACGGATTAAGGATTTGTCCTGGTTTAGATTTGCTGTTTTACTTGGTATTTCCCCGTTGATGTCGGCTTTTATCCGGGAAGAAACTCCCTGTGGTATAATTTTTAAAGGGGAAGATTAGAAATTTCGCTTCAAGAGGCGCTGCAAAGAAAACGCTAATGAATACCAGTCAGTGTGTTTTTAGCAAAATGATGTCAATAACTGGTTCTTGCCAAGTAGACGAGTGGAAAGAAATATCTACAAACACTACCACATGATCTGTGTTACCAAGCGGGCAGAGTTGCAATACCTGACACTAGTCCAGAGAAGAGAAAATGGATCAAGTGAAGAAACGCGTCGGTTAGAATTACTATGGAAACGAATAGTATGGCCCCTTTTCAACTTGAAAACTCTAAACAGTATTTTATTATCAAAATAGTTTCACATTAAATCCTCAGTCACAGCACAAGAATGAATTCATCTATAGGCATGTGACTTGAGTCTAAATGATAAATTGGCAACTCTAGGTGTTAACTATGCTGACTCTTCTGGTCCGACCAAGGATTGAACTCACCATCCTTGGTTAACAAATGTCGGAAGACATTAGACTCGCACTCCTCAGCTTATTCTAAGCAGTGGCAGTAGCAGGCTTGTCTCCCTTCCTGCCAACGTGGATTTAACCATTAGGCATTATTTCAGTTTACGGAAATTTCTCTTCAGAAGAGATTTTTTTTCTATTGTCTTATAACCCCTTTCGTCGCCGCCTACACCAGTTGGTGTAACCACATTTAGTTTTCTGGTCTACAAGGTCTTAGGACTACGTTTTTAACCACAGGGCTAACTCTGCGCTGGTCTATGCTGACGCTGTTCCAAACTGTGTGGATAGAAGCGGCTAGCAACTGTCCACACAGATTCTGCTCACACTGTGTTCTTGATCTAAGAGCAGTGGAAGATTGAAGGTCATCGTAATGGCAGCGCTGGTTCAAGCCGTGACGTGTGCAATATTAAGGAAGTAAATTATCTTCACAACAAAATATAATACGAGAGATGCATGGGGTTTATATAGCTCTTGGTACAACAAAAATTAACCCTTTCCGCAAGACACTGGGCCTTGTCTAAACTTCTGGGGGGTTGGGGTTCAAAGTCTTGGAATCAGGAAATCTGGTTGGCAGTTGACGTGGATTTCAGAGGTACTCAATGAGGGATTTCAGCCCAAAGTCTCCGAGCTCCCTAAATTTTATCTGCTTATATGCACTTGGCCTCAAAACAGTTGTGGGACTGGCCGAAAAGTTCTTGGTATTTTTCATTAATTCCAATAAAGGTTTTCTTTCTTCCCGTTTTCTATTTTCTTAACAAATTTGAGAGTAGTCACAGAGATTACTTCTTCATAAACTCCAACCTGCTTCACTTCACATCTCGCACCGCTACTCCATACAACTCTGCCCCTTCTTTCTCGGTATTCTAACTCTGCCCAGTTCTCAGAGCTGGCATAACTGTCTTTGTGACAAATCTAATTTTTAAAATGCGTAGGAGAGCGGGCGTGGTTTATTAACTTCAATTCATTGATTTCTTTCCTGGACCCACCTTTCCAGCGAAAACAAAAACCAGATCACCTTCTCATTTTAAACTTCCGAGCGATAGATAAAAATTATTTTCCAATTTGTTTTCGTCAAGGAAAATATATTTGTTTACTTAACTTCTCAACAAAGAGACACGCTGTCGCCGTCTTAGCTAAAGCGTAACCCAGATCACCTGCCTGTTAAAACGGATTGATTTTCATAATCCTAACCCGCGCAGTGGGTTCGTTCTTTGTTTCATTTCTCAATTCGTTTTCGCTAAGAAAAGATAATTTCCGTCTGCTTCTCTTTTCGCCAATGATGTGTTTTTCTAATTTGCAAAGAAAGAGATAAAGCCATTTCCCAATTTGCTTTACCTGCATGCCAGATTTTTGATAGATAAAAAAGGTAAACTCTTGGTGAATCGTTCCAATTCATAAGGGTGAAACAATCCAGATGGCCCTTTCTTCACTTCCATATTACCAGGGAAAATGTCTTCTTTCTTTCTATCTTCCAGTTTATATTTAATTTCGGGCTTAACCCCTTTTTCTGTTTAGAATTAATGTTCAACCACCTCAGTATCACATTCTGGTGAAGTGCTGTCACACAGTGTATTACGCAAGATCCTATTTTATCACTAAAATTCATGACATTACGTCATTTCCTGTAAATAACACGAGAAGAAGAAACCAAAGCCAGTGCTATGTCTGCATGCATACTTCTCAAAGAGAAGTATGCATGCAGACATTTCTTGATATGAAAACTTGGTGAAAAAAAATATACAATTCCATTAAGCATGGGTTGGTTCCAGAAGGATCATATTTTTAACGAATATTACATTTTTAGGAACCTAGAATTTGTTTTATCTATCCATCCCCTTTTGTATATAATTCTAAGTTAAAATATTATTATAGTTTGTGAATAAAATGAAAGCGGAAATAACTACCTTTAAAAATGAATTTACTCGCCGTTTAAGGCTTAAAACAAAACCTAAGATCAAATAATTTCCCTGACTTTTAAAAGTTTGATCTTAAATAAAGCGTAATATTTATTAACCAGTTGTTTATTCAGCATATGATGTAGGGAGATTGGGATGTATTAAGAAGTCAAAACTTTCCATTGACATAAATGCTTAGAAGTACAACTACAAGGATTTAGCATCTATCAAAACCTTCATTCCTTCTAATAACTAAATGCTGGAAGACCATTAAATACATCAAAACCTTCATTCACTCTAATGAATACAGGGTGCGATGGATAAATTGTCGTCTAAATTAAGCAAACGTGAAAATAATACTGACATCTTTTTTAACAGATACTTATCAAAATGACACAAAAATATCTTGAAATACTAGCGTAAATTTATTCAATAAAATCGTCATTGGCTTCATCACGGCCTCCAGATGACTTTGTAATCTTGTAGAGGACCGGGGGGTGAAGATGAAAAGAAAACACGCGCATTTATTTTTCCTGCTAGAAGAAGGTCCAGCTACAAGAAAATGGCGGACTTGAATTAAGTCCAACTGAAGATAAAGAAGACAAACAAGACCGATATATATATATATATATATATATATATATATATATATATATATATATATAAACAAATATATGTATTAAACAAAACAACTTTACAATGGACAATAACATTTGTGTGTGTGTGTAGCATTGGTGTTTGTTCTTTGGTGAATGTTCGTACGTACGTGTATGTGTGTAAAATGTTTATGGCGTCTTCCCACAAGTGGGAAACGCTGATCTTCTAAGAGAGCTTACATTGTAGTCGCTGAAATGAAGAAATGAAAAAGAGGATTTACCTCACCTCCATGCGAGGTGGGATGCGGCACGAGGCCTGAAGGAAAGAGAACGAGGCGAGAGGTCGCGCAGTATTTATAGTATAGAGAGAATGACCCCGTGACAATTTGGGAATTAAGGAGGAGCTAACTCCAACAATCTCCTGCAACTCTTTCGGATGGTCTCCTTGCCTTGAGTTTATCTTTTTGTGTTACAAGGAGTTTTGTTGGTCTCTCGCTCACTGCCTCTCACACAATAATCACGGGGGTTACGTGGACAAATGTAAGAAGTGATGGAGTCGCAGAAATTGTCTGACAGCCATGACTGGGTTCTCTTGCTTGTGAGGCATGGAGCAGAGTCCTGTTGCTACCTCCTCCACCTTCTTGACCCAGGGCAGCACTACCCCCTCAAGGCACTTTATGTAGGCCTCCGTGTTGAATGGCGAAATAACGTCGCCATGACTAGCGATCACTCCAAACACCATGATGTCGATTGGATATTTGGTTTTCATCACTCTCAGTGCATCTTTTGGGGACACAGCGTCCTCTGCACTGTCCTCAGGTTGACACCCAAACTCTCTGAAATGTTCATATTGGAGCTTCTGGCACGAATCCCAACTAGTATACAGCAGGCCATTTCCAAATTTCTGGCGGAGTGAATTGCGTCATGGTGTTCTTTTTCTCACAGACAGTGGCCAACTGGCTCTACTATACTGTGCAGTCGACAAAATCAAAAGCAAACAACGCGCATGCGCGAAATTAAAAATATAAAATGGCAAAAAATTTACCTATCGCACCCTGTATATATATATATATATATATATATATATATAAATAAAAAGAAAGAACAGTAAGATATATAATCCGGTGTTCTTATAGATATTTTTATTTTTACAAAATAGTGCTCAATGTAAATATACAGAGCATTAATATTATAAATTAACTGATTTAAAATGTTTTTTTTCGCTACACAGTAATAACCATGTTTCAAAAATGCAAGCTAAAAGCTTCGAATTTAATTTTGTAATTAAATTAAAAACATTAGTTCCATTTCATCCTCAAGCGAATTTTGGAGTAACTTATATTAAAATTTACTGAGTTTTAAAGGCACGGCAAAAATTCATAATTCGCTGTTTCTAAGGATACAGAGAAATCCACTCGTCCAGGCAAGGGGTGGTAGCGTGTTCATTTTCATTTACTTTTGTTGTATCAGTTATTTGTTACGTTCGAAAAAGGGGTTATGTTTAGGGATGGGTAGGGATATATTTTTCAACGGATTCTGACATCCGCTAAATGCATGTCGTCTAGGTTTGTTTTTTTTTTTAATTTTATTGTTAACGGCAATAAATTCTTACGGCAATTTTTCTATTTGTATACTTAAAGATATTTGGGGGATGTTTAGGTTAGAATACGCTTTATTTAACTACAATTTAAAAAAATTTTCACTTTTAATTTTTAATAGACTATATTTCTTTTTTAAAACAAGTAAATGTATTAGAATTGCTTACAGTATGTAAAATTATTTTTCCATATCAAGTATTACAGCGAATTATGGAAACAGCGAATTATGTATTTTTGCCGTGCCTTTAAAACACAGTAAATTTAAAAATAAGTTACTCCAAAATTCGCTTGAGGATGAAATGGAATTAATGTTTTTAATTTAATTACAAAATTAAATTCGAAGCGTTTAGCTTTCATTTTTGAAACATGGTTATTACTGTGTAGCGAAAAAAAAACATATTTGAAATCAGTTAATTTATAATATATATATATATATATATATATATATATATATATATATATACAATGACTAGGATTATTATAAAAGAAAAAATAACAGCAAAATTTTCTCCCATAGAAAAAATCAAGAGTGGGATTTATTAAACGCAAACATCAGAACCTTCACTCACTCCAATGACTCCATATAAAGAACCGGAATTTTATCAAGACAGAAGAAAAAAATCTGTTCTCCTTGTCCCTCCCTCCCTCCCTCCCTGATTTTTATTCTTTCCTTGCTTAGATTTATAGATTTCCCCCCATTAAGAGGAGAAATATTTCTTAAAGGAAAATTTAAGCTACTTTTGCAATTTTGAAAATCAGGAAGAATGGGATTGTAAGTGTTCTGGAATTAAAGCAATGATTATTGATAAACGTTTATATTAATAATTATCTTTCCAGTTAATTCAAGAGGGAAATAAAAAAAAATATGCTAAATCTTTTGGTTGCAAGCACGTGTCTGGTTTTGTAAAGGCTTTTGAGTAGGAAGAGCTGTTATGGAAAAGTGAATCAGTTAAGACTGAAAATGTACCACAGTTTAGAATGATTGCAAAAGCTGGTAAAATTAGTTCCTCATAAACTATGGCAAGGAGCATTGGTCAACATTTAAACCATTTTTCTCTCTGCACGGAAACGTCAATTTGATTTTTATATTGCAGCCACTGATGATGAATAATGGATCTAGTTCGTAGTGAGTTTGCTTCTAGTCTTTTCGGCTACACGAAATAACTGGTATTAAATAAAATATGCTTAACCACAGGAGAATCAGCACAAGAATGAATATACCATAATTCTGCCAATTAGAAAAGTTTTGATTGATTTTTTATTTGGATATTTGTGAAAATATTTAATATTCCAAATTTTGGACAATTTCTTCTTGTTTTAGCTTTATGGAAACACAGTCACATACGCACGCACAGATTTACTTTTTATATAGATTTACGAAAATTACTACTACTACTTATTTTTTTTTCAATCTATATTCCGAGTCTATATGAAAGTTCCACGATTACATATTGAAAAAAGATCAGTAAACTATTTTAAGTATTAATAATTCACTGGTCAACAAAATGAAACTTTTTATAATCATCAGAGTTGAAATATTACTTTTCTTAGTCAATTTTTCATGCTGATTACGAATATGAAGTCGGTATTTCTCTATTAGGTCACCTGTTACTGATACCTGTAGATTCACGTTTGGGTACGTAATCCATTTATAAGGCATAATAAATACATGACATTTTCGTGGCCATTTATTGCACAGAATCAAAGCTATAATAATTTACAACTTTACAACTTAAAATCTTTTGGATTTAAACTTTATCTGGTTCTTATTCTCAGGTTCATCTCGGTAAAACAGTCGTCAGCTAGCATTCCTTCATTCCAATATCCTTACTATCGTTGCTCCATTGACGCCATGTTTTGATGAAAGCGTTCCCCTTGCTCATCAGACACTGCTCCAAGGTTCTCTACAAAATTGTCCAGATGTGAATCAAAGAAATGGGTTTTCAGTGACATCTGACAACATTGCTGACCCCCCCAAAAAAAAACTCTAAAAGATCTTTTACTTCATTTCTAAAATCTTGAAATCTCTTGTTACCCAGAATATTTTCACAGACCCACTTAAAGGATTCCCAATCTTATCCAGGGTTTTGATGAGGTTGTTGTCCTTGTGGAGTTAATTTATCTGCGAACCTACTAATACGTCTCCCTCCAGCTTTGCCGCGATGCTTTTTGAGAACTTGACCGTCACACATTCAAAGCCTTTTGAGCTTTTCCTGGCAAGTATCTTCACATATTATTTCATGAGACCAAGCTTCATGTAAAGAGGAGGAGGAAGAACATTTTCTGCCTTTACTAATAGCTTACACTGGACGTTAGAGACTTCTGGCTCATAGGATTCTCACTGGGACCCCACTCAGATTGCGGGTAGTGCTTGGCAGTTACGCAGCTTCCCAAAAGGCATAAAAAGCAGCAATATTTCGTGGGTTCTGACAGCATTCCCATCAATACTGCAATCATTTTTATAACATGGAGGTGTACCTGCATTTTTTTCATAACACTCCTTCATATGTACTGAATGCCTTAATTTAAGGTATGCTATATTTATGGGTTAAAGTGCTCAATATAAGGGATAGAGCGTATGTAAATATAAAGGCGGACATTTAAGCCAACACCCAGAGGCAGAGTCTGTTTCTTGATTAAACGCAACCGTCAGGCGATATATGTTGTGTTTTTGTTTGACTATTTGTATATACAGGTCAGAGATGTATTGTGAGTAGTCTATTGTATTTTTTCTAACGGTTATTTTGGTGGACGGTAACGGTTATGTTTCGAATTATTCTAGATGCTATTGGGTGGAAATAATTGTGGATTCGGATGCAGTTTTTGCCTATTTATAGTGTTGATTGTTATTTATTATTGATTCTTTTATTGTTGGTTGTTATTATTACGTTTACTGGTATTTATGTGTGCGTTCATGGTTTGTCACTTTGTTTATTATTTACTTAATTTAGTAGTTTGTGTTCGTCTGGGAAGGTAATTATAGCTATTTTCTCTTCAAGATAGTGTTTACAGTTTTGTGATTTATTGCTGTAGGCTAATACTGTTTTCTTTATTTTCCATGATATTTTTCGCGTGATTTGTTTTTTTGTTTTTAATCTCCCAGATATGTTCAGAAAGCACTCTGCTCTTCGTGTATTTACTATTTGTGAAGGATGTTTTGTGTGCGTAGTTTTCTTTGTTTCCGGGGACATTAAGTTACTCCGATGTATATTATTTCTTTGTTATCTGCTGATTTTACAGTGGCTTGGTATATTATATTGTTCTGCAAGCAATTTGTTCTGTTGTTTTTGGTATTATTCTGTATGCTTTAGTTATGTTGTCCTTGAGTAATTTGTTGTGTTGTTGGGGAGCTTATATAAGAACCTAAATAAAGGTAAACCTACCTAGGTTTCTACCTACTGTGACAGAGAGAGAGAGAGAGAGAGAGAGAGAGAGAGAGAGAGAGAGAGAGAGAGAGAGAGAGACCCACCAGGTGGGTTTATTAATCAACGGTTCTAAAGGTTTGGGATGAAGGTACTAATTAGTTGGGTAGAAGGGATTTCGGAGTAATTCCAGAAATAAGTTTTTCTTTTTATTTAGTTGTTTCTGGGATTGAATTATTGATTAACTAGGTGAATTAATTCTAGAGTAATTAATGGACGGGTTCGTTAAGTAAAGCTTGTGATAAATGGTGAATTGGATTTTGGGTGGTCTGTCGGGCGAAATCCAGCCAGAGCCTTCAGACGAGATAAGTGCTTTTCGCCGGGCTTAAGTGGACGTTGTCTGCGGAAAACCCAGCGGGGAGTCCGAATCCGATTTTAGTACCTCTTGAAAATTGGGTTCTCGCAGAGTTTCGGGGAGCAGGCGGAAACACATGGTGGTCAAGGCGATTTGCATATTAAAATTCGTGGGCGGTGCCTAAAAACTGTTTCGTTCCGCCTCTCTCTATATAAGCGGCCTGCACGCTTGAGTTGGAGAGATGAGATAGGAGATCAGATCAGATCGGATCGGAGAACGCGTCGGACCGCGAGAGAAGCGGCAGAGAGAGAGAGAGAACGGGAGAGATCGCAGATCAGGGACCGCAGATCAGAGATCAGAGATGAGAGAACGCGAAGGAAAACGCGACGGAAACGGCTCAGTGAGTCTTGCTGATCTGGCCAGTTGGTTGCCGGCGTCAAAAAGTCCGAATCGTACCCAGAGATAGGAATCGAACCCGTGCGAATCCTGATAACTTCGTCAACAAAGCTGAAAAAAGCCGACTGCTATATCGGAGGGGGCGGACGAAGAACCACGACTTATCTCCCTTAGTACAGCCGAATTTCGACCGGCATAATTGTGTCTTTCTCTCTCTGTGACGTTCCGCCCCAAACGAGTGAACCTCGTTAAGACAGTTTGTATTCGTGCAATTTCTTTGATAGTGACATAAAAACAGTAGCCTTAAAGGGCTCTTTGTACAGGAACCGAAAGTGTTGCTTATTTCTTTCTTCTTTGTGCCCTTGCTGTTACGACAAGAACTTTTCTGCACGAATAGCGATTTCTTTCAGTGTGGCGCCCAGCCATTTAATTCGTCCTTCCTCCGGATCGTCCTGAAGGATCGAAAATTTATTAAGACATTAACCCATGAACCTGTAGATGAATGTTATGATCCCTGTTTTTAATAAATTCCAGATGCATAAGATCTTTTTAAAGACCATATACTTTCGTCTGTTCATACAGACATCATCAGGTATAGAAATAGATTTATTTTTTACATCCAGGTAATAACGGGACAACGAAAGATTAGATGTGATCCGAAATATGTTTTTTTAGAAACGTGTTATTGCACGCTCCAAAATTTCTTACCGTTAACAATGACACATTTCTAAAAAAACATATATATATCTATCAAATATGTGGTGCAGTCCAATTTATATTACAATGAATCATTCATACAAAGAGTAGGATATGATTTAAAAGAACTGATCGGACGTGCAAATTTTCGGGATAACAACTGAGACATTTACTCTATTTATTAAACAATTTAGTTCATGCCACATAAACACCTACAACAAAAAAATTCTCAAATTGCTATATTAGTGAAAAATGCACTCTCTTAAATTTTCAAAATAATTTAATCAAAAGTTTGTATCCGTTATCAATAACAAACGTAAAAAAAAACATATTTCGATTCGCATTATATTTTTTCGTCTCGGATGCTACCTGAATTTTACCAAAATCAAAATAATTTCCATGCCTGAAGATGACTGAATGTACAGTCGAAAGTACTTGCGTGTTAAAAAAAAAGACCATATACAGCTTATAATTTTTAAAAACAAGGATCATAACATTCATCGAGTGATCTGTAGGTTAATGCATTTTAAAAAATTTGTATAGGGATTTCGCCATTTTATATCATTAACTTTACTAATCTACTTTTTGTATGAATGATTCATTTTAATATATTAGGTCATCCCATAAGTTCTGTCTGAATTTTAACTTTGTGTTAAAATGAATGAAATTTAAAGAGTATTTTATAATGTCTAATGGAGCTGAACATTATTTTTATGTTTAGATGCATTTAAACTGATCAAATTTGATTTCAGAGAACAATAAAATAAAATTTTGTTTGATTAAAACCCTGCTAACTTGGAAGTACCCAAGAATCATTTGAGGCACATAATGCTTTATGAGTTCAAGAAAGGAAACTCAGCAGCCGAAGCGGCTAGAAACATTCACTCATTTTATGGAGAGGAATGAGTGAATGAAAGAACTTGCAGAAGATAGTTTGCAAAGTGGAGATTTCACCCTTGAAGATGAAGATCGAACCGGACGTCCAGTTGAGTTTGATGAAAAGCTTCTTGAAGCAGCCCTTGAAAAAAATCCTGCTTTATCAGTTGAGGAATTGGCAGTGGTTCTCAGTTCAAACCAAACAACTGTTCATCGTCATCTTCAACAACTTGGAAAAGTTCCTAAACTTGGAAAATGGATGCCTCATGAATTGTCCGAAAACAACCTCAAATCCCGAGTTGACATCTGCTCTTCTCTCCATTCTCGCCAACTTGTTTCACTTTTTGGGGATAGACTTGTGACTGGCGACGAGAAATGGATCTTTTATCGAAATGTTGAGCGTCGTAGACAGTGGCTTGGTAAAGGAGAAGGACCCCAGCCACAGCCGAGAAGGGAACTTCATGGGCAAAAGGTTCTTCTTTCAATCTGGTGGGATTGCCAAGGAATAATCCACTTTGAATTCTTACCACCTAATGCAACAATTAATGCTCAAATATACTGTCAGCAATTAGAGCGTTTGAACCAAGCTTTGAGGAAAATGACCTGCTCTAGTGAATCGAAAACAGGTGATGTTTCATCAGGACAATGCGCGACCACACACAGCAAGAATCACGTCACAAAAGATCGAAGAACTTGGTTGGGAGAAAATTCCTCATCCACCTTATTCTCCCGACCTTGCTCCTTCAGACTACCATTTGTTTCGTAGCTTACAGAATCATTTGGAAGAGACAGCTTTTGTAACACAGGAAGAGGTTAAAACTGACATTTGTGAGTTCTTCGAATCAAAGCCAAAAGAATTTTACAGTAATGGAATTAGTAAGCTTGTTAATAGATGGAAGGAAGTCATAGATAATCAGGGAAAATACATTGTTGATTGAATCTGTAATTAATTGTAACATTTGGTCACTTGTTTTCTTTATTCAAAATTCGGACAGAAATTATGGGATGACCTGATATATATATATATATATATATATATATATATATATATATATATATGAAATTGGATAGACTATATACATAGACACATTTAAAGAATTGTTTAATTTAAAAGTTTCAAATTTCAACGTTCCAACTTTTTCAGTGTTTATTTCTCATACGAATTCGATCCTTATACGTTAAGGATCTCCTTAAGTGGAAATAATAATAACTCTTCATCCAAGAAATTCAGACAAAAATCAAATAATAATTTTATTAAATTAAGACTGTATTTCCTAATCATAAATGGAAAAGCTTACTACAATCCAACGACCCTCAATATTTTAAAAAATTCAATTCATTTTATGTGTGTATAAATGTGTCTTTTTTGTAAATAAGGATGTCCAAATGCGATATTATCAGAAAATAAGAGCGGTAATTATAGTAAAGTCAAATTTATTAGTAATTTTCTAACATTTCATCAATAAGCGTCTTCATAAGTTATACTATAAATATAAAGCCAAAGTACCTAAAATTCAATAAAGTATTAGTTTGTTTATAATATTTTCTTAAATTTATAAGATTATCGGGTAGTTAAAAAATTATATAAAAAGGCATTCCCGTTATATTCGTCAGGTAATTGTTAGAGTTACGTCCCTCTTAGAAAAAATCCACCAATATAAGATTGTTGAGATAGTTGTCAACAGATCATAAAACACCCACCTTCGTGTTAAAAATACTTTGTTTTTACGATATTTTAAACTAAAAGTAACATTTCTTTTAAATCAGATTAATTAAACTTTAAATCAGCTAATATTCCTCAAATAAATTTTCAAAAAAGTATATTTTATTTTTGAAAGATTTTTTTAATAAGAGAATTACGTTGTATTGACAGATTTGTAAATATGGACGATTTTACTGATAATAAAAATTTTGATTATTTTTTTTTATTTAATTATGATATTTATCATTATTATTTAATATTTTATTTTTATTTTAATTTCATTATCCCTACACACTACTAACTGAATGCGTTCTTTAAGCTCGACTAAACTATTGATCTTTTGGCGAATAAAACTTTGGTTTTAATGAAACTCCATGCAAAGAAATCCGGAGTAGGAGTCAACAAATATGCATTCTTGTGTATTCAGTATTGAGTTCTGAAAGGGAATATAAATAAAAACATAGAAAACGAATTATAACTTTATAAGCAAAATCAGAAATTTATATACTTCTAACATATTAAACATGATGAACACAATTAAAAGTGAGTTTTTTTGTATTTTTTAAATTGGCTGAATTCACTGAAAAAGTTCATTCTGGGACACCCAGGAGGGAAGTAAATTTAATTTATTAGCTTGAAATTAAAGCTAAAACAAAAGCCTCAAGACAGATTTTTCATTTTTAAAAATGCCTTTCAAAGCTTACGAATCGCTTTTCTTTAATAGAAATACCGATATATACATACATACATACATACATACATACATATATATATATATATATATATATATATATATATATATATATATATATATATATATATAATATTAGTGATTAATGTGCATATATATATATATATATATATATATATATATATATAAATATATGAATTATATAAATATATATACATATATTTATATAAATAAATCCCCAAGAGGATAGAATCCAGGTAGAACTCAATGTCCAGGACAGAGTAAGAATATAATAAAAAAGGCTCAAACACTAATCGTCCATGGTTATAATTTATTACATTGGAATCGTAATCACGATTCAATTCATCAGGCCTACAGAATTCAAAATTGAATTTGTAGGCCTGATGAATTGGATCGTGATTACGATTCCAATGTAATAAATTATAACGATGGAATATTACTATTTTAGTATTATATATATATATATATATATATATATATATATATATATATATAGCTGGCCATTCGTATTCGCGGATACCCGTCTACAGAGCCTACCTGTAGTATACTGTAATTATGCTATTCAGATTCAGGGAGAGAGCGTGTTATCTAGTGTGATCAACAATGTAAACTAGGCCAGTACATTTAAACCCTCGGCCACGATGACTTGTGACTTCGTGCTAACACACTTGTCGTTGGCCCATAAGCGTCCCGTCTACCCAATTTCACTCACAAGGCTTCGGTCAACCCGTGGTATGGTTTCCAGACACTTCCCAGATTCGAACCCGGGTCTCATGGTCAGAAAGCGGACGTTCTAACCATCATATATATATATATATATATATATATATATATATATATATATATATATATATATATATATATATAAAAGAAGGCTCAAGCACTAATAAAGAGAGGTGTAAAAAACAAAATTTTAATGAGAGTGTATGTGTGGGAGTGGGAAACAAGTGTGAGAGGGAAATGTATGAAAGCTCTAGAGAGAGGTGTAACAGAAGAAAGAAGAACCGGAAGGCCTAAAGGTGAAGCTGGGGATTAAAATTTAACAGAGAAAAGTTTTAAAGAGAGGAGTTAAATAACGGTTTAAATGAGTGAGATACAGATAAATATAAATTATTTTCAGATGCATAATCACTATCGATTTGACCTAAAATTAAAATTAAAAACAGACACCGGAAACGTGTGGATACATTTGTGGTGACACTACGCACAATAAAAACGATATGATCTAAATTTAACTTACGTGATCTAAACTTAAAATTCAGAAGATGACAGAGAGAGGAAAAAAAAGATGGGTGGGGGCAAACTAAAAAGGAAGGGCATTTATAAGAGAACCGATGTGTAATCAAGAAAATTTGACAAAGCAGGTAATATCACCTACAGGTTACAAATTTAACATAAACATAAAAGTTAATGAATATTTAATCTAGTAAGGACCTACTATTTATATGCTCCAAAACACATACGTAGCTGTTTTTAAATTTTAATTTAGGTTAGCGAATCGGTAGCGAATTATGCATCGAAAAATAATTCATATTTATCTCTATCTCACTCATTTAAACCGTTATTTAACTCCTCTCTTTAAAACTTTTCTCTGTTAAATTTTAATCCCCACCTTCACCTTTAGGCCTTCCTGTTCTTCTTTCTTCTGTTACACCTCTCTCTAGAGCTTTCATACATTTCCCTCTCACACTTGTTTCCCACTCCCACACATACACTCTCACTAAAATTTTGTTTTTTATACCTGGAGTTATATTTTCTGATTTCTTTTTGAATTTGTAGGTCTGATGAATTGGATCGTGATTACGATTCCAATGTAATAAATTATAACCATGGAATATTAGTGTTTGAGCCTTTTTTATTATATTCTTACTCTGTCCTGGACACTGAGTTCTACCCGGATTCTATCCTCTTAAAAATTTATATATATATATATGTGTGTGTGTGTGTGCGCGTGTGTGTGTGTGTGTATTGACCACCAATATTATCAATATATATATATATATATATATATATATAAAATTAACTGATTTAAAATATGTTTTTTAGCTACGCAGTAATAACCATTTTTCAAAAATGGAAGCTAAAAACATATATATATATATATATAAACTAAAAACTTATATATATATGTGTATATATCGTCATATATATATATATATCATATATATATATATCGTCATATATATATATATATATATATATATATATATATATATATATATATATATATCGTCATATATATATATCGTCGTATCGTTATATATATATATATATATATATATATATATCGTCATATATGTGTGTGTGTGTGTGTTTGCGTGTGTGTGTAGAAAGAGAGAGAGAGACAAACAGAAAGAGAGAGAGAGAGACATATAAAGAGACACAGCGGTAGAGAGAGTGGGGAGGTCGTTCGTTGCCCCCCCTCCCATGAGTTGTAAATGCCCTTCTCTTTTGGTGATCTTCGATAAAAATTAGAAAAAATGTCGTCTATTTTCAGGAGCCCATATTTACTGAGTGAGGCTCGTTCTTTTAAATTTGTACCGAAGGGCCATTGCCAGTGCCCAGACTTCCCGGGTTGGTGGTGGGTGATGTGTGGATTCATTACTGTTTCTAAATATTCCGATGCCCATTCTCTTACCCTCCCACGTATCACTGTCGGCATTCTCCTAAATTAGAAAATATTTTAATAGAATGTATTTATTCGCCCTTGGGAAATAATTCTGACTTTCAAAACATCCGTGGAGTGCGGGTTTTTTTGTCTCCTTCTCATCATTTGGCAGCGAACATTTTTGCTTTTATTTTTAGTTTTCAACAAAACTGAAGGCCATCCGACTTGGTTAATATCTCAACGAAACTCGTGAAAGATTTTTTTTTATATGAAGTCATTCTTTCAGAAAAGCCGTGTAGCAGGTCATTATCATAAATGTCAGTTTTTTTTTAAATGTAAACATTCGCATTTAAAACATTTTGATTCTGTTTTGAAACCAGTCGTTTTAGTCTAATGGATGACGGTTGGGAATGAAAAATCGGAGGGCAGAGTCGAATTCCTGTCGGGTTCGTTTCATTTACTTGCGAAAAAGCATAAATTAACCTCTTCTCTACGCCAGCTATGATTTGAATAACGCTACAGACTGGCGTCCTATAGCCTTGAAACGGCAACCTACTGTGGGAAAGTCTTCTGCCAAGTCAGTCATGAATCGAAAGTGACAGTATCGGCCAAATATATATCGTGTATGGCACTTAACTGACTGATTTTTGTCCTAAGTTTAGACGGATTTATTTGTAGAAGCATCAACACTTAAGAATTAATTTTCACGTATCCTAATGCTTTATATCTAATAGGCTTCTTGGAAGAAAAACAGAGAAAATAAATATCTTGGCTTTCTTCACTCTCCCAAACCCATAAGCACTGGCGGGGATACCCACCGTTGCTAGGAAGACCTCTGAATAATAGTTTATTATTGACAATTTATAGATATTTTTCAGCCATCTATCTATACATGTATAAAGGGTAGTTGTCTGTATGTGTGTAGAGGACCGGGTGTTTACGTGTTGTTAAATTAGGGACACGTGCTGTTTATTCCTGCTAGAAGGTCAAACTACAAGAAGATGGTAGACTCAAGTTGTATCCAACCGAAGATGTAAAGAAAACAAACAAGACCGATATATATATATATATATATATATATATATATATATATATATATATATATATATATATATATATATCAACAAATATATGTATTAAACAACAAATTTACAAGTGACAAAGACATCAACATTTGTGTTTGTGTGTGGACGTAAAGAGTTTGTATTTTGGTGAATGTTCGTACGTACGTGTGTGTGTGTATAATGTTCATGGCGTCTCCCACAAATGGGAAAACGCTATCTTCTGCGAGAGATCACATTTTTAAATGTGTCCGCTGAAATGCAAAGTGAAAAGAGAACGAGGCAAGAAGTCGCCCATTATTTATAGTGTAGAGAGAGCGTTCCCTAGTGAACAGTTAGGGAATTAAGGAAGAGCTAACTCCGACATGTCCGGCTAAAACCAGCAAACTACAATAATTTACGACGAAGTAAATATACATCCAGGCTCAAAGTCAGCTTTTTGTAAAAAAATTGTCATCGTATGATTTATATTTACGAAGATATTATTAAAATTAAAATGCATTCGAAATTCTCAGAATAAAAAAGTAAAAACGAACGATAATAATTCTTATTCCAGATTCGGAACATGCATGAACAATACACAGACGCACAGGAACGTAGGCACCTTTCACTTCATTTTTTCTAGGACTTTCTCCTACACCAAACTGCACATGCGCAAACAATTCACTTGCTTTAACGTTTTCTTCATTCATGTTCATTGTTCAGTAGCACATAACAATATTCTATCGTATATGTAACCATTTATTGTTAATACTACATTATCATTTGTTTGTATACATATACAGAGGTTGGACAAAATAATTGGAACCGGTGCAAATTCCACTCCTGTATTTCAAAGACCTATTATATTAACAACTTTAACTAAAACTTCGTAATTGCAGGTTATATCTATTGTAAATACGTTTATTTATCTAATTTACTCTCTTTGTCTTATTTATTTTTTGAATTTAGTAAAATTTAAGCTAAATGCGTGACCTCTCCGAGTTCGAAAAAGGGCAAATTGTTGGAGCTCGCATGGCAGGAGCCTCGATCAATAAGGTTGCTGAACTGTTTGGTTTTTCAAGAGCTACCATATCAAGAACTATGACGCAATTCGAGAAACAGAGCAAAACCTCTAGCAACCATAGCAATTTAGGCCGGACTTGCAAACATACTGACAGGGACCAACGTGCATTGAAACGCAATGTGGCAAAAGAATCATCGGACTATTGCAGCCAAAGTGACTGCTGAGTTGAATAACCATCTGAATAGCCCAGTTTCTACTAAAACTGTTCGTCGTGAGCTCCATAAGGCTGCATATCATGGAAGAGCCGCCGTAAGGAAACCTCTTCTCTCCACTCGCAACATTCAGAAGAGGTTCAAGTGGTGCAGAGATCACAATGCCTGGTCTGCAGACCAATGGAAGCAAGTCATATTCTCAGACGAGTCCAGTTTTTCTCTTTTCTCAACTTCAGGGCGAGTTTATGTGTGGAAGCAGCCCAAAGAAGTTTACAATCCTGACTGCCTTCTTCCAACAGTGAAGCATGGAGGTGGATCAGTGATAGTTTGGGCCGCCATATCATGGAAATGTCTCGGTCTAATAGTTGCCCTGCATGGTAGAATCAACAGCAAAGATTACCTGAACATTTTGGGAAATCATATTCATCCAATGGCCTAGACTTTATTCCCTGATGGTGACTGCATCTTCCAAGATGATAATGCTCCAATACATACCGCTCGAGTGGTTAAGAATTGGTATGAAGAGCATGTAAGTGAGCTAGAACACATGGAGTGGCCTCCCCAATCTCCAGATATCAATATTTTTGAACATTTGTGGTGCATTTTGGAGCGACAAGTTAGGAGCCGCTATCCGCCACTGTCGTGTCTTAAAGAGCTGGAGCAGGTGTTAATGGAAGAATGGCTGAAAATTCCTCTGGATGAAGTCAGGAAGCTGTATGAT
The DNA here is from genome assembly GCA_964036315.1 of Acanthosepion esculentum. Classification (NCBI taxonomy): domain Eukaryota; kingdom Metazoa; phylum Mollusca; class Cephalopoda; order Sepiida; family Sepiidae; genus Acanthosepion; species Acanthosepion esculentum. Next base: position 13,491,754 of record OZ038486.1, on the reverse strand, counting down.
TCCATTCCTAGACGTATTAAAGCTGTATGTGAGGCTAAAGGAGGACCAACTCCATATTAAATAAATTTTCTTTGAATTTAACAAGTGTTTCAATTATTTTGTCCAACCCCTGTATATTGGTCCTTGTTGTTTCCTTTATTCTCTTTACGTCGACTCATATTTCGAGTCTACCATGTTGGTTATGGGCATTTCAGGTGACATACGTATTTATTTCTCAACGCGGACACCGGCCCGCAACAAGAGAGAGCAATCTCGCGTAGTCAGTCGTTAAACAAACCCCCGGTCACTATGATTTGTGATTTCCTTATAGCACAATCTCATCGATGATATCTGAACAGTTTCACCAATCGAATGTCAATCACATGGCCTGGCGGTATGGTTTTCAGGTGCTTCTCAACGGTGCTGCGCACTATCAAGATCGATATTGCCAAGTCACCTTAACAAACTGACGATAATGAAATCTAAGTCTTTTAGCATAAATTAAAAGAATACCAGGCTCGAGTTAGTCAATGTCATAGCCTTGCTATAGAAGATCATAGGTCTAGAGAAAATATTACAGCCAGATTTTAAAAAAAGACCATTCTATGGTTGGCTGAAAAAAATCTATAGTATAGCCAAACTAAAGAAAGCTCATTCCCATGCTGAGGAAAGGCGTTACTACCGCCAGGCCGAATACAATATAATAGCCAGACGAATTACAATCAGAAAGAAACAGACGAAATTTCTGGGATACATAATGAGGAAAGAGGGTTCGTAGAATTTAATACCCAGAAGAAACAGGGAAAGCAAAAGAAGCAGGAAAGACAACGAGTAACCTACTTAAGAATTTTATGCGAATGGATGGCAGAACAGGAATAACGGAGGGTGGTAACGGATGAAAAGTTACTTAGAGTAACAAAAGACATGACGTTGTGGAGAGCTATGATCGCCTACGTTTTGAATTCGGGACAGAAAAGAAGAGGACAAACTAAAAGTTGGAAATGCTACACCCAATAAATACTATGGCTATTGCAAAAAAAAAAAAAGACAAAACTATTTTAACAGCCTCAATATGATCGCCACGTTAATGAAAGACAATATTATTGTGAGGTGATGGAAAGATATGTCTAAAGAAAAAAACAGTAATGAACGGTAAAGGCAAGATAAGCCGTTTCCTTATAAGGAAACATTTGGCATTCATTGGAAATTTGACTTCTCTAGTCCATTAAATGTCATAATTCTTTCCAGTACTGACAGGAATTTCCTTCCCAATCTTTTCTCTTTGGTAATATGGAAAGTTAACATGGATGGCATCAATATTTTGTCTTCGAATTGCAAATGCTATTTTGTTAAGAAGCACGGTGGAGTAATAGCGGCTCAGATTGAGAGATCGGAGAGCCGAGTTCGAATTCCAGTCAGATCCATTGCATGCACTTACGTGCTAATACCCTTGGGAAAGGTATCAATCCTCTTCTTCTCCCCTTCAGCTATGGGTAAATAGTAGAACAGACCGGGTTCTATAGCCTTTGATGGTAACTGGTCTACCGCAGAAAGAAATGGCAACCTACTGCGGGAAAAATGTATCACGCATGGCACATAACTGATTGACCGACTTTTGTTATTGCTACTGTTGAAAGTGTTCAAGTGATGTGGTTTCTGCTGTGATTATGTAGCGCCAGTTTATGAGATGAAGAATAATCATCTTTAAGATGGCGTTCATCCACTCGAAGCCATTTTTAATCTTAGGTCTGGGAAAACTGTTGAATATAGATGATGGTTTAGACATATATATATATATATATATATATATATATATATATATATATATAGCTGGCCATTCGTATTCGAGGATACCCGTCTACAGAGCCTACCTGTAGTATACTGTAACTATACTATTCAGATTCAGGGAGAGAGCGTGTTATCTAGCGTGATCAACAATGTGAACAAGGCCAGTACACTCAACCCCTCGGTCACGAAGACTTGTGACACATAGCACAGTGAATAAAGGCGTTAGTTAGATCCAGTGACAGGGCCAAAAGATTGTGAGTTCAGTATCTGGTTAAGGCAGTGGAGGACTTGGAGAGGGGAATTAGCAGGAGATAACTGATAATTGGCATCCATTAGACATGATACGTGGAACTAGAACAGTCTACCGCAGTGAGCGAAATAAAGGGTTCAGTTCGACATTCCATCTACCTGAAGATTGCCGGAGTGTACAACGGCCGAAACGTTGTGATAAACATAGCGACAAAGATGAGGACAATAATCCGAATGATGTAAATAGTGTCCTTGAATTAGTTATAATTTATACACATGTCAAAGGGTAAGAAATGCGTCAGGTGGCATTCTGGTTAAAGGTGCGAAAATTGTCACCTCTCCAGTTGGCGATCATCCCACAAAAAGGCAATACGTAGATTTCCAGGGCCCCGTTTTCTCGCCCTTTATGCTGAGGCTAAGACAGTGACACAGTGTACGGACAAGTCAGTTATCAAGTAAGACCTTAATTCACTTCTCTATTTCCATAGCTGCTAATGTGTGACTGTTTTACTGCCCCAACAACCTATTGTTGCATTAAAGTTCTTATTCAGATAAAATGTTTTTCTCTTAAGCAACTATACATGTCTTTGTTTTCACCCATAAAAAATGTTAAATGTTTTTTTTAAGCGTTTTACCCCAGGCAAGGCGGGAAGCTACTAACACGCAAGAGGTTACAGAGAGTTGGAGCGAGAGCAAATAAGATTGGATGAAGAGAAGGATAGGGGATAGATCAAGGCATCTGGAGACGTCGATTGACATTACATTTGAATAGTTGGAGATTATAGCTATCAGGGAAACAGGAAAAGGGGAGGGAGTTCTACAGGTGAGATGTGCGAGACATGAAGCTATTGGAGTAGAAGAGACGGCTACATTTAACAGTTTCGACAGTGAAAGGGTGAGAGCGAGATGCCAGCCTAGTTGAATGCTTAAATTCATGAAGTCTGGGAACCAGCGAAAGCAGCTCATCGGAGCAGTTACCGTGAAAGTATTTGTAAAAAAGACAGAGAGAGGCAACGGTACGTCTGTGAGAGAGCGACTGCAGACGAGATGCCAGATCAGGGCCAATTATATTGCATATCCGTCTCTGGATTTTATCAAGGACCTTGAGACAAACAGAAGGGGCTCCAGACCATATATGGCAGCAATACTCCATGCAAGGGCGAACGGTTGATTTGTAGATTTGAAGGATCGACTCCGGCGAGAAAAATTTCCTGGCGCATATGGGAATGCCTTACATTGGGATCATTTGGTAAATGTATTTCCACCAGTCAATTTAATACCGTTAAATCTGTAGGCATTTTACATTGAAATTTCACATATTTAATTTTTATGGGGAGCTGATAATATAATTTGCGATGTTTTTCTGTTAACGTGGCATTTAATTTATGACTCTTCACTTGTTAGAATTGAAATGAATATAAAAAAAAACTGACACATTATGAATTAAAAATACAATGTGTTTTTTTTCGTTTATCTTTTAAAATAAAACAGAATATATATAATATATATTTAGACATTATTAAAAATAATTAATTTTTTTCTTATGTTTTTCGATGTTAAATATTATCGATATGAGACATTCTCTTTTTTGTGTGTTAGCTAGAATAGTTAACATCGAAAAACATAAGAAAAAAATTAATTATTTTTAATAATATGTGGAAATCTCCACGCTTTTGCCTGATGACGGTTGCGAGACCAGAAACACGTGTAGCAAAATTATGGAAAATAAAGCATAATATTTTTTTAAAAAAATCCACATTATAACCAAAAACGTTTATGGTTTCTCTCTTCTTTTTAATATATATATATATATATATATATATATATATATATATATATATATATATATTCAGGGGTTAATGTGCATTGTAATATTGTATTCCTTCTGTGGAGGGGGCGGCAAAATAGCAACGCCACTGATGCTTCCCCAATCACTAGAATTTTAAACTCTCCAAGACTAGGGTCAACAATTATTCAGTCTACATAATCCTCATAATCTGCACTTCTTACCTTCCTCTCCTTACGTCCATAAAACAACTTTATTCAGTAACCCTCTAACTTGAGTGGCACTTGCGCCTTGTATTGTATTCTAAACAGTAATATTAAAAAATTCTAAGATGTTGCCTAAGACTTAATGCAACTGTTTCTGTTTGAACTTGTCTACGAGGCTGCGTTCGGTGAACTGGCAATGTATCTTTTCTGTACGAAGCAGACAACTTGTTGGCGAAAGTGTGAATCTTTATTTTACTGCAGAGTTGATGCCAGAAATGGACACATTTAAATGCAGCAAACAGTCTTATTTTGTCTTTGCCATTGCTCATTACCGTTTTTGTCTTTGGCTGTGTTTATACCAACAAACATGTTGAATTCCAGCTTTGTCTTTTGCGTCGTTCATCTTTGTTGGAATGCTGTTAACGGGATTTCGTTTTTAGCTGAGCCAATCGTATTATAGTCATTGTAATTAGACGAAAGAAATGGTTCGGTTTATTTAAGTCATGATGGCGCGTATGGGAATTAGGATTTGAATAAACGTGGATGAATTTTACATTTATTTTTATATAA